>OZ012740.1:420219080-420819080 GCA_963859935.3 Lathyrus sativus
GGCAAGAATCAACACACGAGCTGCTGACAGCCCTACTAAAACTCTCTGAACTTTCTTCACAGTGGAATATCTTCGCTTCTCTTCCAACACTGATAACATAAGTTCCCGATGCTCAACATGATCCTCTATATTCTTCGAATTTATCAAACACATTCCATCAATGAATTAATTAATTTCCATGCCACTACTTCACCATCACATAGAGCATTATAATAGCGTCCAACGCTTCGAATCATGCGTCAAAATACGAAAACAACATTTTCACACTCCGAAGGCCACTCAACACATTTTCAACTCCTGAAATTTTCAAAGGTCTAATTATACCAATATTGTATTCCACATCTTACTTTCTTTAATAATCACCAAAAGTCATTATCCAGCTTTATACTCGACTCCACAACCTGTTGCCGTAGCATACACACCAGATACAAGTCTCAAAATTACTCACTCAATTTTAATTCCTTGGCCACCCAAACAGACATACCATATGGAGCTCTCAATATATGACTAGTTTCCGCAACTAAGTCGATCACAACTTCACCTCACGTCCTGTCTGTATAACACTTATCTTGTCAGGATAACTCTCAGACAACCACAATCAAGCGGAAAACCGCCAACTTCCCACTTTCATTAATGCTTAAAATTCCCATCAAAATTAAACATCTCATCACTGTCCTGCGCCGACTCATCAAAACAATTCTTAAGCGCTCGACTTCACTCAAAACAATTTATTGCACCACGCCATCTAAGCTTACAAGACACATCTATCCCATCCAACACAATCCCAACTACTATCAACAAGAGATTAAGGGTGATATGTTCCTCAATTTGTCAATAGACAGTCGAAAATCATGATGGGGTATAAACTATCTTTACCAAACTATAAGAGCATTCAACCACACTGAGCTACAACTCCACACTTTCAGCAACCTGGAGAAGCACAAGTTTCTCCCCCACTTTAATCATTCCCACTCCTTACAGACAAAGGTTAGACAACCAACACGTACCGACAGTGTTTTCACACACATGTCGCATACAAGGGAACAACCAACATTAGACAACTTGGCCGGATGGACCGACCTGCTCTGATACCATTAATGTAACACCCTTCTAACCCCACATAAAAATACATAATTAATCAGAGTAAATTAACATGCTTTCACAAAAGGGCGTCACACAATTTACAAATCTCAACATTCACCTGTCATACTCATGTAACATTGAAATAAATAGTCATGCTATTAAATTTTCATCTTGCATGTAGCATCGGATTCAATTTATTTACATAAATCTCTTCACAGAACATTCATGTTCATCACATAATCATCAACACTTAGGCATAAAGGCCATTATCATAATATTTCAAATACATTTAAAACACAACTTAGAATACATAATATATCTCTAAGGAATAAACCCAACGATCCCAGTGTTACATAACCAGATCATGACTCGACCCAACATAATTAAAATATTAAACGACTGCACCAGCAGAGACGTCCCAACTACTAGCAGTACAACTCCAAGATACCTGCACGATGTCATAAAGGACATCATTCCAGCAGAAGGGTGAGAAATATTACCATAATAATCAAAGCACATAATCATATATAAATGCACAAGTACAGAATACATATATTCCACATTTTCTCACCACAATGCATATTAACACAATAACAATGCACATAATATATTTCCATAGCATCAAATACACATATTATACTTCTCACCACAATACCTCACAATCCACTAACATACATCGCAATGTATATGTGTATAAAACCAAGCATTTTATCATGCATACATTCATGTTTCCTCAATCAATTCACATGAGCATACACCTCATGTTTAATTTTCTACAATTCATATAAACATATTCAATCATGTTTTCTCATCAATTCATTAGTCAATATCTTTCACAATTACTCATTCGCAATCCACAATTCAACAATTCATACACACATGCATATTTCATATAACACTCGTAACCATGCCATTTGACTCATATAAAATTCATCCAATAAGCACCAATCCCATTTCAGGATTATGGGTACGTCACTTATACCCTACCAGGAATAACATCTCAGTTATTCTACCCCGGTAATTATTCCACTAGGAACGACATCTTAGTCATTCTACCCCAGTGAGTACGAACCTATCACATATACCTATTATCTACATCATTCTCACATTTACCAATCAGTGCATATATATGTACTATTATTCTCAGGCATTATTCACAATTCATCATATACATCACAATGCATATATATACACCCAACTAAGCATATTGATCAATCATGCTTCTATAATTCAAATCGTTTTCACATAAACATTTAAAGTTATGTTTATTCACACATCTCAATCATACAGATGATAAATGCAACTCATGGAGACTGACTCACGACTCTATGCAGATGCAAATGCGGTACCGACTCAATTCAGCAGATTCCATTGAAGAACCAAATGGAACCATCTCTCGTTACCGAAGTAACTCCCTGTCGGGCCTAGGATGTTCACCCATTGCTCACACCCCACATGGGCACACAATGTTTATGGATTGCTCACACCCAACATGGGCACACAACCCGATTGCTCACACCCGACAAGGGCATACAATCGTTCTGCAGATTCTACGCGGAATCAATTTTAACCATCGCATCATACGAGGTTCTGCAGATCCTACACGGGATCAATATAACCATCGCTCACACGAGGTTCTGCAGATCCTACACGGGATCAAATATAACCATCGCTCACACGAGGTTCTGCAGATCCTACACAGGATCAAATATAACCATCCCTCACACGAGGTTCTGTAGATCCTACACGGGATCAAATAACACAAATGCATATCATGACGCTTCACATGCAAACATGACTCAATCAACTATAAACCATCGCTCACACCTCACATGGGCACATGATGTTTCTGCAGATCCTACGCGGGATCAATCAACACAAAATGCATACATATTCACAAATATATTATTCAGGCATTCTTCACATTCATCACATACAATAATCATACACTCACAATGTATATTGTATTCATCATTTACCACAATTGCCATGCATTTTTATTCAATTCTAAACAATGCATAATTTGCCCAAAGGCCACGACTCACAATTGATTCATACACTAGGATTCACGCCTTACGGCTACCCACAACACAATAATTAATAACATACAATTTATCCTTACGAGACGAGACTGATCGCAACCGGACGCTCTAGCTAAATAAGCTCCTCTCCCTCAAAATCATTAATTCCGGATAATCAGTCAAATCGGCTAAAAGTCGGCTAAAAATAATATTTCTTTTCACCAAGTTATAGAACATATTATTAGCTTCAGTTTGATATAAAGAACGTCAAAATCCGATAAACGGTGAAAAAAGTTATGAATTTTCGAAGTTTTGAAAAATAATATTTTCTCACACTTACAATGTTAATCAGTTAACGCATATGGTTAACCGATTAACCACTCCAAAAACTCAGTTTTTAGGCCAAAAACTCAGCTTTTAGGCCCCTAACACTGTGTTAATCGGTTAACGTATATGGTTAACCGATTAACACCTGAAAAACTCATAAAAACAGCTACCGGTTCGGGTTTAAAAGCCCCAAAAATCCGTCCGATTAAATGGTTTTCACCCGATTAAATGCCTATCCATCCTTACCAATCATATAGGGACATTTTAGGGTCGTAAAACTTGAATTCCATGACATCCGATTTCCGCTCAAAATCTTAACCTCAATTTAACCGAAAATGGTGAAACTCACAATATCACCCGATTTTTGCTAAACTAGTTCCAATAATCTTAGTCTAACATATTGCGACTAAACTACGAAAGTTATTCCCGATTCTAACCGTTCAAACATCGGTTTCTATCGATTTCTATCATTTCGACCTAAATGGGAACAAGTTGGAAAACAACCAAACTAATCCACACATATACATACACAATCATACACATTGATTAAGATAGTAAGATTTCACACCCTTACCTTAGATTAATCGAAGCCAGAGGATGTTTTTGATGATTCTCCAAGTTTCCTCTTTTTCTCCTCTTTTCTCTTCTTCCTCTTTCTTTCCCTTTCTTTCTCTTCCTTCTTTCTTTCCTTTTTCTTTCCACTTCCTCATATATATATATATATATATATATATATATATATATATATATATATATATATATATATATATATATATATATATATATATATATATATATATATATATATATATATATATATATATATATATATATATATATATATATATATATATATATATATATATATATATATATATATATATATATATATATATATATATATATATATATATATATATATATATATATATATATATATATATATATATATATATATATATATATATATATATATATATATATATTATATATATATATATATATATATATATATATATATATATATATATATATATATATATATATATATATATATATATATATCTTTCCCTTTATTTCTTTCCACTATATTTCCTTTCTCAAAACATCTATCAATCCATTTAAACAATCATCTAATTATTCAAATAATTAGAGTAATCCAAATAAATCAATTAATTAACACAAATAATTAATTATTGAAAATTGGGCTGTTACATCTTCAGTAAGTTGGTTCACCCTCCCCCAGTTCAGCTCCAGATCCTCGTCGGCCTTGTACAAACGAGACTGTGCGAAAGCGAGATCCCCTGCAGCTTAGACAGCTCCACGACCGAACAGTGTAACACCCCCTTTCTATACCCCCAAATAATGCAATTAATCATTTAGGCACGTAATCAATATATCATCAGAGTAACGTCATAATATGGTATAAAAGGGGCACATCACATTATACAATGATTCAACACACACACAACACCTGCTCAACAGATATGCAACAACGGGACAACACCCACAAGGAGAATATTTAGAACATAGGCGGAAACATATAAATATTTCATAATCTCCAAAACATGTATTCACAAACATATACTTCATTCGAGTTGATTCACAACATCATCAATATATACAATATTTAACCAGCATGTTATAATAAATATTCATCAGCAGATACATACACGGATGTATCACAAAAGAATCAAAATAATCCCTAGCTATCCGGTGCTACAAATCAGAGCCGACCAACCGAAAAGGAATGAATTCACGCTTCACAAAAATACTTCCAGCCAACTAATCTGCAATGCCTCATAGAGCATTATAAAACAGCAGAAGGGTGAGAAACAATATCATAATAAACAATGCATATAAGCATATATATATATATATATATATATATATATATATATATATATATATATATATATATATATATATATATATATATATATATATATATATATATATATATATATATATATATATATATATATATATATATATATATATATATATATATATATATATATATATATATATATATATATATATATATATATATATATATATATATATATATACATATATATAAAAATTATGCATCCTCCGCGTTCTCAACACAACTCACTTCACCAATCCATACATCACAATGTATCCACACATGTATCTATATATAAATAGAACACCAAGCATACACAATATGCGTCATCAATGTTTTTATCAATTCATAAACACACACACGTATAAATATATATATATATATATATATATATATATATATATATATATATATATATATATATATATATATATATATATATATATATATATATATATATATATATATATATATATATATATATATATATATATATATATATATATATATCTTCAAGCATCTTCATTCATACCAAACATCACAATTCACATTAACTCAATAAACATACACAACATGTTTATTCCATCACTAATTCACATAAACATCTACATTCATGCTTATTCACCATACATCATATAAATATGACAACATGCAACTCATAGAGACCGACACACGACTCTATGTAGATGCAAATGCGGTACCGACTCATTTCAGCAGGTTCAATTGAAGAACCAAAAATAACCATCACTCACACCCCACATGGGCACACGAGGTTCTGCAGATTCTACGCGGAATCAAATATAACCATCGCAACATACGAGGTTCTACAAATTCACTGAGGGATCAATATATAACCATCGCTCACACCCCACAAGGGCACACGAGGTTCTGCAGATTCACCGAGGAATCAATATATAACCATCGCTCACACCCCACAAGGGCACACGAGGTTCTGCAGATTCAATAAGGAATCAATCAACACAAGAATGCATACCATGATGCTTCACATGCAACATGACTAATGACACTTTTGAAATGCACACATATTTACAAACATACTCATGCATTCGTCACATTCATCGCATATATTCATTATGCACCCTCAATATATACATATAACAATTATATATATATATATATATATATATATATATATATATATATATATATATATATATATATATATATATATATATATATATATATATATATATATATATATATATATATATTATATATATATATATATATTCATTATTTCATTCACACTATTCAAACATGGTTCACATTTACAATCATTCTCATCATGCATTTCTACTCAATTCAAACAAATGCACGAAACTTGCCAAACGACCACATTCCACACTACACATTTTACAATCTAGGATTCATGCCATACGGCTACCCACAGCATACATAACAACATATAATTAATCATCTCAGACAAGGAGTGATCATAATCAAACCACACAACCAACCCATGGATGGAAAACACAAGAAAGAAATCATGTTACTACGTTCGCTAACCTTCGCCTGGCAAATCCTCCAGCGAATGCTCGCTGCCATTTGCCTGGCAAACTCGCTGGCGAAGCCAAACAGAAGCTACTGCCATAGGTTCGCTGCCACGTTCGCTGGGATTCGCTTGGCGAACCTTCGCTACCACTCGCCTGGCGAATGCTGGCTAACCTGCGAAACCAGAAAATCCCAACTGTTCCAAAAATCACCAAAACCTCAAAAATCAACCGATTAAATCCAAACCAGTTCCAGTAGTATAGCCCACTCGTCACCCGACTAAACTACACCATCTATTCCAGATTCTAACCGATAAAACCCAGTTTCTACCGATTAAACCAACTTCGACCTAGGAAGTGAAAATGTAGAAAACAATCCAACAATTCCAATCTAGCACATACATGATCACATACATTATTAAGATGATAAAACTTCTCACCCTTACCTAATTAATCGCAAGCTAAGGTTGATTCTTGATGATTCTAGTTTTTCCTCTTCTTTTCTCTTCTCTTTCTCTTCTATCTTACTATCTTTCTCTTTTCTCTCATATACTCATATCCTATTTTCTTTCCTCTCAAATTCTTTCCACACACTTACCAAATTAATTCTCACAAAATATTCCAACTTAACATTACTACTAATGTCTAAAATACCCTCCAACCTATTTTTACCCGAAACTCACAAAGTCGGCAAAAATAGTATAACATATTAACACATAAATTCCACATTCAAAATAATATTCATCCAATTAAATCAAAAACGACTCAATAAAATGGGAATGATCGAAATCGGGGCGTTACAACTCTCCCCCACTTTAGAAATTTTCGTCCTCGAAAATATTACCTTATTCAAACAACTCCAGATACGACTCTCGCATCCTGCGCTCCAATTCCCAAGTCATATTGCCTTCTGCAGCACCTCCCCATGCTACTTTCACAAGCGCAATTTCCTTGCCTCTGAGCCTCTTAACTTCACAGTCCAAAATCCTAATCGGTAAAACCTCAATTGTAAGGTTATCTCTTACCTCAACCTCATCCATAGGAATAACATGTGACGGATCCGAAATATACTTCCGAAGTTGCGAAACTTTGAACACATCGTGCAAATTCGAAAGGTTCGGAGGCAAGGCCACACGATAAGCCACAACACCAACTCGTGCAGTAATCTGATACGGACCAATGAAACGAGAAGTCAACTTCTTCGACTTCAAAGCACGACCCACACCCGTAACCGGTGTAACCCTCAAAAACACATGGTCGCCTTCTTGAAACTCAAGATCCTTTCTTCTCTTATCATGATAGCTCTTTTGCCTACTCTAAGAAACTCTCATCTTTTCCCGAATAAACTTCACTTTCTCCATCGTTTGTTGTACCATCTCCGGTCCAACTACCGACTTCTCTCCGGTTTCATGCCAACACAAAGGTGTTCGACATCTCCGACCATACAAAGCCTCAAATGGTGCCATACCAATACTTGAGTGAAAACTATTGTTGTAAGTGAATTCAATCAATGCCAAATAACCATCCCAAGCACCACCTTGCTCGAGCACACAAGGACGCAACAAATCTTCCAATGATTGAATCGTCCTTTCGGTTTGACCATCCGTCTGTGGATGATAAGCCGAACTCAATCTCAACTTAGAACCCAAAGCCTTTTGCAAACCTTCCCAAAATCTCGAAGTGAATCTAGGATCCCTATCCGACACAATACTCTTAGGAACCCCATGTAACTTCACAATCACACCAACATAAATCTCGGCTAACTTCTCCAAAGGATAACTAATATCAATTGGAATAAAGTGAGCAGATTTAGTATGCCTATCAACAATCACCCAAATAGCATTCTGACCTCTTTGCGTATTTGGCAAACCCGTAACAAAGTCCATCGATATACTATCCCATTTCCACTATGGAATGTCCAACGGTTGTATCAAACCACTAGGCTTCTGATCTTCCACTTTAGACTTCTGACAAGTCAAGCATGAATACACAACTGAGCTACATCCCTCTTCAATCCGGACCACCAAAAGATTTTCTTCAAATCTTGATACATCTTATTCGCTCCCGGGTGAATACTTAAGTTACTCCGGTGCCTTCCTCCAATATCATCTTTTTCAACTCTACATCATCGGGAATACAAATACGACCACGAAATCTCAAAACTCCAAAATTATCAACCTTGAAGTCCTCATTCTCATTCATCATCAAATCAACAAACTTCAAATCCAACTTTTGCTTTTCGCACATGGTAGCAAGAAAATCATTCGTAACATACAACATACCAAGTTTCACACTACTCAGCATTATCTCACAAACCAAACTCAAATCTCTAAAACTCTCCAACAATTCCCATTCTCTTACCATCAATGTTGACATATGAACCAACTTTCGACTTAAAGCATTAGCTACCATGTTTACCTTACCCGGATGGTAATTCAAACCAAAATCAGAATCCTTCAAAAACTCTAACCATCTCCTCTGCCTCATGTTCAATTCTTTCTGATCAAATAAATACTTCAAACTCTTGTGATTGCTAAAAACTTCAAATCTCGCACCATAAAGATAATGCCTCCAAATTTTCAAAACAAACACCACAGCCGCTAACTCCAAATCATGCATAGGATAGTTTTTCTCATGCACTCTCAATTGTCTTGAAGCATAAGCCACAACTTTCCCATCTTGCATCAAAACACCACCTAAACCGGACAAGGAAGCATCACAATAAACCACAAACAATTTCGTCGGATTTGGAAAAATCAAAACCGACGCCGTTGTCAACCTCCTTTTTAGCTCAACGAAACTCTTCTCACAATCAATATCCCAAAAAAAAGTCTTTCCCTTACAAGTCAATTGAGTCAACGGAAGTGCCAACTTCGAAAATCCTTCAATAAACCTCCGATAATAACTGGCTAATCCCAAAAAGCTTCGAATCTCCGTAACTGACTTAGGAGCTTACCACTGCATTACCGCATCAATCTCGGACGGATCAACACCAATACCATTACCAGAAATAACATACCAAAGAAAACTCACTTCCGATAACCAAAACTCACACTTCGACAACTTAGCATATAATTGCTTCTCTTTCAAAATCTGCAGTACAACTCTCAAATGCTCTACATGCTCTTCTTGAGACTTAGAGTAAATCAAAATGTCGTCGATGAACACAACCACAAAATGATCCAACTGATCATGAAAAATACGATTTATGTATTCCATAAACACACCTGGCGCATTAGAAACTCCGAATGGCATGACTGAAAAATCATAATGACCATACCGTGTCCTAAAAGCCGTCTTTTGAATATCCTCCTCTTTAACAAGAATTTGGTGATAACCTGATCTCAAATCAATCTTACTAAAAACACGGGCACCAACCAATTGGTCCATCAAATTATCAATTCTAGGAAGCAGATACTTGTTCTTAATAGTTACCTTGTTCAACTGCTGATAATCAATACACTGTTAGACTATGGCACGGATCTAGAAAGGGGGGTTGAATAGATCCCAATTAAAATTTGAGTCGGCGCTACCAATTTAAAAATTGGTTTTGAAAATATGTTTTAAGTGCGGAAGCGGCCTAGGAAAATATAGTCTAAAACGAACGGTTATTGGAAAACCGGATATGCGTTAAGCCTTTGGATTAATGACAATATGGAAAAGAGAATCACAACACTAATCACACTTATTAATGATCTAATTCACTTGTTAGGATTCCTAGTTCCAATGATTTAAAGAGCAAACCAAAACTAGATACACAAATAAGATAATTTTGGTTTAGGCAATTTGTCGAACACTTGGCGTGCAAAAACACTCCAAGTGATATTTATGTTGAGTAAGTGATTCCAACTAGCCTAGTACAATGTCTTATTGTACTTTGGATTCAACAATAGAGTTTCAACCTCTTACTTAATTAATATCACAGTTTGACAATGGTGCTTATACAAAAATCACTTATTTTTAAGCTAAAACGAAAATGCTGAAAAATGGAGAAGACAAGTATTTGGTGAGGTAGTTCCCCCGTCGTCCTTGCTTCGGGGTACGTCTTCCCTCAATTCTAAAACTAGAATTGAGACATATTTAATAGATATCACCTGTTGAATGTAACAGTTTATACAAGGATTGAACATCAAATATACAACAGAATTCTCAATACGTTGAATGTTGCTTCCACTCCTTGCCCCTTGATTCAAGATGAATCAAGTCCTCCGATCGTTGTTGATAGACCTCCAATTCCAACCACCTTATTGAATAACCCTTAGTTTTTCAAACCTTCGGCCCCGGCTAATCTCAACTACAACGAATCGAACCCGAGATCTTCCCTTCAAAATCACTGAATCCGCTACTAGACTGTTGAAGAACACCTCTTCAAAATCACCTTCGCTTAGTTGACCCTTGATGAAGAATCTCGTCCAAAACCCCCCAAAATTCAAACCAATCTTGGAGGATAAAAACATAACGGTTTTATTCAAGAAAGAACCTGTCACAAGCTTCAACTCGAACTAGATTACCCAATCTAAGCTTCGAACCTTATCACCTTTAATCAATCACAATGCACATCAAAAATGGTTGTGTGTAATTGATGTGTTGTGAGATGTTGAAGATGAAGATGATGAATCTTGGACACCTATTTCACTCTTTCTTATTCTTGAACACATGAATAAGTTTTTATCAAATGTTCAAATGACATAAGTGGTTGAACTTGTATATATAGTACCAGACCAACCAAAGACATAACAACTTTCAAATAATAGAGGGAATCACTTAAAAACTGCATTTCCGCGTGAACGGTCGACCACAGCAGGTCTGTGCGTCGACGCATAGCCTGCACTTTTGGAAATCTGCAAAATGTATCAGTATGCGTTGACCATACAGTCGGCGTGCGCTGACCCGTTGAAGAGTAATTTCTTCATGCGCCGACCTTGCGGTCGACTCAAACCTTCATGCGCTGACCAGTGGAAAAATGCACCGATGCATGCACCGACCCTATGGTCGACTGATGCCCTGCAAACCTGCAAAAATTGAAATCTTGTGGTTTTTCATGCCTCTTGTCACGACCACATTTTATCTACACATATTATATTAATTATAACAGTTTTTAGACGAATGTAAAAGGATACGATAGGTGATACATTGCATTTGTTTGGTAGAGTTGGAATTTACAATTGCCAATTCATCCATGGTTGTAGTTCGTTATCATCGAAAGCTATATCGAGTGATGTCTTGCAAACTCGTGTGATGTGTGGCGATTTTCCTTCACATTCTTCCCCTTTTTGATGATGACAACCTGTATACAACCAAAACAACCAAAAACACAACAATATGCAATGTATGCACAAGCTCCCCCTTTCTTTTGTAATTTGAGGCTGCAAAACAAACAACCATCAACTATTGTGAACATCCTGGCTTGGCTTTGGTACTTGCTACATGTTCTTCTCCCCCTTTGACAACATCAAAAAGAGAAAGAGAACTCGTCAATTAACAAAAACATACAGTAGGTGATAGCGTAGTCAATTACCAAACTTCACACATAAGAGTGATAATGAACAAAAACTGGAATGAATAGATAATGAAGTGAATACATGCAAATAGGCGAAATATTGAAACAAACATAACACGAAATAACAGAAAATACACAGTGAAAACATGCAACTATGTAACTAATATCCCCGGCCCCGACCTCGGCCCCTCCCCCGGTATACAACATCTGGATTGCGATGAGGATCTGAGAAGTTCACAAACGCTTCCACGGACATGTTGAGGTGATGGAGACTGTCGGTGATTTCCATGTCTTGCCTCTCATTGGATGCAACAAGAGCTTCAAAGCGGGCATCCATCCTAGTTGAAAATGAATTTAACCGTTCATTTTGAGTACGAAGCTCAGCTCTGATCTGTTCCATTCGCATATCTTGAATCCTCATAAAGGTCTGTTGATCTAACTGCATGAGCTGCAACATATTAAGTATTTCAGAGTTGTCTGATGGTGGAGGAGGTGATGAGTGTTGAGAAGGTTGATGATCTTGAGGGTAGCCGTGGTATGGATCATAGAATCTACCCAGGGTGGTCCAGCCTGTGTACTGCCACTCACCCCATCCCTGATTTGTGTAACCTTCTTCCTGTTCTTCAGATGGAGCTGAATGTTGGAGCCAATCAGTATTTGGAATCTCATGTTGAACCAGTGATTGATAATAGTCTTGCGTCTCGCATACAAGTTCTTGTACCTCTTCCGCTGCATTTTCTTCATCATCTTCCTGTTCATCTTGTTCTTCGCTTTCTTGTTCAGAACTGTCATCAGATTCATGAGTCACCCGAGGAATGTTTGCTCGACGGACAAACTTGTATGTTTGTCGTTCATCACACCAAAAATATCCCATCATGGCGAAGGTTTTGGTACTAAATTCTTTGTCAGAGGATACTGAAACACAAGGAAATAATGGAAATACAACATTTGCTGCGGTGAGAACCTCCGAAATAAACGACCCATAAGCTAGAGCAGTGCCTCAGCCTGAATCTCTCAGAGCAAAAGTCCTGTTTGCAATATAATATGGCCAATTTATTTTGATCTTATGTTTCAAAATATAGATGAGATGTACCTCAGCTTGTTCGACTCGGGACAGGCCACCTTTTTTCGGGCGAAGGATGCGAGCGACAATCCACTGAAGGATGCACTCCCCTGTTTGGAGTTTGCCTGCCGTAACCGTTCTAGGAAAGGCATCACTATTGACAATAGCATCCGAATAGGGCCTTTTGAGCATGTCATTCAGAGCACTCTTAAACTCGTATCCCGGCACAGTACGAGAGTTTGTTACCTCATGAAGAGGTTGTGCATCAGCAGCTACAGTCAAATCAAAATACTTATTCCAGACTTCAGAATTTATGTTTACCAGTTTATTGCCGATAGAGGTGTGGAAATATTGACTTCGAAAGTTGTCACGTAGACTAGTGTAGAACACCCGGACTAAATACTCACTGTATTTTGTGTTGCACTCCAGAAAGTTGAAAAACCCTTGAAACTCCAGCAGAGACATAATTTGGGTGAGATGCATGCGCTCCGCCGTTGCCTTGTAGAATGCATGCTGCGGAACGACTGCTTTCTTGCTAATATTCTTGTTGAAGTTGTCAACAGTAGGTGGTGGAACTAGTGAGACGGCAGTAACGGGTACTGAAGCGGATGATGAGGCCCTTGATCTCTTTCCGGTATTTTTGCGAAATAGAGAAGCCATTGATGATGATATTTGGAGATTTTTTAGAGATTAACTGAAATGCCCTTGGAGAGAGTAGTTAGAGATGATTTTGGAGAAGATGAGAACTATCCCTTTTTATAGAAGAAGGTTTAGGGTTTTGGTAAGAGGGAGGAGACAAGGGGACACAATAGATGTCTAGATGCAAGTTACAAGAAAATGCACTTTCAAATCATAGTAAATGTTTACTGCACATTTAATGGAGAAGTGAAGAGATGGAACGGTTTTCAAAAGCAAAAAAATTATGGGTTTTTGTGCGAGACGTCGACCATAACCCCTGCATGCGTCGACGTATACTGTGTGATTTTTGATAATTTTGAAAGTATACAACATGCGTCGACCGCTGCCCTGTTTTGGTCGACTCATAGTGATCAAAAACTCAGTTTTTCATTTTATGTCATGTAGAATGTCACACTTGATGCCTATTTACACTTTCGCAATATAATTTGCATCCAAAACACATAGTATTTACTGCAAATGTCATATATATAAATACCATGATAGTCAAACGATATACTAGTTTAAGTCATGAATGTTTAGAGAGAGAGAGAGAGAGAAAGGAGCAATATCACCTCTATACTGACAATACTTGATAACAACATACTTGTGCTAGCAACAAAACTTAACTTGTTAGAAGTACAAGAGTATAGTTGTAAATAGAGTAATACGAAACTAGCAATCATTAAACCCAATCAGAAATGTCGAGAATGCCAAGTTCTCGACGGATATGAAAGAAAGGTTCAGTGGCTAGCGGCTTTGTGAAAATGTCCGCTAGTTGATTTTTGGTGTCAACGTGTTCAAAGACAACGTCACCTTTCTCTACATGATCCCTCAGAAAATGGTGTCGAATTTCTATATGTTTGGTACGAGAATGTAACACCAGATTTTTGGTAAGGTTAATAGCACTAGTATTGTCACAAAATATTGGAACACGTTCTAGTTTTAAATTGAAGTCCAATAGTTGTTGCTTAAGCCATAGGTCTTGCGCACAACAACTACCGGCGGCTACGTATTCCGCTTCGGCGGTTGACAAAGCAACCAACACTTGTTTCTTGCTGTGCCAACTGACCAAGGAATTTGAAAATAAGTGACACGTACCGCTGGTGCTTTTCCTATCCGATTTGCAACCGACAAAATCGGAATCGGAGAAACCTACCAATGAGCAATCATTACCTCTGGAATACCATGGTCCATACTTCGGAGTACCAGATAGGTATCGAAGTATACGTTTAACAGATTTTATATGTGATTCCTTAGGACATGATTGGTATCTTGCGAACATACACACACTAAACATAATGTCGGGACGAGAAGCAGTAAGATAGAGAAGATAGTCAATCATACCTCTATACCTTTTTACCTCAACGTCCTTACCACTTTCATCTTTACTCATATTTACACATGTTGGCATAGGAGTGTCTATGGCTTTTAAATTTTCCATGTCAAATCTCTTGAGAAGATCCAAACAATATTTTATTTGGCTCATGAATGTTCCTTCTTTCAGTTGCTTGATTTGCAAACCGAGAAAGTATGTGAGTTCACCCATCATACTCATCTCGAATTCACCCTGCATAAGCTCAGAAAACTCTCTCACGAGATTCATGTTAGTAGATCCAAATATGATATCGTCAACATAAATTTGTATAAGAATTAAGTGCTTTCCTTGATGTTTAATGAAGAGAGTAGTGTCAACCTTTCCTCTTGAGTAACCTTGATCAAGTAAAAATTTACTTAGTCTCTCATACCAAGCTCTAGGAGCTTGTTTGAGACCATATAAAGCCCTTTTTAGTTTGTAGACATGACCAGGATACTCATGAGACTCAAAACCTGGAGGTTGCACAACATAGACTTCTTCATTTATGTACCCGTCAAGGAACGCACTCCTAACGTCGATTTGAAATAACTTAAAATCCTTTGTACAGGCGAAGGCAAGCAAAAGGCGTATAGCCTCGAGTCGGGAAACCAGCGCATAAGTTTCCTCATAGTCGATGCCTTCCTCTTGGTTATACCCTTGCACGACTAAACGCGCCTTGTTGCGAGTTATTACTCCGTTTTCGTCCAATTTATTTCTAAACACCCATCGGGTGCCGATTACCCGATGACCTCGCGGAGGAGGGACAAGGTCCCAAACCTCATTTCTAGTGAACTGATTTAATTCCTCCTGCATTGAAAAAAACCAGTGTTCATCGAGTAGGGCTTCCTTAGGGTTTTTAGGTTCCATTTGTGAAACGAACACGAAGTGATAACAGAAATTACTTAGCTTTGATCGAGTTGTTACACCCTTTGTGATGTCTCCGAGAATGTTGTCAATTGGATGGTCTTTGGGATACTTCCAAGGTTGAGGGAGATCATCGTTTGAAGGTGGATCAGCTTCCTCGGTTACCTCATGGTGTACATCTTTATCCTCTTCAACTTTGGCTTCGTCAGGTTGATCAATCCCCGTCTCGCCACCTTTGAGTATGTCTTCCGTAGATGTACCTGCACCATGAACAACACTATCCTTTCCGACATTTCTCGGATAGGACTCATCAAAAGTAACATGCACAGACTCTTCTACAGCAAGCAATCGTTTATTATATATTCTATATGCTTTACTCAATTGAGAGTATCCGAGGAAGATACCTTTGTCGGCCTTAGAATCGAATTTTCCCAAGTTTTCCTTTCCATTGTTTAATCCAAAACATTTGGAATCAAACACATGAAAGTGAGAAACATTTGGCTTTCGCCCTTTTAAAAGCTCATGCGGTGTTTTATTTAGAATGGGGCGAATAAGCACCCTATTCAAAACATAACACGCCGTACTAATGGCGTCGGCCCAAAAATATTTCGTTAAACCACTTTCGTTAATCATTGTTCTTCCCAATTCTTCTAAAATTCGGTTTTTACGCTCCACAACCCCGTTTTGTTGAGGGGTGCGTGGAGCGGAGAAGTTATGATCTATACCATGGTTACCGCAATATTCTTCAAATAAGTGATTTTCAAACTCACCTCCATGGTCGCTTCTAATTGATACAATGTTTGTATTTAACTTATTTTGGGAAAGCTTAGCAAACCTTTCAAAAGCAGCAAATGTATCACTCTTACTTACTAAAAACATGGTCCAACAAAACCTAGAAAAGTCGTCCACTATTACGAATCTGTAATAGTTTCCTCCTATACTTTTAATCCTAGATGGCTCAAACAAGTCCATATGAAGAAGTTCGAGAGGTCTCGTTGTTGAAACGATCTTTTTGGATTTAAATGAGATCCTCGTTTGCTTCCCTTTTTGACAAGCATCACAAAGGTGATCCTTGGTGAACTTTATTTTGGGAAGTCCTAAGACTAAGTCTTTTGAGACTACCTTATTTAGTAAGTCAAAGTTAACATGCGCTAAACGCCTATGCCATAACCATGAGTTTTCACTCATTGTTATGAGGCATTTGTCGATTGTTAACGATACTTCATTTAAGTCAAGCATATATACGTTGTTTACTCTAAAACCATTAAACATATTCTTCTTGTCATTATCATGCACAATTTTGCAACAATATTTTGAAAATGATACATTGTATCCTTTGTCGCATAATTGGCTAATGCTAAGCAAATTATGTTTAAGGCCCTCGACAAGCAACACGTTGGAAATCGTAGTAGAAGAGGGGTTACCTACACTACCTTTACCTAGTATTGCTCCACGGTTGTTATCACCATAAGTTACATACCCTTTCTTCTTAGCCACGAAGTCTATGAATAAGGATATGTATCCAGCATGTGTCTTGAGCATCCACTGTCGAGAACCCATATTCTCTCGGTGGCCTCGACACATTTTACCTATCAAAACATAATTAGCAAAAGGAGGTACCCAATGGCATATTGGATCCTAATATGTTAGCGACAAGATGGTTGCGTTTGGGCAACCATTGATAGATGCCTTTAGGAACCAAAAATCTCCTAAATCGGCATTTAGCAATGGAATGGCCTTTCTTGCAACAATATAAGCATGCAAAATCGACTTTAGAATCACTTTTACTTGCTTGATCCCTAATTACATATGCATATTTTTGATATGGGTTTACCATACTTTTTCTAAAATCCTTTCTATCAATAGCAAATGTAATTTTAGGCTCAAGTGCCTTGTTTAATTTGGCCTTGAGGTTTCTAACTTCACCTTGCCAAATATGACAAGTATCATATCCAAAGTCGAAAGGATTTCTATGGTCCTTACAATCCGATTTATTACTTTCCACAATGGAATCCTTAAGGTCCTCTAATTTCTTTTCAGACTCTTTAACTTTGTGCTCTAAGTAAGTAAAAATTCTTTTATTAGAGACAAGTCTTTTAAAGGCTTCAGTTGCTTCATTGTGTAAAGCATTAAATGCGGTTTGTAATTCTGAATGCGACATATTTGAGGACTTCTCATATTTAGAGTGACATACCTGCTTTTTCTTATTTTTCTGATGTACGGAAAGGCATAGATTCATAGACTCTTCTTCATCACTAGAGCTTTCATCAGAGGAGGAAGAGTCGTTATCGCTTTCCCAAGCTATGTACGCTCTCCTTGGCTTTGATGATTTCTTGTATGACTTTGATGATTCCTTATCCTTTGCCTTTTTGTTCATTGGACAGTCCGGTTTGTAGTGACCGGGCTTCCCACACTTGTAGCACGTCCCTCTAGTCTTTTTACCTTTTGAGTCATCATCTTTGGAGTACCTCGATTGTTTCCGGAAGTTTACTAAGTTCTTCTCGGAATATTGGATGCCGTTCTTTCTCACGTAACGGTTGTACCGTTTAACGAACAGCCCCATATATTCGCTCTTGTCCTCTTCTTCTTCGTCGCTTGAGGAATAATCACTTTGCCCTTTTACTTGAGACTTCGAGGAGGAAGTCTTAAGAGCTATCAATTTCTTTTCACTCACCTTCGTTTTGTCTTTCTTTTCCTTCTTTTCGCATTGGTCTAGACTCAAGAGTACCTGTTCATGCTCTTGTAGTTTGCCAAACAATGTTGTCAAGTCTAATAAGGTAAGATCATGTGCTTCTTTGATGGCGGTCACTTTCGGCTGCCATTCCCTGTTAAGACATCTCAAGATCTTATTAGTAGCAACATCATTGGAAACAGGCCTACCTAATGAATGTAAACGATTGATAAGATGAGTAAATCTCTTTTGCATGTCAGCAATGATTTCCCCTTGCTCCATGAAAAAGAGATCAAACTCTTGTGTTAATGTGTTGATTCTAGCCAACTTAACATCGTTCGTCCCCTCATGGGCGATTTGTAGTGAATCCCACATGGCCTTAGCAGTAGGACAATGGGATACACGATAATATTCATCTACACCTAATAAGGAGATTAAGATATTTTTGGCTTTCCAATCATAATTGTATTTTTTCTCATCGTCATCGGTCCATTGTGCTTCGGGCTTTGGCACAACTACATTATCCGCATTGGTCATAATAATTTCTATTGGACCATTGAGGATAATGTTCCATATTTTCTGTCTATGGAGTTTATGTGCACCCGCGTACAGTCTTTCCAATAACTATAATTTTCATCGTTGAAAACGGGAGCTCTATTGTACGCCCCTTTTGGTTCGTTAGCCATTTTCTATCAACGTTTTATTTGAAGCACCGAGTAACCGGAGCTCTAGATACCACTTGTTAGACTATGGCATGGATCTAGAAGGGGGGGGGGGGGGGGAATAATAGATCCCAATTAAAATTTGAGTCGGCGCTACCAATTTAAAAATTGGTTTTGAAAATATGTTTTAAGTGCGGAAGCGGCCAAGGAAAATATAGTCTAAAACAAACGGTTATTGGAAAACCGGAAAAGAGAATCACAACACTAATCACACTTATCAATCGTGTATCCCATATTTTCCTTCTACAATCAGTTGTAGCATGGCCGATACCTCCACAATTAGCACACTTCGCTCCGCCTTTCTTACACTCAAAAGATTTGTGCCCCACTTCACCACACCTATAACACTTAATGGGACCATAACTTCCACCTCCGGACCTCTTAACAAAGTTTACCCTATGCTTGCCTTTTTCAGCAGGCGTCACATAAGGTCCACTCCTTACCGGTTGCTTCCCTCTCTTCTCATTCAAACTCTTATAGTGAGTAGAACGAGCTTTACAGTCCTCTTCAAAAATTCTACAGCATTCGGTCAAGTCCGAAAACCTTCTAATCCTTCGATAACCCACCGCTTTCTTGATATCAGGGCGCAAGCCGTTCTCATACTTAACACACTTGGAAAATTCCGCCGTCACCGCATCATAGTGAGGATGAAACTTCACTAACTCTGTGAACTTAGCCGTGTAGTCTATCACGGGCATATTGCCTTGTTTCAATTCCAGAAACTCCATTTCCTTCTTTCCCTTCACACTCTCAGGATAATACTTTCTCAAACGTTCGGTGCGAAATAAATTCCAAGTGATTTCCTCATCGTCTACTTCAAGAACTTGTCTCATACCGACCCACCAGTCGTCGGCTTCTTCTCTCAGCATGTGAGCCCCAAGTCTCACCTTGTTCCCTTCAGCACAATTCATAACTCTAAAGATCCTCTCAATCTCCTTTAACCAAATCTGAGCACCGTCCGGATCAAACCTTCCCTTGAATACCGGTGGCTAATTCTTTCTACACTCATCATTAGCGTTCACATTCGGCGCACCCTGCACCGCCCTAGCCATTGCCTCCAATGCAGAAGCCATCGCATTGTCATTACGACCAGCCATATTCTGATTATTCCCAAAAATAACAACAAGGTTAAACAACCGTTCAACCAACAAAACAACGAGACAGACACAACTGACTCAACACTGTCTCTAATACCACTTAATGTAACACCCCCTTTCTATATCCCCAAATAATGCAATTAATCATTTAGGCATGTAATCAATATATCATCAGAGTAAATACATAATATGGTATAAAAGGGGCACATCACATTATACAATGATTCAACACACACACAACACCTGCTCAACAGATATGCAACAACGGGGCAACACCCACAAGGAGAATATTTAGAACATAGGTGGAAACATCTAAATATTTCATAATCTCCAAAACATGTATTCACATACATATACTTCATTCGAGTTGATTCACAACATCATCAATATATACAATATTCAACCAACATGTTAACATAAACATTCATCAGCAGATACATGCACGGATGTATCCCAAAAGAATCAAAATAATCCCTAGCTACCCGGTGCTACCTATAAGAGCTGACCGACCGAAAAGGAATGAAGCCACGCTTCACAAAAATACTTCTAGCCAACTAATTTGTAATGCCTCATAGAGCATTATAAAACAATAGAAGGGTGAGAAAAAATATCATAATAAATAATGCATATATATATATATATATATATATATATATATATATATATATATATATATATATATATATATATATATATATATATATATATATATATATATATATATATATATATATATATATATATATATATATATATATATATATATATATATATATATATATATATATATATATATATATATATATATATATATATATATATATATATATATATATATATATATATATATATATATATATATATATATATATATATATATATATATATATATATATATATATATATATATATATATATATATATATATATATATATATATATATATATATATATATATATATATATATATATATATATATATATATATATATATATATATATATATATATATATATATATATATATATATATATATATATATATATATATATATATATATATATATATATATATATATATATATATATATATATATATATAACAATTACGCATCCTCCACAACTCACTTCACCAATCCATACATCACAATGTATCCACACATGTATCTATATATAAATAGAACATCAAGCATACACAATATGCGTCATCAATGTTTATATCAATTCATAAACACACACACGTTTATATATATATATATATATATATATATATATATATATATATATATATATATATATATATATATATATATATATATATATATATATATATATATATATATATATATATATATATATATATATATATATATATATATATATATATATATATATATATATATATATATATATATATATATATATTCACACATACATATATATATATCTTCAAGCATCTTCATTCATACCAAACATCACAATTCACATTAACTCAATAAACATACACAACATGTTTATTCCATCACTAATTCACATAAACATCTACATTCATGTTTATTTCACCATACATCATATAAATATGACAACATGCAACTCATAGAGACCGACACACGACTCTATGCTGATGCAAATGTGGTACCGACTCATTTCAGCAGGTTCAATTGAAGAACCAAAAATAACCATCGCTCACACCCCACACGGGCACACGAGGTTCTGCTGATTCTACGCGGAATCAAATATAACCATCGCAACATACGAGGTTCTGCAAATCCACCGAGGGATCAATATATAACCATCGCTCACACCCCACAAGGGCACACGAGGTTTTGCAGATTCATCGAGGAATCAATATATAACCATCGCTCACACCCCACAAGGGCACACGAGGTTCTGCAGATTCACCGAGGAATCAATCAACACAAGAATGCATACCGTGATGCTTCACATGCAACATGACTCATAACACTCTTGAAATGCACACATGCTTACAAACATACTCATGCATTCGTCACATTCATCGCATATATTCATTATGCACCTCCAATATATACATATAAACATTATATATATATATATATATATATATATATATATATATATATATATATATATATATATATATATATATATATATATATATATATATATATATATATATATATATATATATATATATATATATATATATATATATATATATATATATATTCATTATTTCATTCACACTATTCAAACATGGTTCACATTTACAATCATTCTCATCATTCATTTCTACTCAATTCAAACAAATGCACAAAATTTACCAAACGGCCACATTACACACTACACATTTCACAATCTAGGATTCACGCCATACGGCTACCCACAACATACATAACAGCATATAATTAATTATCTCAGATAAGGAGTGATCGCAATCAAACCACACAACCAACCCATGGATGGAAAACACAAGAAAGAAATCATGTTGCTACGTTCGCTAACCTTCGCCTGGCGAATCCTCCAGCGAATGCTCGCTGCCATTCGCCTGGAGAACTCGCTGGCGAAGCCAAACAGAAGCTACTGCCATAGGTTCGCTGCCACATTCGCTGGGATTCGCCTGGCGAACCTTCGCTACCACTCGCCTGGCGAATGCTGGCGAACCTGCGAAACCAGAAAATCCCAACTATTCCAAAAATCACCAAAACCTCAAAAATCGATCGATTAAATCCAAACCAGTTCCAGTAGTATAGCCCACTCGTCACCCGACTAAACTACACCATCTATTCCAGATTCTAACCGATAAAACTCAGTTTCCCGATTAAACCAACTCCGACCTAGGAATGGAAAATGTAGAAAACAATCCAACAATTCCAATCTAGCACATACATGATCACATACATTATTAAGATGATAAAACTTCTGACCCTTACCTGATTAATCGCAAGCTAAGGTTGATTCTTGATGATTCTAGGTTTTCCTCTTCTTTTCTCTTCTCTTTCTCTTCTGCTATTTTCTTTCTCTTCTATCTTACTATCTTTCTCTTTTCTCTCATATACTCATATTTTATTTTCTTTCCTCTCCAATTCTTTCCACACACTTACCAAATTAATTCTCACAAAATATTCCAACTAAACATTACTACTAATGTCTAAAATACCCTCCAACCTATTTTTACCCGAAACTCACAAAGTCGGCAAAAATAGCATAACATATTAACACATAAATTCCACATTAAAAATAATATTCATCCAATTATATCAAAAAGGAATCAATAAACCGGGAATGATCGAAATCGGGGCATTACAACTCTCCCCCACTTTAGAAATTTTCGTCCTCGAAAATATTACCTTATTCAAACAACTCCGGATACGACTCTCGCATCCTGCGCTCCAATTCCCAAGTCATATTGCCTTCCGCAGCACCTCCCCATGTTACTTTCACAAGCACAATTTCCCTGCCTCTGAGAGTCTTAACTTCACGGTCCAAAATCCTAATCGGTAAAACCTCAACCGTAAGGTTATCTCTTACCTCAACCTCATCCATATGAATAACATGTGACGGATCCGAAATATACTTCTGAAGTTGCGTAACATGGAACACATCGTGCAAATTCGAAAGGTTCGGAGGCAACGCCACACGATAAGCCACAACACCAAATCGTGCAGTAATCTGATACGGACCAATGAAACGAGAAGTCAACTTCTTCGACTTCAAAGCACGACCCACACTCGTAACCGGTGTAACCCTCAAAGACACATGGTCGCCTTCTTGAAACTCAAGATCCTTTCTTCTCTTATCATGATAACACTTTTGCCTACTCTGAAAAACTCTCATCTTTTCCCGATTAAACTTCACTTTCTCCGTCGTTTGTTGTACCATCTCCGGTCCAACTACCGACTTGTCTCCGGTTTCATGCCAACACAAAGGTGTTCGACATCTCCGACCATACAAAGCCTCAAATGGTGCCATACCAATACTTGAGTGAAAAATATTGTTGTAGGTGAATTCAATCAATGCCAAATAACCATCCCAAGCACCACCTTGCTCGAGCACACAAGCACGCAACAAATCTTCCAATGATTGAATTGTCCTTTCGGTTTGACCATCCGTCTACGGATGATAAGCCAAACTCAATCTCAACTTACAACCCAAAGCCTTTTGCAAACCTTCCCAAAATCTCGAAGTGAATCTAGGATCCCTATCCGATACAATACTCTTAGGAACCCCATGTAACTTCACAATCACACCAACATAAATCTCGGCTAACTTTTCCAAAGGATAACTAATATCAATCGGAATAAAGTGAGCAGATTTAGTAAGCCTATCAACAATCACCCAAATAGCATTGTGACCTCTTTGCGTATTTGGCAAACCCGTAACAAAGTCCATCAATATACTATCCCATTTCCATTCTGAAATGTCCAACGGTTTGCATCAAACCACTAGGCTTCTGATGTTCCACTTTAGACTTCTGACAAGTCAAGCACGAATACACAAACTGAGCTACATCCCTCTTCAATCCGGACCACCAAAAGATTTTCTTCAAATCATGATACATCTTATTTGCTCCCAGATGAATACTTAAGTTACTCCGGTGTCCTTCCTCCAATATCATCTTTTTCAACTCTACATCACCGAGAATACAAATACGACCACGAAATCTCAAAACTCCAAAATTATCAACCTTGAAGTCCTCATTCTCATTCGTCATCATATCAACAAACTTCAAATCCAACTTTTGCTTTTCGCACACGGTAGTAAGAAAATCATTCGTAGCATACAACATACCAAGTTTCACACTACTCGGCGTTATCTCACAAACCAAACTCAAATCTCTAAAACTCTCCAACAATTCCCATTCTCTTACCATAAATGTTGACATATGAACCAACTTCTGACTTAAAGCATCAGCTACCACGTTTGCCTTACCCGGATGGTAATTCAAACCAAAATCATAATCCTTCAAAAACTCTAACCATCTCCTCTGCATCATGTTCAATTCTTTCTGATCAAATAAATACTTCAAACTCTTGTGATCGCTAAAAACTTCAAATCTCGCACCATAAAGATAATGCCTCCAAATTTTCAAAACAAACACCATGGCCGCTAACTCCACATCATGCGTAGGATAGTTCTTCTCATGCACTCTCAATTGTCTCAAAGCATAAGCCACAACTTTCCCATCTTGCATCAAAACACCACCTAAACCGGACAAGGAAGCATCACAATAAACCACAAACGACTCTGTCGGATTTGGAAAAATCAAAACCGGCGCCGTTGTCAACCTCCTTTTTAGCTCAACGAAACTCTTCTCACAATCAATATCCCAAACAAAAGCCTTTCCCTTACAAGTCAATTGATTCAACGGAAGTGCCAACTTTGAAAATCCTTCAATAAACCTCCGATAATAACCGGCTAATTCCAAAAAGCTTCGAATCTCCGTAACTGACTTAGGAGCTTCCCACTGCATTACCGCATCAATCTTGGATGGATCAACACCAATATCATTACCAGAAATAACATGCCCATGAAAACTCACTTCCGATAACCAAAACATACACTTCGACAACTTAGCATATAATTGCTTCTCTTTCAAAATCTGCAATACAACTCTCAAATGCTCTACATGCTCTTCTTGAGACTTAGAGTAAATCAAAATGTCGTCGATAAACACAACCACAAAATGATCCAACTGATCATGAAAAATATGATTCATATATTCCATAAACACACCTGGCGCATTAGAAACTCCGAATGGCATCACTGAAAATTCATAATGACCATACCGTGTCCTAAAAGCCGTCTTTTGAATATCCTCCTCTTTAACGCGAATCTGGTGATAACCTGATCTCAAATCAATCTTACTAAAAACACGGGCACCAACCAATTGGTTCATCAAATCATCAATTCTAGGAAGCGGATACTTGTTCTTAATAGTTACCTTGTTCAACTGCCGATAATCAATACACAACCGCATACTCCCATCTTTCTTATTTACTAACAATACCGGTGCATCCCAAGGAGAAACACTCGGCCTGACAAACCTCTTTTCCAATAAGTCATTCAATTGTTTCTTCAATTCCATCAACTCCGATGCCGACATGTGATACGGCGCCATCGAAATCGGACTAGTACCCGAAACTAGATCAATCGAAAACTCAACTTCCCTCTCCGACGGTACATCCGTAATGTCCTCCAGACAAATGCACGAAATTTGCCAAACGGCCACATTCCACACTACACATTTCACAATCTAGGATTCACGCCATACGGCTACCCACAGCATACATAACAACATATAATTAATCATCTCAGATAAGGAGTGATCGCAATCAAACCACACAACCAACCCATGGATGGAAAACACAAGAAAGAAATCATGCTGCTACGTTTGCTAACCTTCGCCTGGAAAATCCTCCAGCGAATGCTCGCTGCCATTCGCCTGGCGAACTCGCTGGCGAAGCCAAACAGAAGCTACTGCCATAGGTTCGCTGCCACATTCGCTGGGATTCGCTTGACGAACCTTCGCTACCACTCGCCTGGCGAATGCTGGCGAACCTGCGAAACCAGAAAATCCCAACTGTTCCAAAAATCACCAAAAACTCAAAAATCGACTGATTACATCCAAACCAGTTCCAGTAGTATAGCCCACTCATCACCCGACTAAACTACACCATCTATTCCAGATTCTAACCGATAAAACTCAGTTTCTACCGATTAAACCAACTCCGACCTAGGAATGGAAAACATAGAAAACAATCCAACAATTCCAATCTAGCACATACATGATCACATACATTATTAAGATGATAAAACTTCTCACCCTTACCTGATTAATCGCAAGCTAAGGTTGATTCTTGATGATTCTAGATTTTCCTCTTCTTTTCTCTTCTCTTTCTCTTCTCCTCTTTTCTTTCTCTTCTATCTTACTATCTTTCTCTTTTCTCTCATATACTCATATTCTATTTTCTTTCCTCTCCAATTCTTTCCACACACTTACCAAATTAATTCTCACAAAATATTCCAACTTAACATTACTACTAATTTCTAAAATACCCTCCAACCTATTTTTACCCGAAACTCACAAAGTCGGCAAAAATAGCATAACATATTAACACATAAATTCCACATTAAAAATAATATTCATCCAATTAAATCAAAAAGGACTCAATAAAACGGGAATGATCGAAATCGGGGCGTTACAAACAACTTTCCTCGTTCAGAACCATCGTCGTGGTGAAGGTCCGCATCAGAGCAGCCAAATCCTCTGTCAGGACCTGCCTTCGAGTAGCCCTGTCCGCACTTAGGACCGCATTCGCCTCCCCGGCCGAGATGCTGGGCGACCTGGTCCCGTGGAAGTAACCAGGGTGCTGATGGCAGGGCGCGATGGAATAACCCTCCTCGGCAGAGCCCGTCGATTGGTCGACCACGGTCTCCACCTCCTGAACTTTAGGCCTCTTTGGGCCCCCCTGGGATGTGGATGACTGACTGCATAGAGGAGACGAGGATCCCCTGCCATTCTGATCAGCGGAAGCCTGCCCAACCAACTGGCCAATCCGCGTTTTCAGAACAGCAGCGACCTTCGATGCGCGCAACTTCTTCACCCGCTCCTCGACGGAAGACATGTTCCCTGCAAAACAAAGAAAATGGGTCAATAACAGATAAAGAACACCAAGTCAAGAGAGGAAAGAGGCGTCCACCACCTAGATAGCGAAGGGCCTCTGCCTCTGAGGAACACTCGAGCAGGGCTTTTTTATTGATCAACCTCACGGTCTCGCGGACATTCTCCTAACTATCGAGGATGTACTGGCCGTCGGGGTTCACCAACTTTGACGGCGGCAGGCAGCGCACAAACAAGACTATCTTCAAATAGTCGGCCATGTCCTCATCGTCGAGGGACCCCGCGCGCACTATGTACCAGTCAGTTCCTCGGGAAAAATGTTTTGGAGACCATTCCACGTGCACCCTCGGCAGCATGATGGCTTCCCGCTGGCCATTCATAATCCGCTCCCCTTCTAAATATAAAGAGTCAACCCCCACATGCATGATCGGGATGACGATGAAGAAGCAACCCTTGAAATCCCGAACAGATTCCATGTACGTCTTGAAGAGCCTGTTCGGTTGCTTGAACGACACCCATCCGTGCCAGCCATCCACCGTCTGCCGCTGCAGATGGAAGACGCGGAAGAATAGCGGCAGCGTGACACCGACCTCGAAGAGGGCCAACCTCAACCAAGGCATTTGGATGCAGCTGCGAGGGGGCCAACCTCAACCAGTCGAAGAGGCCCAAGTGGAAGTCTGAGAATGGCAGCCTGAGCTTGGCCTCTTTAAAATATAACTCATATATCGGGAATTGCATCCTCCCGTACTTCGAGCATATACGGTGACGTTCCCGAGGACAGTAAACTTGCCAATTCTGGGGGTCACCTTCTTCCCCGGCCTCCACGGTGGCGTAGACTCCCGTCGGGTCTGAAGCGAAACAAGAAGGCGTGAACAGAGGCTCCTCGGCCACCCACTCCTCGAGGGGAAGAACGTGCTCATCGAAGTATGGAACGTCCGGCTCATTGTCCTCGACCATTGTCCCCGGGACAAACATAGTCATTAACACCTGAAAAGCAGAAGGTAACAGTGAATTCGATGACAAAGATCAAATTCACCCTTCCACCGCAAGTCAAGTGAAAGGGCGACGAGGATAAACCGAGCATCATCCTCGGTGGCTCTATCCAAATCCTACCGTCTCCCCGGGACACCTACTTAATCTAATCTACACACTCTCCCCGGGACGTTCATCAGAATAAGCGTCTCTCCCCAAGGCGTTCATCGGAACAAGCATCTGTCCCTGGGGCATTCATCGGAATAGGCGTTTTTCCTCGGAACGCTCACGATAAAACCCTAGAAAGCCCCGCCTACAGCGGCGAAGATCCACACCTCTCCTCGGGGCACTTAACATGCCCCGACCACGGTCCTAAAACAAACGGGAAAAACAAAAGAAAGGAGAAGAAAAACTTACTATGTTTCGATCTGCGGCACAGTGCAAGATGGCTACTGCGACGGAGATATCAGACGGTAGCGAGGCGGCAGATCAGAGAGATTGAGAGCAAGAAGGAAAAAAGTGGAAAATAAGCGGGGGCTCACTTACTTATACCCCAACACGAGACTCGAAGCGTCGATAGGCACTCGAGTACCCTAGGGTAGCCGCCCTTGCAGCCACTCAGCGTGTGACACGTGGCAAAGGCTGACAGTCGCGTCCCCTCACATCTCCCTGCCAACACGTGTCCTTTTCCGAAAAACCAGAATTTTACCGAAAAACTGCTACGGGATTTTGCATTCTTGTCCGAAAATCTGACCGATTCAATTCCTTTCTTCGAAACAAACACATACTCATACTCACCTAACATATAGCCTCGAATTAGAACCATTAAACATGATTTCTACGACGTCCGATTTCAATCCGATTTTTAAACCTTCAAATCTCCAAAACTACCAAAACTTACAAAACCAACCAAATTTGATAAAACAAGCATACTCAATCACGGCTTAACATCACCCGACGCCACTATGCAATCTAATCCGACTTTCTTCCGTAAAGCATCGATTTCTCACAAAATATCAGATTAAACGATTCCAGCCTCCAACTCCGGCACAACTACAACAACAACCAACTCTAGAACACTGGTCAGATAATTCTTCTTACGTACTTCAAGTTGCCTTAAATCATAATTAAAACTTGCTGAAGTTGCCTTTAGCAAATCCCCAATTATATCAACAACTATCACAAACGCAACAAATAGTTATGTCGGATTCGGCAGAACTTTCCTCCCAGAAGTATATCACTACTCTTTTTCCAACACTAATAACTCAAGTTCCTTATGCTCAACATAATCCTCTATACTCTTCAAATGTCTTAAAATATCACTGATTAACATAACCATTGCCTCCTCAGGAAAACTTCCAGACAATCACAATTAAGTGATAAACCCCAATTTCTCACTTTCCTTAACATTCAAAGTTTCCGTCAAAATACACACCTCAACACCATCTTACGCCAACTCCTCAAAATAATCCCTTAAGCACTTAGCTTAACTTAAGACAATTCATTACTCGCACCACCTAAGCTTGCAAGACACGTCTATCCCATCCAACACAATCCCGTCTACTATTAACAAGAGATTGAGGGTGATCAGTTCCTCAATTTGTCAATAGACAGCCGAAAATCATGATGGGGTATAAACCATCTTTACCAAACTATAAGAGCGTAACACACTAAGCCACAACACTGCAGCATTCCATGGAAATACCAACTTCTCCCCCACTGGACTCATTTCACTTCTACCGACAAAGTTTAAACAACAACATGTACCGACATTGTTTTTACACACATGTCGCATACCAGGGAACAACAGCACTAGACAACATTGGTCGGACGGACCGACCTGCTCTGATACCAATTGTAACACCCCACTTCCCAAATTAAATAAAATATAAACATTATAAATAAACATTAGAGTTTTCACAAAAACAGTGGGATATCACATCACCAATAGTTATCAAAAATAATTTATTCATTATTTTCAAAATAATACAGCGGAAATTATTATTCCAACATTCTCGGCCATCCGCCGAATTTACATAAAATCTTTATTATTATAATTCACCAAAATGTGATACGTCACAGGATTTTCAACAAGTTTAACATAAACAAATAAAACACCTATATCCCGTGTTACGTATCAGAGCATCCTAAGACTCGACTTTCACACCGCTATCCAAGCTATATATGTACCTGGATTATCTGTACTTCCGAGGAACCACAGACCACAACAACAACAAAGGGGTGACAAAACATGATCAAAATATATCGGTAATTTAATACATGCAATAAAGGTAGTAAAACACACCAATATTCACCCCATCAACACCAATCACGAACCTACTGTTCCAATTACAATATAACATATTATAATGCAAATATGCAACTCAACACCAAGCATGCGGTATCGACTCATTGGTTCATTCAATTGAACCCTGGACAGATCACTTATGCTCCTACTGAGATATGATCTATCCCCGACAGATCACTTATGCTCCTACTGAGATATGATCTATCCCCGACAAATCACTTATGCTCCTACTGAGATATGATCTATCCCCACCATTCTCCACAAAGGAGTACGGATGAATCACATACACTCCTCCTGAGCAATGATTCATCCCACCAAACACCATGATATGTACGACACCAATGCACGACAACAATGCACGACAAACAAACTCAAGCACACTAAGTGCACACAATCCTCCTGATCACATCACCACACATTATATATATTACACCACCAATAAACACAAGTACACTAAGTGCACAACAATTAAACTCAAGTAAATAATCAATAAATCATTTCAATCGATTCATGGTTTAGTTACTATTTAATTAAACGATGACTCCCCAAAAATATTGGATATAAAAATATTTTGCAAATAACTATATTATTTATACCATGTTATAGATCTATTCAAGAGCTTTCCAACGCTTCGAACGGGGACTAAATCCGACTTACGGATCAAAAGTTATGGCCAAAATCGTCAAAACAGAAAATTCACCAATATACAACTTTGAGTCGACGCAAAAGCGCAGAATGCAGAAAATTCTGTGTTTTCCACCGTTGGAGGCCTTCCAGACCTCCGATTTCAATCCCGTAAAAAGCCCAGGTTTCAGAATTCGAAATCCTACCATAATATGACAATTATAATAGCCAACAACATATTTTTAAAGATCATATCATCATATATCATATAACCATACTTTTCAACACCATGGAATTTAGGGGTTTCTATCCTAAATGTGATCCTACCCATCATACACTATCACACAATCCCCATGATCATACGAAAACCCACCCTTACTGCCCGGAACTATTATCTCGCTCAAATTCAAGTCTATTTCTCCACTTCTATCTCTTGTCCTCTCGGAACTTATTTCATACTCATCGCTATTACTACGGAAATTATGCTGGATTTCACCAATCTCATGACAACAAATACACCACTTTATCAGTATCAGCAACAATCATTACACTCTACTCTAATCAATTGTTCCTTAAACTATATCTCAGAACTCATATCATGGTCATTACCCAAGCCACAGAGGTTACACAAAATCTCACCAATACTCATGGTCATTATCCAAACCACAGAGGTTATACAAGAACTCACCAACATCGTAACAATGTACGAATTTCATCACCATCAACAACAACAGCAACATGCATAATGTCATAAATTCGTGTTCATCACTAATATTACAGGAATTACACAGAATTCCACAATCATCATAAAATGTATGCACAAAACTCTTCAATCACAGCAACATTCATAAACACAGACATAATATCATATATCAATCATAATCATCAAATTCCTACGGGGTTAAGGAATCCCCTCTACCCAATTTCATGCATTATACCAATCCCAATCAGTTTCTCCCCCCTTACCTGGATAATTATTCTGATCGATGACAAATTACTCCAAGATTGGCCAATTCTGACATTTCCTCTTCTTCTCCGTTCTTCGCTCCTTTCTTCGCTCTTCTCTCAATTTCCTCTTCTCACGTTCTATCTATCGTGACTTCTCAACTTACTTCCTTCCTATCCCTAATAACCCCTTCCACTTCTATTTTCTTTTAATTCTAATCCCAATAATAATAATAAAAGTAATATTATTAATAATAATTATTATAATAATCATTATAATAATAATAATACACATAGCAATATTAATAATATTATTTCATCCATAATAATAATATTTATAATAATAGTAATAATACTCCACCAATAATATTAATAATAATAATAATAATAATCATAATACTATTCTCCCACTAATAGTTATAATAATAGTAATAATATTAATAATAATAATATTCTCCAATATTAATAATATTACTACAATTAATAATAATAATAATAATAATAATAATAATAATAATAATAATAATAATAATAATAATAATAATAATAATAATAATAATAATAATAATACCACCATATTACTACTATTTATTTTATTATTATATTCACACCAATTCACCATCAATAATCCTCCCATATCAGGGACACCCACCAATCATCATCAAACACACCCCCACCAAAGGGCACACCAACATATAATAATTAAAATAGTAATAAAATGACTAAATAATTAAAATGGGTGTTACAACTCTCCCCCACTTTAATTATTTTCGTCCTCGAAAATTACCTGATGGAAATAGTTCTGGATACGCTTCCTGCATCCTTCATTCCAATTCTCAGGTCACACTGCCTTCTGCAGCACCCCCCTCAAGCCACTTTCACCAAAGCTATCTCCTTCCCTCGGAGTTATTTCTCTTCGTCAAACGAATTAGCAATGCCTCAACAATTAGATTATTTTTCATTGGTACATCATCCACCTGATTCAATGTAATTCCTCAACGAAGACACATGAAACACATCATGCCAATTCACAGCGACAGCGGCAAAACGATCTAACATGTTACTCCTTCCATGCCTCTGTTGCGCTACTCTGATACAACCACAGAACTCGGTGCAAACTTCCGAGATTTCGAAGCCCGACCAGCACCAGTCACCGACGTGACTCTCAAAACACATATTTCCTTATATCCTCTTGATCTTCTCAGCCATCTCAAGCATAATTCTCGGTCTGAGCACAACACTCCCACTCGACTTATTCCAACACAGAAGAGTCCTACACTCCCTATCTGACCAAGCCATATATAGTGTCATTCCGACACTAGGATGGTAATCGTTATTATAGGTAACTCAATCGACGGTAATTACTCATCCCATGATCCACCTTGATCCAACACCCAAGCTCTCACCAATTCTCTACAGACTCAATAGTCCTCTCTGACTGACCATCAGTTTGCGGATGGTAAGCCGAACTCAACTTCAACTTAGTACCTGAAGCTTCCTGTAAGCCCTTCCAACATCTCAATATAAACCTCAAATTTCAATCTAACACAACATTCGACAGTATCTCATCCAACTTCACTACTTCCTCAATATGTATCTCATATATCCTTAACACGGAATAGTTCATCCACTCACAACAACCCAAATTAAAATTATGTCTTTCCAATTCTTTGGAAATCTCAACACCAAATCCGTGAAAATACTACCTGATTTCCACTCTGGAATATTCAACGGCTGCATCAGACTCAACAGTCTCTGATATTCACTCTTCGAATTCCAACAATTCTAACCAGTATATTCAACCTCAACCACTCCTCTCCTCATCTATGGTCACCAAAACAATCTACTCAAATTCGGTTACTTCTTCATAGCACCGGGATGCACACTCCATCTACCTCAATGTATTTCTTCACGAGTACTCTTACTCCCCTCAACAACATCCGGTCCATATACCCTATCACAACATATCATGGTACTATTTCCACAAACCCGACAATCCACTCTTCGACTCTGATTTATCAATTTCAACTAATTCACCAACTCAACCCAGATTTCTGACCTCCTCGAATCTCCTCAAGAATACTAATAGTACGGTCTAACATACAAGGCTTAACTCCATAAGAAGTCTCTTCACAGACCAGACTCGCATCACAAAATTTCCCAACCGGTTCCAACTCTTTTTGCCATTTTCTTCAGTACAAGTAAGGTTTCCAAATCTAAGCATCAGCTACCACGGTATATACCAAAAATATACAGTAAGATAACACATCAAACGCACCCGATCACGACGGTAAAAGTTGACCAAATTACACGTTTCGAATATTCTGCTTTAATTGGATCATCCATTGACATAAAAACTATTTTTCCCGGAAAGAGCATCTTGTTAGCTCTCCAACGCTTCAAACGGGGGTCGAAACGGACATACGGTTCAAGAGTTATGAATTTTCGAAGTTTTCCGAAAAACCAGAATTTTACCGAAAAACTGCTACGGGATTTTGCATTCTTGTCAGAAAATCCGACCGATTCAATTCCTTTCTTCGAAACAAACACATACTCATACTCACCTAACATATAGCCTCGAACTAGAACCATTAAACATGATTTCTACAACGTCCGATTTCAATCCGATTTTTAAACCTTCAAATCTCCAAAAATACCAAAACTTACAAAACCAACCAAATTAGATAAAACAAGCATACTCAATCACGGCTTAACATCACCCGACGCCACTACGCAATCTAATCCGACTTTCTTCCATAAAGCATCAATTTCTCACAAAATCTCAGATTAAACGATTCCAGCCTCCAACTCCGGCACAACTACAACAACAACCAACTCTAGAACACTGGTCAGATAATTCTTCTTACGTACTTCAAGTTGCCTTAAATCATAATTAAAACTTGCTGAAGTTGCCTTTAGCAAATCCCCAATTATATCAACAAGCATCACAAACGCAACAAATAGTTATGTCGGATTCGGCAGAACTTTCCTCCCAGAAGTATATCACTACTCTTTTTCCAACACTGATAACTCAAGTTCCTTATGCTCAACATAATCCTCTATACTCTTCGAATGTCTTAAAATATCACTGATTAACATAACCATTGCCTCCTCAGGAAAACTTCCAGACAATCACAATTAAGTGATAAACCCCAATTTCTCACTTTCCTTAACATTCAAAGTTTCCGTCAAAATACACACCTCAACACCGTCTTACGCCAACTCCTCAAAATAATCCCTTAAGCACTTAGCTTAACTCAAGACAATTCATTGCTCACACCACCTAAGCTTGCAAGACACGTCTATCCCATCCAACACAATCCCGTCTACTATTAACAAGAGATTGAGTGTGATCAGTTCCTCAATTTGTCAATAGACAGCCGAAAATCATGATGGGGTATAAACCATCTTTACCAAACTATAAGAGCGTAACACACTAAGCCACAACACTGCAGCATTTCGGAGAAATACCAACTTCTCCCCCACTGGAATCATTTCACTTCTACCGACAAAGTTTAAACAACAACATGTACCGACAGTATTTTTACACACATGTCGCATACCAGGGAACAACAACACTAAACAACATTGGCCGGACGGACCGACCTGCTCTGATACCAATTGTAACACCCCACTTCCCAAATTAAATAAAATATAAACATTATAAATAAACATTAGAGTTTTCACAAAAACAGTGGGATATCACATCACCAATAGTTATCAAAAATACTTTATTCATTATTTTCAAAATAATACAGCGGAAATTATTATTACAACATTCTCGGTCATCCGCCGGATTTACATAAAATCTTTATTATTATAATTCACCAAAATGTGATACGTCACAGGATTTTCAACAAGTTTAACATAAACAAATAAAACACCCATATCCCGTGTTACGTATCAGAGCATCCTAAGACTCGACTTGCACACCGCTATCCAAGCTATATATGTACCTGGATTATCTGTACTTCCGAGGAAGCACAGACCACAACAACAACAAAGGGGTGAAAAAACATGATCAAAATATATCGATAATTTAATACATGCAATAAAGGTAGTAAAACACACCAATATTCACCCCATCAACACCAATCACGAACCTACTGTTCAAATTACAATATAACATATTATAATGCAAATATGCAACTCAACACCAAGCATACGGTACCGACTCATTGGTTCATTCAATCGAACCCTGGACAGATCACTTACGCTCCTACTGAGATATGATATATCCCCGACATATCACTTACGCTCCTACTGAGATATGATCTATCCCCGACAGATCACTTAAGCTCCTACTGAGATATGATCTATCCCCACCATTCTCCACAAAGGAGTACGGATGAATCACATACACTCCTCCTGAGCAATGATTCATCCCACCAAACACCATGATATGTACGACACCAATGCACGACAACAATGCACGACAAACAAACTCAAGCACACTAAGTGCACACGATCCTCCTGATCACATCACCACACATTATATATATTACACCACCAATAAACACAAGTACACTAAGTGCACAACAATTAAACTCATGTAAATAATCAATAAATCATTTCAATCGATCCATGGTTTAGTTACTATTTAATTAAATAATGACTCCCCAAAAATATTGGATATAAAAATATTTGGCAAATAACTATATTATTTATACCATGTTATAGATCTATTCAAGAGCTTTCCAACGCTTCGAACGGGGACTAAATCCGACTTACGGATCAAAAGTTATGGCCAAAATCGTCAAAACAGAAAATTCACCAATATACAGCTTTGAGTCGACGCAAACAGCGCAGAATGCAGAAAATTCTGTGTTTTCCACTGTTGGAGGCCTTCCGGACCTCCGATTTCAATCCCGTAAAAAGCCCCGGTTTTAGAATTCAAAATCCTACCATAATATGACAATTATAACAGCCAACAACATATTTTTAAAGATCATATCATCATATATCATATAACCATACTTTTCAACACCATGGAATTTAGGGGTTTCTATCCTAAATGTGATCCTACCCATTATACACTATCACACAATCCCCATGATCATACGAAAACCCACCCTTACTGCCCGGAACTATTATCTCGCTCAAATTCAAGCCTATTTCTCCACTTCTATCTCTTGTCCTCTCGGAACTTATTTCATACTCATCGCTATTACTACGGAAATTATGTCGGATTTCACCAATCTCATGACAACAACTACACCACTCTATCAGTATCAGCAACAATCATCACACTCTACTCTAATCAATTGTTCCTTAAACTATATCTCAGAACTCATATCATGGTCATTACCCAAGCCATAGAGGTTACACAAAATTTCACCAATACTCATGGTCATTATCCAAACCACAGAGGTTATACAAGAACTCACCAACATCGTAACAATGTACGAATTTCATCACCATCAACAACAACAGCAACATGCATAATGTCATAAATTCGTGTTCGTCACTAATATTACAGGAATTACACAGAATTCCACAATCATCATAAAATGTATGCACAAAACTCTTCAATCACAGCAACATTCATAAACACAGACATAATATCATATATCAATCATAATCATCAATTTCCTACGGGGTTAAGGAATCCCCTCTACCCAATTTCATGCATTATACCAATCCCAATCAGTTTCTCCCCCCTTACCTGGATAATTATTCTGATCGATGACAAATTCCTCCAAGATTGGCCAATTCTGACATTTCCTCTTCTTCTCCTTTCTTCGCTCTTCTCTCAATTTCCTCTTCTCACGTTCTGTCTATCGTGACTTCTCAACTTACTTCCTTCCTATCCCTAATAACCCCTTCCACTTCTATTTTCTTTTAATTCTAATTCCAATAATAATAATAAAAAATAATATTACTAATAATAATTATTATAATAATCATTATAATAATAATAATACACATAGCAATATTAATAATATTATTTCACCCATAATAATAATATTAATAATAATAGTAATAATACTCCACCAATAATATTAATAATAATAATAATAATCATAATACTATTCTCCCACTAATAGTTATAATAATAGTAATAATATTAATAATAATAATATTCTCCAATATTAATAATATTACTACAATTAATAATAATAATAATAATAATAATAATAATAATAATAATAATAATAATAATAATAATAATAATAATAATAATAATAATAATAATAATACCACCATATTACTACTATTTATTTTATTATTATATTCACACCAATTCACCACCAATAATCCTCCCATATCAGGGACACCCATCAATCATCATCAAACACACCCCCACCAAAGGGCACACCAACATATAATAATTAAAATAGTAATAAAATGACTAAATAATTAAAATGGGTGTTACAGAACGCGAGCTGGAGGGTTTCTCCTCAGGTTAACTTCTTCTCCCCGGTATAACGCCATCAATTCCTCACTCCCTCCCTCAGAGCTACGACTTGGGGGGCTCCTGTTCTGGCCTGGGCCCCGGCTTGACCGGACAGGCCCAACCCAATAATATTCTGCCAAGCCCAAACCAGCTTGGGCCGCAGCCGTCGAGCACAGGGTCCCCGACGGGCAGGTAATGTCCATCCGCGGGCAGAACCTACCTCATCTGTATCGAACACAAGACTCCCCGTCGAGCAGACACTGCCCCCGTCAAGCATAACCTCCCTTCGTGGGCAGAACCTGCTCCCTTGTCGGGCAAGACAACGTGTCCTTCACACGTTCTCCACGTGCTCCCCTCCGCGGGGACACGTCACTGACCAACTGCCCACCTTCGAAAGAGCAGGTCAAATCCACTTTCAGGAGATCACGGGACAGTTGGACTAGGGTGAAGACCACGTTCTGGTCTTCACTACGCCACGTAAGCCCTAGCAGTCACTTGGGTTGGGCCTGGCCATCCAGCCCAACTCAAATGACCGTTGGCCCTGCGTTAGGGTCTACCCTCTTTCACAAGAGGGTCAGGTAATCTCTTCTTACCCCTTTTTCTGTACTTGTGACCACTCTGCCCATATGCTCACTTTAGCATCGGAGTGCCTTGCAGATACACCCCCTTCTCTTCTTCAACACCGGTGAACAGGCAGTAAGTCGTAGACACGTGGCAGCCAGCGATCCCCTTCTGATCAGGTCAGATCAAGTTGTCTTTGATTAAGTAGTCCATTCACTTATCTGAACCCCTGTCCAGTTAAATGATCGAAAACATTTGATTACTAGATAAGATTGATCCTTTGTACTGACACTACGTTGGACAACTCAAGATAAACTCAAGACTTCATACTCAAGTCAATACAAGTCAAACAGAACATTATAGACAGACTGAACATTGGACTACTGTTCAAGCGTAACAAAAATACTCTTCAATACTTATCAGTTACGATGCGAATTGTGCGCCACGAGTCTTATGAAACGAAGAAGAATGAGAGAGATTATTCTTATCCTTGTTCTGAGTACCTCTGTATATAGGATGTAGACCCTAATTATTCAGAGTATTAGCATCCGTTCATAGACTTTAGTGCAATTTAAATCAAGTGATTGCCAAGTCTTTTTCCCCACATTCAACAAATAACACTTCAACAATGCAACAATATTCATCAATAGTACTCTTCTCTTCAGATCAAACACAATCCTTTTTTACATCCATACTCTCTTTGGGTTAATCACATTCTCTTAGGTTAAACACTTATCTCTGAACTAAACCTTCTTCTCTTGCAAGTTTGCTATGTTAGTCTCATACTTTGGGCAACCTCTTTCCGTTCATGTCTGTCTTGTTAATTCCATATTTGCCATGTTAGTCTCATTCTTTAGAAAACCTCTTTTTGCTCAAGTCTGTCTTGTTAGTCTCATGTTTATACAGACCCTCTCGCATATTTTCCATGTTAGTCCCATGCTTTGGAAAATCTCCGTCCTTTCATGTCTATCTTGTTAGTCTAATGCTTAAATAGACCTTTCCTCACTTTATGACTCTTTTACAATTCAAGCAACTTCTTTTTCTATTCAATCAACTCTTTGTTTTATTTTTGTCACTCAAACCTTTTGCAAAACAACTTTTCATTTTATAAAAGAACTATTATAATTTTTTCCTTAATAGTCAAACTAAAAGCTTGAAACATCCAACGAAGGATTAAGTCAGCTAACGTCTAGACACTTCTTGGATACAATTATAATTGTTCTTCTAAAAACAACCAACACACACTTATTTTATACTCCGAACCACGAAACTCTAATTTTCTCATTGCACTATGAGGATACGTAGGCACAAGGACCCCAATCCTCCACGAGCACACTAATTATAAACCTTTTTTCCTATTCGCAAGTAACCTTTAGATAGTAACACCCATCCATGCAAAGAACAAGAAAAGTAGTTTTCGTCGAGTACGACGAATGTAAGGGATGCTAATACATTCTCCTCGTGTAACCGACTCCCTTACTCGTTTTTCTTTCCCTAGGTTGCGAAATCCCCTAACCTAAAACTAACATTCTCCTTTTTTAATCCTTTTCTTTTTTAAATATCAAGTAAATAAAAACAATTAGAAATTAACATACAAACTTTAGGAAATAGACATACTAAACCTTAGACTAGAGAAGGTTCTCGTTAGGTACAACGAAGGTGAGGGATGCTTAACACATTTTCCTCACTTAACTGACTCTCGCGAGTCTATATTCGGTTGCGATGATTGTCTTATCAATTCTTTTAAAATTTTCTCATTATTTTATCTATTTTTAATGGTAGTGACTCTGTAATTTTTCTCGCCGTGACATAATATTTTCAAAAACCATTCCTATTTAATCTACATAAACTTACACATGCAAATAATAAAAAACATTCTCACCTATCAAAAGGTTTGATTCCTTTTCAAACTTTAAATACTTAAATAAAAAAATATTAATCAACCCTTTGATCGCGTCTAACTATTTAGAATTTTTAATATATTTAATATTATACTAATAACTTTAAACTATAAAAATACATCCAATAAAACAAATTAACCAACCCAATACAAAAATAACATTAACTAATTAATTTCTACGATTGAATCATCTGATTGAAAATGAAATATTATTATTCGAGTAACTATAATATAATATTAGAAAATAAAATATTATTATTCGAGTAATTATAATATAATATGGGAAAATAATCATATGTTAAAACCAAATTATATTTATTTTTCATATTTAGTCTCATGTTTATACAGACCCTCTCACATATTTTCCATGTTAGTCCCATGCTTTGGAAAATTTCCGTCCTTTCATGCCTATCTTGTTAGTCTCATGCTTAAATAGACCTTTCCTCAGTTTACAACTCTTTTACAATTCAAGCAACTTCTTTTTCTATTCAATCAACTCTTTGTTTTCTTTTTGTCACTCAAACCTTTTGCAAAACAACTTTTCATTTTATAAAAGAACTATTATAATTTTTTCCTTATTATTCGAGTAATTATAATATAATATAGGAAAATAATCATATGTTAAAACCAAATTATATTTATTTTTCATATTTAAATATCAAAATTAAAATTAATAATTAATCATTATCTAATGGCATTACCGGTAAAACCTAACAAAATAAGTATTAAAAAGAATGTTGAAAAGAGATTGTTCCTAGCTTACTCATTTTCTAATTCAATTGAAGAGTTTAGATTCAAATCATATTCTAAACATATTCTCCACAAATTCAAAATTTATATTTTATAGTTGCATACAGAAGATATATGATTTTAAAAATATAAAAGATAAAAATATAAAACAATATTTTAGATAAATATTTTCTCTTAAATATAAAATTAAAATGGATAGGAAATTTCACTTTTTCTGACCAGAGGAAGCTAAGTCAAAACACATAAAAGCCGTAGGGAATAATATATCAGAAATGGATATTGGAGAAGTTGATTCCTCCGAATTCGTTTGTGAAGGAGATGAATATTACCGATACGTTGGCTCTCTCACCGTTCCTCCTTGCACTGAAGGTGTCATTTGGACTATTAATAAAAAGGTGGTCATTAAAATCCAAAATATATTGAATATGTTAAACTATTTTACATTGGTTAATACAAATCATTGAACCTTTATTCTTTGGTGATCATCAGGTAGGAACTGTGTCTGAAGAACAAGTGAGTTTACTTAGGAAGGCTGTTCAGGATGTAAGTATTCTAATTTGATTTATTTCACTCATTTTGTGCATTGCCAAAATGAATGATTTATAGTTATTACTTACTTGTGGACCACTCTATGACAGCATGCAACAAAGAATGCTAGACCTTTGCAACCCCGGAATGGAAGAGACATATTATACTATGACCCAAAAGAGAAGTAAACAACAATATATTAACAGTATAGTAATATTTCTTGGCATTTTGTTTTGTAAGATATCAATTTTTCAATTCATCTTTTATACTCGAGTTGTTTCTATTAGATTGAAGAAACACCCGATAAGATTATATTTGGTAATCCCAATATGTAATTTTATAGTTTATAGTTTATAAATTCAAATTATTAAAAAAAAATTGTTTCGTAACTGTTTTTTTCATGGGTTTATAGCTTTCATAACTCTACTTCTAACTGCATTTGAACTTCTTTTATTTATATTCTTATTATTTTAACAAACAATGACTTGATTACTTGACTCCTATTCATGAAATTTGTTTGATGTTGTTGTGATTTTCTCGGATACTGGTGTTGATCCAATGACTTTGAAACAGTATTTTTTATATACATTGAAATAACAACTAAATCACTAGAAAATATCATTAACTAATCTTGTTTGAAGGTTGCATGATGCAGTAGATTCAAATGTTTGTCCAAATTAATGCCATCATCGATTGAATCCATTCTAAAGTTCTCATTATAGGTTGTCGGAAGTACAAAATGTTTTTTTGTCAGAGTCTGAGACTAGGGTATGACTGGATTTACGGTTGTTAGAATTGATTTTGACTGAATGTAATTTGGTTTAGCTTTTATAGGAGGCAAATAAAATTTTAGAAATGTAAAATTGATTATGGAATGATTTTGAATGTTTGATTCTTCTAAAGTTGAATTGATTTTGCCTTCAGAATTGTTTCTACTTAAAACTATAATTTATAATTTTTTAATTTAAACTATTGGGAGACTCGTGCATTCGCACAGGTACCGGTATGAGACGCGCATAGATTCCGAAAAAAAAAATTAAAAAATTGAAAAAGAAATGAAATAGAGCAAAAAATACTACTTATGTAAGACAAATGAAGTGAGTTACTAGAACGTAAAAAAAACAAAATGATGTTTAGTTAGAAGGATAAAGTAAATAGTAAAATATTAGATTGAAGAAACACCCAATAAGATTATATTTGGTAATATTAAATATGTAAGTTTATAGGTTATAGTTTATAAACTCAAATTATTAACATAATATAATATAATGTGCATGATTTAGTTAAAACTAATTAATTAGATAAAATATCCGTTAAATATTAAAATAAATCTTAATTTATAAATTCATACCGTGTTTGGAATCTCAATTTGACCAAAATGAAGAGTTTCTTTCATAAACCTCAATACAAAATAACCACAATCTATACCATTACGCTGACGAGGACACTACACATACAAAATAATATGAATATATATCAGGATATATAATTTAATTTGTTTTATCAAGTTGCATCACTACTATAATCAAAATTGTGAAATATACCTGCACTCTGATCCATGTAATGTTGTTTTCTTTACTCTTTGGTACTCGAGCTTGTCTCTGTGATCAGAATATTTGTATAAATCTAAAATAATATAAACGAATATTTAGAACAATCTCACATAATAAATAAATATACACATGAATATTCAGATCAATCTCATCACTTACGTATCAACCATCTTATTCATATCTGGGTATTTTGTTTGATCACCATCTAACAAATCCAGATAATATATTATTTCTTTTATCAGATTGATCGCAATCAACAACCAGTGTCCACTGCAAAATAATACTAAATTTAGATGAAAATTTTCTATACAACGTCAAAAAATGAATAACTATAATAAAAGAAATTAGAATGAAATCTAACTCATGGGCAGTATTATATGGCAAAAAATACAACTTTTTTGCATCTCTATTACCCTTAAATGCATCGACTAAGTGATTTTGGACTGCATTTGGACTTTGACCGATTAACGGTGTGTTGATACAACTGAAAGATAAGAATGAGAATATTTCTGTCAGTTGACGCGGGAGCATCAATTTGTCATACAAGAACCTTAAATAAAAACATAATAAACATTAGAATATTCATTGAAATGAGTAAATAAGTTGTTCAATTATTTAAATAAAATTGATCATAGTACCTGATGTATGAATTCATAACACCGATGCCTAATTTAGAATGTTGAAAAATCTGATCCAAGTCCTCTTTTGCAATTGTTTCGGTATAAGAAAAACCGAGAATACCTTCCTCCATAGGTATTTCACGAATACCACATTCCATCACATCTGTTATTCCTACATGTTTCAAGACACAACCTAAATCTAGGAAAAAAAATTCTTTTTTAGGCTCGGCCTTCGCAAGATCCTTTTTTTATGACACATTGCTAAATTCAAGCATGATATTCTTGCTGACTTGTTGCAACTCTTGAGCTTGAAACTAAAAATCAAATAAGTTAGGTAATTAATGTATAAGATCATTAAACTTTTGAATTTAGATGATATAATATAATTGACACTTTATATCTTTCTTTATCCTTTTGCAATTCACAAATTTGAACTTTTAATTCTTCCAACGATTCCATCACTTGTTTATTGCTAGGACTTTTACTCTTTGGATGCTTATACAATGTTGTTGGAGTGACCCCAAATCCCTTGCCCCTCACACGACTAGAATACTCAGGAACATATAATACGCGACTTAGTATGCTCCTGCAATCATGGTCTTCATCTGGAGTTAAAGACTGAGATAGATTTTCCTAAAAATTTTATGCATATAGAAAAAGATTAGTGGGGATTAAAAAGCATAAATATTATATGTTAATAAACTTTTGATTTTATTAAAAAAATAATGTTATACTTACACATTGATCAAAAACTTGTTGAACATCTTCCTGAACAACTCCATTCTTACCCACACGAGCAGCCTTCCACAAAACATGTTCAGGAAGAGATGTTTATTCACTTTTCTCCTCTTATAACTAAACATTAAGATAAATAATAAGTTCAATTATAACATACATATTCCGGAAGAGATGTTTCTTCACTTTTCTCCTCTTCTAACTATATAATTGTAAAACACATTTATATACTTACTATTCTTTGTTGTAAGCGTGCATATCCCAAACGCCTTTTTTTGGTAAGGATACACGGGTTTTGATGCTTGTTGGTGATTTATGACACTCACCGCCTGGATAAACAAGTTTAAGTCATATCAGAATACACGTGGAACAAGTATATTATACAATGTTCATGATAAGTTAAAATTGCATGGAATTCTTGGGTTCTTCGTTTGGCAACAAAAGTTTCCCATTATTCAGGTGAAATCAAATCTGCATACTTCTTTGGACGTTCTGATTCAACAAAATTTCCATGAGAATCCATAAGAAACTTGTTCGTTAAAAATGCTCGAAACTCTTTGAGTCTTTTTCCGGCCAACTGAAGACAATATTTTTTTCCCTCGTCACCAATGTGAAAAGACGTCTCCGCTCCGATTCTTTACTTATAGTCTCTATCTTTATAGAACAAATTAACATACATATAGTGTGTTAGTATAAGTAATTTAAAGACATAATCGTCAACAAAAATAAATAACATCGCTTATGATACCTATATCTCACTCCATATTTTTCTTTAATTTGTTTCAACATTGCACCGTTAGGCTCAACTAATTGGTTTGTTTCATTCCAATGTATGTCATATTTTATACCTTTATCTCTTGCACAAATTATTCCCTTCATAATTGTTATTCCTAGTTTAATATCTTCTTTCACATCATGTACTGATTCGTTTCCATCATTTTTAAAAGTATAATGTGCATTTTCCTCATTGCTAGCCATTTCACATGTAATAAAGAAAAACATAAATATGAAATTAAAAATATCAACATCAATAATCTATAATCCATTGAATATATAAAATGACAAATATATAATTTTATTTAATGACATAATATATCATTTTTACTAGTACCTTTTTCAGTAACATCTCTTTCTTTTTTTGGTTGGAACATGGTTTACTTGTCTCTTAACAACACGGGCGGATTGATTGATTCAAATTTACTCTTTATGACCATTTCTAATATATGATTCATTCACTCTAATATTCTCGTCTTGATCATTTATAATATAGGGTTCATTCTCAACATCAATATCACTGCATACCCTAATTTTTCACCTTGAGATTCTGTTTTTCGTTTCACATCATCTACATAGCATATCACACATTTCATCATGCATAATACAAATTTATCTGCTGGAATAAATTTGTTGGAATTACAGCCAAATTGATCAAATAAAAGTCAACTGTGTGCAAAGTCAGTGGATGGAAAATTTCAAGATCGAGCCTGCAAACGCCAGTGACATTAATCTATGTTTCATGTAATTTAACTTGGTGTGCTCATTTAAATTTTTCGACCACCTTTTGAACATATTTTATCAATTTATGCCTTTTTAGCGGGTAAAATTTATTTCAAAACCTGACCAAATGTTGTATTTTTCCGAGTCGTTTATTTCGCGCTGATTATTTTAGTATATTTCTTTTATTTTTTCGAGCACTTTTTTGCCCGACCTTTTATTCGTTTTTCTTATCATTTTTTTTTAGTTAAATAGTTATTTAATTTATTTAGATTTAATTAGATATTTTAATTTAAGTTTACTTTAATTATTTAAAAAATAATAATAACCATCAATATTTTCCAAAACACAATCAAACATGACTCAAATGAAAAAGGAAGGAAAACTAGACGTGTTTGGACATGTTCAAACCGCAAAGAAAACAATGTCAAGGAAAATCAAACATATTTCAGATAAAGTTTAAATTCTTTCTAAAACATGTATGAATATGGCGGATTAAAAACGGAAAATGTTCATCATAATATCTGGCGCATTCAATGTCGTTGTTGGAATTCAAATTCCACGAGAGCTTATAAAAGAACAGGGAGGACACACACAAAAACAACAACAACAAAAATATCCACACAAACCTTATTTTACTTCATAAAAACCACGCAGAAACACACATCACAAGTTCATCCGCGACCACCACCCCATCGTGATTTCAACGGGTAAGATTTTTACACACTTTTTTTATTCAATTCAAGATCAGTTTTGTTGATTTGTTAGTTATGAGAATATTGAATTTGTCTGTGGATTTGTGAGATTGAGATTTCTTTTAAGTTTGATTTGTTTGTGTTTTGTGGGGATTTAAATATTTTGTTTTTTCTCTATTAAGCAATCCATGTGTTAAGATATTATACATTGGTTTGTTCTAATGAGTCATGAACACTAACCATGAACGCTTCCCCTCTCTGTGCATTTTTTTATATACTTTTTTTTTAATATAAGATATTAGGATTTGTGTATAATTGGTTCATGAGTCTAATTTTGCTATTTCACACTCCTTGAAGTCTTATTATTGTTTATTAATTCATTTCTCTTTCATTTTATATATTTAATTAATATATGGTTATAATCTATTTTAATTCATTTAGTTTAGATTAGTTTCAATCATAGTCTAGATATTTTACAAATCAATCTAAAAAATACCAAAAAAAATAAAGAACACAAAATATATTCAATTCATAACAAAATAGGTTTTCTTTTTTAGAAATTAATAAAATATAAAAAAAACAATAAATATTATAAAATATACAAAAATATATATAACTAATTAATTAATACTGAGTTTATTAGGACTAGGATGATCTTTAGGATTAATTCCCTTTAAATATCAACCTTAGATCATAGAATTAGGTTAGTATTCTCTTAAGATGTTAACTAGACAACCTAAAATTAGGCTCCTTTTTCTCCCATGAGAGAATTAGACATGAGTCATCCTTAGTCGATATATAATTCTCCTACCCCATGACATAGTCGAGAAAGGTGATGACGTGTTCGCAAGTGCACGAATAGCGTCAAAGTAATATAAAAGATTATCGATTCCACAGAGACCAAACATCAATCTATCGTATACTAAGGCAAGTCAATTAAGGGGTTTGTTGTGCGAAATAAAAGTAAAGTGCGGAAATAAATTCAATAATAAGAATAACAGGCATAGATGCAATTCATATAACTATGTAGTATTCCAAATGTGTACAAATAGGATGCCTTATGGGGTAATGTTTTCCACTCATGAAAAGAACTAATTTAACGGGAACTGTCGCTTACGCGTATTCAGAACCGAGTTTATCCCTAATCGATCCCTCTTATTGTCACTTATAAAAAGGCGCATATTGCGTTAGGATTGATTAAACCTATTTTTAAGAAATATAGTTTCTTGACTTAATTGAAAAGTATTTTGACCTAGAATTTCTAACAAAAAGAGGTTCTTGCGAACCGGACTTTAAATCCATAAACGCGTCTGAAAACAGTTTTAAAATTGGTTTTCCTAAAAATTAAAGACTCCTACTTAACTGAACCAAGCGCTTTTACTTCCTTTGAACAGTTAGAACTAACCAAATTTATCTAAAGGTTGGACATCTTTCGATCTTACCACACAGATTTTAAGTACAGAAAATAACTGTTTAAAAGTCAGAATAACCCCTAAGTAACTCTATTGACGGTTGTATGGAATACTATTATAACTATAATCCTCGCATCCTAGCCTTTAAGATTTAGCCAGACATGGTTAAGTGAATAGACATGGTAAATAAATACGTGTAAATAAAGTGCGGGTAAATAAATAAACTGTGATAAAGGGTGCGGTAAATAAAGGTGAGATAAATAAATCATGTAGAAAATAAAAGTAGATAAATAAACAGGCGATAAATAAACAGAAACCTGCTCCAAAAGAGAGGCTTTAAATGTTGGTACAACTGGAAGTAAATGACAGAAATAAAATGGCGGTAGGATTAACTTCTATCCAAGTGCTCCAAACTCGATCACAGACTCGATTAGAAAATGTAATAACCCCTCGATGTGAGAAGTTTATTACTTTTACAATAGATGAAATTTATGGCTTAAGTTCTGTAACTAAGCTTGGATGATTAGAAATGAGACAAAACTCCTCTATTTATAGTGGTAGGAAAGTACAGGTAAGGACATGAATGCCCCCCACTCCCTTTGGGAGGGAAACAAGACTGTGAAGGTGGCGCCCGCCACATGAACCAGGGTGGAAAGGAGTGGGAGACGTGGCAGTTTTCAGTAGTTGTCTTCTATCTAATGTGTGGCATCCCCTATGGCGCCTGCCATGGTCGAAGCCATGTGTACAATTCCTCAAAATGATGGTCTTTTAGCTCGTTTTTCTTCATTTTTCTCGAGTAGCTTTGAAAATACAAAAACCAGTAAAAGAAACAAAAAAGAGGCATAATACAAGAAAACAAAAATAAAATACTAAATTACGTGCGCAAATCAAGTCAAATAAACAGTATATTTTAGGTCTATCAAATTCTCCCACACTAAAACCTTTGCTTGTCCTCAAGCAAAACATCATGACAGAAAAAGGTGATATCCATAAATGATCTTGGCAAAAAGGACTTATAAGTTCAAGCTGGGATGAAGCGATAGTTAACAACTCAGTGAACCACGGGTATCGAAAATGACACATCTCCGTGAACATAGGCATAAGCTTCGTTCTTTACACAAACCAATCCTAAACTATCCTATCGTACCTAGGCCTACTTTCAAATCTCCTTCTAGGTCCTTTTCATTCTGGTGCAATCACATTAAGCCCGTTATCCACACGTAATCATGGTGAATTGACCGACTAGTGATTCTGATCTTAAGAACGGGGCTCTGGTACACAAATTGGTTTAACCCCTTTTATTTGCCCATTTGTAGTTGTGAGGGATCAGATCGTAATCCACCCTACCGAGTTCAGTACCAGATACCTCTGAACCAACTAACAATAGGAAGAATTTTTTATTTTTCTTTGTTTTATCATTTTTTTTCTTCTTTTTCTAAATTTTTACAACTTTTTGGGTTAAATGACCTTGTGAGGGTTGCCTATACCCGGGTTGCAATAATTTTATCTAGCATACTAATCATTCACTTATATTCATCGGTCCTTCACTTAGATAACGCTATGGCCGGTGCTGACTGCTAGGAAAAACTACTAAGGACTCACTATGAACATTCTATTAAGGCAATGGTACACAGGGTATCGAGGTTGATTTCTGCATTTGGAAAGCCTAAGGTGTTTATAATGATACCGATGTTTCAAAGAAAATTTCCCAAATTATCCGCATCCTAACACGAACTTGCCTCAAAGCCCAAGAATTTTCAGGATAGTACACTATTTGTCAAAAAAGTTTTTTTTGGTGGGGCAAAGTAATGAGGGAATAAAATGAGGGAATAAAGTGAGGATATACTGTAGAATGACTCGTTAAGCACAAGTATGTTCTACAAAACCAAAAAAATAAGAAGGGAAATAAACTGGAAAGCGATAAAAGTGTGAGAAAAAGCGAGAAAGTAAATAAATAAATAAATAAAGTCTTCTTCCACACTTAAATTGAACATTGTCCCCAATGTTTCAAAATAAGCAAGGGACGAGGTACCTGAAGGGCCTAAGGCATGTTACCGGTGTTGTCGTCAGCGTGCTCGGAGTACCTAGGGCGGCGGGATCTGCTGCGACGGAGATCGGTCTGAGCAGCATAGAACGCGTTGAATCTGGTGGTCGGAGCATCTTGAGATTGCATTATGGTATGCATGGACTGGCTCATCTGCTGTTAGGACTCTTGCATGAATCTCATATTCTCAGTTAACTGATGCTGAATGGTGGTAAGCAAGTTATCACGTCGTTCCTCTCTTGCTAAGTGGTCTCGCCACATCTGCTCAGAGATATAAAAACCGGGAGTGGTACCTGCAGAGTGGTAACAGGAAAACGGTTTGTGGTACATGGTGAGGCGATATAAGATGATCGGGAGATCACTCTCGCCGGTCATACTCGTCATCAGTATCCTCGCCATCACCAACAGGAATATTTGGAGGCACTGGACCTGTAATGGGTGGAGCATCTAAATCGTAGGTCCAGTTCCTTGCAATAGTCACATTTGTGCGTCTAGTGCAAGGCAAAACGATAGATGGGATAGCCTTCCCATGGATCATAAGCTCAAAGGCCCCTTCCTTCCTGACCTTGCACAGTTTCATATCTTTTAAAATGTTCAAATTAATAGTGTGAGGAGGAAGGGTTCTAAAGTGGCTATCTCAGTATCTAGGTTCAGAGCCTTTGCAATAGATGTAATAAGTCCTCCAAATGCAATGGTCCTAGTGCTCTTGATTGAGGAATTCATATGGGAAATCATGAATGGAACCACATTAAATCTCCTATTTGTGAGGCATCCCTGCAAGAATAGTAACTCTTTGGGATTCTCTTTATTCGGATTCTCCCAGCCAAAGATAGTACAGGCTAACACGTAGCGAAATACACGGATGGTCGGGTTATGGATCCTGGAGGCAAGTATTCCTTCAAAAGATGTAATAGTAAAATTTGACAACCTGTGCCAAAAGGAAAATGCCTCTACAGAACATTCAGAATCCAGAGGTGCTTCACAAATAGCGCCCTCACCAAAAGGCAGTCCTAACCTTTCTGCCATTTCGTCGGTACTAAATAAATATTCAACATTAAACATCCGGAACTGGACCGTATCGACGGTACTAGCAGTGTCGGGTCTGACAACATAAATTAGAGAACTCAAGAATTCCCTTGTCAGCCTTTCAAAGGTATGCTCACGTCTAGCAAATATTTCGCGCAGTCCTAAAGTGTCTAACAAGTGATAAACGCTATGGTAAATACCTAAAGAATAAAGACAATTATCATCTGCGTACCGTGTCGAAGCGATGTCCCGACTTTGCAGTTGGTCGATAATTTTCCGTTATCTTTCTCTGGGGTTCCCTTGACGCAAGATGTAACCTTCGTGTTCCATGGATGAACTCTTGAGATAGAAGATGAGTGAAAAATGGGTATTTTTTGGAGTTTTTAAAAAATGGGTTTTTGATGGATTTTGATGAGGGAAGATGAAAATAGAACTTGTAATGGTTAATGGGTTGGTGAGTGGATGATGAAATTAGGAACTTTTGGTGCTTTGGGGGAGATTTTTGTGTGACCAAAAATGAGGTTTTGGATGTGAAAATGGAGGTTTTGTAACTTCTGCCCCGCATATAGTCCAGACCCCATGGCGGGTGCCATGGACTATATGGCGAGCGCCATCCTTGTTAAAGGTGGTTAGGTCAGATTTGGTGCTTTGTTTTGGGCTTTGGTGCTCCTTCTTGAATTTTTGAGGGTGTGCTGGCAGTAGAGATCACTTGTCCTGGCACACTAATTTTTCCTCAGATATATATATATATATATATATATATATATATATATATATATATATATATATATATATATATATATATATATATATATATATATATATATATATATATATATATATATATATATATATATATATATATATATATATATATATATATATATATATATATATATATATATATATATATATATATATATATATATATATATATATATATATATATATATATATATATATATATATATATATATATATATATATATATATATATATATATATATATATATATATATATATATATATATATATATATATATATATATATATATATATATATATATATATATATATATATATATATATATATATATATATATATATATATATATAATCGGGAAACATAAAAATAATTAAAATAAATTGCATAAAATGGTAATAATCACAAATATGTATATATATGAACGGTAAGATTAATGTCATGAAAATAAAGACGAAAATCAAATGCAATGAGTCTGTAAACGAAAAGGAAAATAAAGCAAATAATGAAAGCAATGAAATGGTGTCATCAAGGAGCTAGCTGCTTATTTGACTGGTTGGGATGACAGAGTTAGTGGAGCTCTCTGTGCAAATCTGAGATCTCCTGATACAAAGTGTCTGCTTCAGTGGCATGGGTCATGTCTGATATCTGAACCTGTAAGGTCAGATTGGCTAATGTCTGCTGGAGTCGAGCTATCTCTAAACGCAACTTTGCTATCTGGTTGTGCAAGTCAGACCTTCACAATGCATGATTATTAGAGAGCACTGTCGTCTATAGAGATGGTGGAGAAGGATGGTATTCCGCTAAGGGCGGTGTACATGGCCCGTCGATCGTCTCTCCATAACCTTCCAACGCATAATTCCAGTTGGAAGGATCGTGCACACTGGTCACAGCTGGGTCAGGTAGAGTAAAATAATGGACAGTCTGGTAATCAATCAGAAGTCTGAAACAATCAGGCTGAAAACAAGCTCTCCTCATTATCCCTCTATCCAAACAGAAATCAATGTCAAGCAATATATATCCATAATACGGAGTCAGATGCAGCAACTGGCCGGTAGGTCCTAATGTAGTGGCTATATGAGTGACAGTGCCTCCTACAATAACTCCCTCGTGTGATCTAGTTGTGCCCTCAAGATTATGCAGCAAGAAATTTCCACATACCACGGGGCGTAACCTGTTCGCGTAGAATAGCAAGCATATTTCTTCCTCACCAACGTGCATGTCGGAGTCCTCCTTTCCAAGAAAGGTGTGAGCCAGGATCATTTGAAAATACCTCATAGCTGGGTTGTGGATTACAGGGGACAGCTGAGTCGATGGATCTAGGCTTCCTCCACCTGTAATCTCTCTCCAGAACTGGTCAATGTCTCAGCTCATAAAATAGCCCATCGGGAGGTCAGGGATAGCATCTGGGATGGTCGAAAATCCAAGTAGGTCGCCGAATCCCTTATGGGTGAAGGCATACTCCTTCCCAAAGAGTCTGAATATGGTCAATCTGTCCTGATTGGCGTATGGCTCATGGTGGAACGAGCTGATAAACTCTAATGTAAGATGTTTGTAGGTGTGGTGCAGCTGGTCAGTATATTCGCCCTATTGGAGCTGATGACAGAGGAACCTCACACTGGGTTCGATCCCTAAAGCTTCCATGCAAGCCTGGTCCGGATACCGGGTCGGTGCCATAGGACGTTACCAAAGAATGGAGTATCTTCGTCTCTGCTTATCGTCCCAGAAGGCAACGTGCATGTTATCATGTTGCTGCATCCTAAAAAATAAAACTTAGAGAGCAAGACCTGAAAGCACAATTGTTGCGGTGGAAACAGGATCACAAACTATTAATTAATTTGAATCACAATTCAGTTCACAACCGCTCTTTGATTTATCCGAAGGAAAAGGTCAAAAGAGGGAAAACCTATTTTGCATCGTAAACACAATGCGGGGGAAGATCTAGAGTTCGGGGGTTGGTTAAATTTAGGGAAGGTATTAGCACCCTAAACTTCTGTAGTACTCTACAGGAACCTTTTGTTCAGATGTTTACTATTGCTTTATTTATTTGCTTAAGGTATATGTACAAAGGATTAAAAGTGAGAAAAGAGACCTAAGGGGTTAATTCTAAGTTTACTCGGCAAGACATCGCATCTTGTGCCTACGTATCCTTACGGGAGTGGAATCAGAGTAATCGTAGTTCCCCTCAAAAGGGAGGTTAGAGACTTCTTGACTGTGGTCAAGGTCTCAAGGGGAATAAACGCATCTTAAGGACACGCTTATGTGGAGTGTAGAAACTCCAAATCTCTACGTTGAATTGTTAAGTTGAATTAGGGTTAGATCAGGGATTCCACGGCGGGAAACCCTAAAATGAGCGCGGCGGCTCTTTGACCTAAAGCTAGGGGTAAAATTGTAATCTTGCCTGCGGCGAGGCATTTGTGAAAATTAGGGTTTGTAAGGGTGTAATTTTGAGGGTTTGAGGGTTTGAGGGTTTGAAATTTTGAGGGTTTGAGGGTTTGAGGACTATTGGCGCGGCGACCAAACGGTTAGACCTAACCTTTGGATGTGTGCAATGTGACAGAAGTGATGGTAAACGCGTAAGATACTTGAATCATGCAAGCAGAGAGATAATGTCATAATTTAAACCATGCAAGCAGAAATTTAAAGGCAGAATTTAAAGAGCGATTGTTAAGTTCGCAAGGTTACATGAGAGGAGCAGGTACAATATGATAATGAAATTTGAATTGAACAATAATAAAATAAAATAAATAACGGTAAACGCAATAAACTGCAAAACGAACAAACAACGTTAGGGGCAGAAAGATGAATTATCAGATGGTGAAGAAGTGAAATTATGCATCTTTTTGTGGTTTTATTTTATGATATAAACTTCAATTTACATTAAAATAGGATTTTTAATATTGATAAATTAATTTAACTTAAATCCTCAAAAACTATTTTAACCTAATTTTTATTTTTAAAAAAGTGGATTTTAATATTACTTTAGAAAACATTTTAAAAATAATTATAATAATTTTAGAAAACATTTTAAAAATAATTATAATAATGAAAATAAAATAAATAAAAACTAAATAAATAAAAAAAAGGGGTTGGGCCGGTAATCACCTCCGGACCCAACCCGGTTGGTGTAAACGCAGCAAAAGAGAGATCTAGGGTTTCTACTCTATTCTCCGCGGCGCATGTTTCTTCTTGTTTCTCTCGTCTCTCGCTTGCTTCGCATGTTCCGATTTCCTCTTCGTTTTCGATGGCTTTCTCTCATTCTCCATGATGAAGCCCTGAAATCATCCATAAAACATTAGATGTGAAGGTGTATGAGTGTTCCTCGCTTACGTTTTGATTGTGGTGACGGTGATTGACGAGGCGGATGCGATGAACTGAGCCTCCAGGGAAGGTTTGCTCGTCGTAGATGGAGGCGGCTTCGGTGGACCTTCCTCAATCTCTTGGCTTGCATTCTGAGGACTAGTTTTGACGAAATCCCTCTTCTCTCTTTCGCGGCCGCTTTTCGCACTCTCTCCCGCTAGGGTCCTTTTTCACGAGGTGATGTTGTTCCTCTTTATATTCTTTCTCTGATCTTTGGGCCTTTTGACATTACCCTGAGATTCGATTTGATTCTTGTAGGGTTTTTTACTGATTAAGATTTGATTGGATTTGATCGTGATTCCCTTTCCTTTTCCAGGTTTACTCGAAACTGAGATTGGATTTGATTTGATTATTTGTTTTTCTTTCAGATTTGATTGGGGTTTCGTTTTGGATTGGATTCTATTTTGTTTGCTGATTTGGTTTGGATACATCCTTTGATGCCTTTGGATTCTCTTGTAGATGTGGTTTTGACCGAACTGGTTTCATTTTCTTGTGGGCTGAGCTGTGATTATGACTGTGTATACCACTGGGTTGTGATGTCTATAAACTGAGCTTTGAGCTTTACACTTTAGCTTTCCCATCGTGACCCACACATTCGGTTGGAATCATTATGACTGATGCAGCGAACTGAATCTCAGTCTTCGGCATGATTAGGAAATTGTTTCTGAGTTGGTTTTCTGTCATTAATTAGGGTATTCATTACTGTGCTTTAGACTTTGCCTGTTGGCTTTTCACTGTGACTTGCACCCTTGGTTGAGGCTTGCCCTGAGCTGATTAGGTGAATGTGATTATGTGAATTTATCTTGCTCTTTTGATTTGGTTTACCTAGCATGAATTGAGTTTGCTGCTGGTGACTTATTGGTCCTTCTTTTCTTTTCTTAATCATGGGCCAGTTTTGCACTTTGGTGAATTGCGATGTCTGTTCAAATTCGGTGCAGCTTGTGAACGGTTTTAAGTCAGTGATGAACTTTAGAAAATTCTGATGCTGTTTTGATTCTTGTATTTCAGGGATTGGAAAACTTCGAAAGCAAAGCGATTCAGACCCGCCGGCATCCGGGTCTGAGTCCGAATTGGCTGTGCTGTTTTACCCTTGTATCAGTTTGGAAACCAATTGGGATTTACTTGATGATGGTACCATATTTACTTGATGAATGGCATTTTGTATTGGCTTTGAGATAGAGACCCTTTTCAGTTAATCATTTATCGGCGCGAACTTCTTTTACCTCTTCATCTTTCTCGGTTGTCCCGCATTGATAAGAAACAGTAGCCACTTGATCTGACGCCGATGGCGTGGATCGGTAACGGGGGTAGGACGCGGCTTCGGTTGTGCCACTCCCGACACTCGATGATGACATTGTTCTGAGAGTGTCAAAGCATTTCTAACACTTTTCTTGCTTCTGTTCTGTTTTGTCTTTGTTGTGCAGGTTGATCGGAGATTCGTGAAGAAACTCAAAGGAACATCATGAAGAACACTTAGAATTCTTTAGGACTTAGGACTTTTTAGAGTAGATGTTCAGTGTAAATGAAACTTCATGAATATTCATGAATGAAATTCAAAGGTTATTTATCCCTTTCAATTGTACTTTAAATATTTATGAACTAAATTCAAAAAAAATATTTATATTTACTTATCAATTGTAAATTTAAAATGTTTATGAATAATGGTTCAAAAATCATTTAAATTCACCCTTGAGTTGTAACTTATGAATACTTATGAATAAAAGTTCAAAAATATTTAAAACTTACTTCTCCTTTGCCTTGACTAATTTTATAAACGAGATACCGCAACATGATTACATCCGAGCAAATTCAAACTAAACTCCCGCTGATCATATCGCTTCTCAAAATAACCTTAACAATATCCACTTCCTTTTCAGCCCAAACTTTCATCTTTATTAGGAGGAAACAGACTACTAAAAATGTCTCAAAACAATGAAACGACCCCGAGTCCAATTATATTTCTAACAAGAGTTTCTCGGTACCAATCAAAACATGCCGACACCTTGACATAATCAACCCATGTAAATAAATGTCTCAGGAATAATGTCTCATTTGTCCCAAAATTACGAATTCTGCTTAAAATGACCAAAACGCCCCTAGGGGCAATTCCTGCAAAACAAATCGCACTCAATGATTGGTTAGTGATGCAAAATGAAATGCTATGCGAACTGACTGACTAAATGTAAGGGTAAAATTTGGGGTATTACAGTTGCCCCTATTTAAATAGCTACACCGGATGATTTGAGTGGCGGAGACTCAAGGAATCATGGTGGAGGGATTTAAATATAGATAACCGAAAATTTTGCCCTTATATGTGGCGATATGCAATGCTATGGACCAAACAAGACTAATGTAGGCAGCGCCATGAACATGATATGATGCGTATGCTGAAATGATGAATGCGAAAATGCTGACGAATACGACGACACAGGGACAGACGCTACGAGAAAAACACACTGGGGAAAACGACGCGCTGGGACACAGCACAACACCTGGGAATTCTAAAATGATGGTCAACTGGTGCGAACACGATCAATTGTCATTTTTAGAACTGGAACAAGATTCTCAAATGGAGATGGCACCTATGAGACGGCGTCCATTGGGGATCTAAAAGTAAAACTGGATCATGTACGACTGCAAGATCGATTACAGAATGCTGGAGCATTGAGCAAAGAATAACATCCAAGCTTCTGTAAACTATCTCTCGTGACACGATCAAACGGACTTTTCGGGAATCCGTAGCAAATATACAGGGTAAAAACCGGCTGTATGCCAAAATAAATGGACTTTAAGTGGTTAGAACAAGGTCCTTAATAGTGATGGCGTCTATGAGATGGCCTCCACTTGGGAATGTCTAATAATAATACTGGATCTACACGATTGCAAAATCGATTACAGAATGCTGGAGCATTGAGCAAAGAATAACATCCAAGCTTCTATAAACTATCCTTCGTGATGGGATCGAATGGACTTTTCAGAAATCCATATCAGATATACAGGGTAAAAACCGGCTGTATGCCAAAATAAATGGGCTTTGATGGGAAAATGCCCTGATAAGCTTCTCGAGGGAGAACTGTCACTTATCGTTGGAAGGGACTTACATGCCAAAACGGATAAGCACTCAAATAAAGAGGCTGCTGCTTATCTGATATATAAATCTTCTCATATTTAAGGTCGGCGCCTGGAATATGATTCAGATTCTTCTTTTACTAAAGGGTAAAATAAACTTCTTCATACTTCCGTGGACAGCGCGTCGGGTATGATTCCGCTTCTTCTTTTGCTAAAGGGTAAACTGAACTTCCTCATACTTCAAGATTCATGCTCTCCTGAATATGATTCTGCTCCTTCTTTTACTAAAGGGTAAATGAACTTCTTCATTTCAAGGTTTGCTGCTCCCTGAATATGATTCGGTTCAAACCTCCCCATACTTCAAGACGACAAAGAAAATGGAAGCCCAACTGCTTGATGGAGATGGCCATTTGCTGCGAGTCATAACGAAGATGGGATCAGCTTCTCAGGTGAGAAATGTCGCTTATTTGCAAGAGTGGCAATAATAAGCTTCTCATGTAAGAACTGCTTGTAGAGGTGATAACAAGTAATGATGATAAGCTTCTCGGCGGAGAACTGTTGCATACCATTGCTGAAGAATGTTACGATAAGCTTCTTAACCGAGAACTGTTGCTGATCGATTATAAAATATTGTGATAAGCTTCTCTTGGCGAGAACTGTTGCGTATCTTGTTGTGTAAGGTTGTGATAAGCTTCTCTGGTGAGAACTGTTGCTGATCGATGATAGGCTTCTCAGGTGAGAACAGTCGCATACCGATGCTGTAGGATTGTTATATCGATAGGCTTCTCAGGCGAGAACAGTTGCATACCGATGCTGTAAGATGTACTGATAAATTTTCCATGCGTGAACTGGCGTGTATCTATAACGGATTGTGATTGATTTTCTTGAAAGATAGTGCAAAATAAATGCACATCCGGGTACAGTGATAAGCTTCTCAGGCGAGAACAGTCGCGTATCTGCCAAGGTAGGGTGAAAACTTTTAGACGGTGCAAAATAAATGCACGTCTGGTTGGGCTCGACAACCAACAAAACCGAGATTCAATCTAAGATCGAGCTAGAAAGAAAACTGGCAATCAAGACTCCATCGAGGGAATGAACTCGAAGGATAAATATCTTATCCTGGTGAGGAAAGATAGCTGAAGTAACCGTCATCCACGAGGGTCGAGCTCTGTGGGGAAACTGGAAACACATACGTATTTTATGCTTAGGGCTGACGATCTATTTGGAGAGAATGGACCAACCCAGTTACTCGGCGGTAACAACCAATGATGGTGAAACACAATGAACCTGTGAATGCTAACGCATATGTTACTGCATATGAATGTATGTTAATGTCTATGTAGTTAAATATGCAGGATGTAGTGGAATGAGTATGTAATGAGTATGTGTATGAAATAGGCATGTGATGCTTATGCCCCTGCGTATGCTGACGAAACTGACTAGAGACGGGACGAGAGATGAAATAAACATCTCGACGGAGATACCCTGCGTTCTCTGCAACAAATACGTCAATCATGGGTGAGAAGGATCAATGGTAGAACCAAATCTGGTTTCAAAATTTATGAATTCTCTGGGGAGAAGGTAATCTGCTTGGGTGCACAGTATCACGTCTTCACATGGGGAGAAAAAAACCTGAGGGACACTTTCGAGTTACCCAAGAAAAAGTTGTCAGCTTATAGTCTCTCTGGGGACTGTGATGAGGCAATAGTTTAGGAGCCTGTTGCAACACTGAGATTTACTGGGGAATGAAGGCCGCCGTGAGTAAAATCCATCGGGTACATGGTTTTGATCTTAAAGGACCTTATAGTAGTCGCCATTTGTTTTCCTTTCTAAAAAAAACGCGGTGCCCCAGGATATTTGCGTTGTGAGGTAGGGTCATTTCAAGAGGATTTTATAGAGAACACGGAGTCTGGTTGCCCCACTGTTTTCAAACTCTTTGAGAGATTCGTCAGGTCTCGACGTAACTGGCACAAATTAATCGTGTTACGACGAAATCTTTGAGAAATAGCTCTTAAGAACGTCAGACTCGCGTTGGTAAGCGAACTGGGAAACTACCTGCCCCTGTTTAGCAGGATCTTCAAGTTCCACGGGTTATGTCCATATATAAATCTCTAAGATATCAAGCAAAGTCGTCATGCCTGAAATGTCTATCCTGAGCTTGTCAATGTACACATATATTTGTCTTGAATTTTGTTTTGAAAAAAGATATCGCTATAACTTGTGACCGAAATCACTAGTCAGGATATAAGTTTTAATTATAATGCCAACATGAATTTTTTTTCTGAGCATAGCTCGTAGGAGTCAGGAAACGTGATCTTGTCGAGTATGTTTTCAACCGAAGTCCTACTTCAATTAGGTCTTTTAAAGGTTGTATCGTGGCTCGGTTCACGGTTTAAGAAACAAAGGATATAGGCTCAAAGTTATATTTGTACCCACCCCTTCTTCGTGATGTTCTCCAATCCTAATTCAGTTAATCGGATACGAACGCTCATATCTCAAGCAGATTTGCTATGGTCGAGAACTTATCAAGGCGTTGGACATGGCAGTCACTCACCTATTTCTAATGGCAATTGGTCACACGATTTTGTTCTTTACTAGGGATTATTTATTGTACCCTTTTTTCTTTTATTCCCTAACTTTTTCCTGGACAATGTCTTTTGATCTGACTTTGGAGTCCAGCGGGATGCCCCAGTTTTGCCTAAGTCTCCTTCATAGGTTTTGACTTAGCGGGCTCTTATTTTTTTTGAATATTCTTTTATGCACAAGTCGTATGACTCTTTTGAAAGGCTTGTGACTGCCCCACTCCTTAGGTAACTAAGGGATAGTCATTGTATTGGACTTCTTAAGACGCTAAGGATAAATTCTCGAAGGTTTGCTCTTCCTCTTTTAGAGTCTAAGTGCTCGATCGGTTTAACTGAAACCTACCGTGCCCCAGGTTAAGATGAGGGTTCTTAAAAAAAAGAAAACTCCCACTTGAAGGCTCAAAGAGGTTAACGAGGGATTAACATCCTTATATCTCCAGTGTTTGGGATTTGAAACAATGCCTTACATCATCAGCGGGTTTCAATCGAAAGCATACGACAAGAAATCTGACGTTTTGGGTTCGTCATCCTCCCCCCAATTTTCCATCAGAACAATAGATCGGGTAAAGTTGGCATTATGATTTATGAAAACGTTTTTTTGAATGAGTGAAACGAATGGATTTATTCAAGACAAACATATGTGTTGCATTAATTAATCAAAGATAAACAAGTTCGTGCATGCTAAATATGCTTAATCAAAGAGAAATACATATAAATAAACAAATGAACTGTCGGAAAAATCCTTCTAAATGTTTATGAAATCTTGCATTCAAGAGTAACAGTTTCCTTTAGCGGAGCCTCAATGGAAGGGGACGTCTGGTTTATGATCACTGTGAGTCATCATGGCTTGCCCCAGTTATGTTGGTCACATCTTCAACAGTTTTCATTCGTTGTTTCAAAATAACTTTCCCAGATTCTTTGTTGATCCCAGTCATATCATCTTGAGGGTTACTGAAATGAAGCGAGCTAGGCCCTTGAATAAATACTGGATTCGACTGACCTGCTGAGGGGATAACATACTTTGCAGAATTTAAGCTTGACAAGCGGGGAACCCCGAGAGGAGTCTCGATCTTCGGCTGGGCATCGCTAAAAGACAACTTCTTCGTTTCTAGCAAATTTCTGACAAAGTTCTTAAGAGCGTAGCAATTCTCTAGATCATGGCCGGGCGCACCCTCATGAAATAAACAATGAGCGGCAGCGTTGTAACCTGCAGGTAACGGATTAGGCGGAGGACCCAAAGCACGGGTGGTAATCAGACCTTGTTGTACCAAATGGGGGTATAACTCAGTGAAAGTTATCGGAATTGGAGGACAAGGTTTATACTGCCTCTTACGGGGATAAGGAACCTGATTCTGTGATTGTTGGTGAACAGGAGCGTTGGGCACTCGTTGACTGTTGACCGGAATTTGCATGGGCGGATAACCGGAAGGTTGTTGATAAACCGGTGCTTGATATACCAGAGCTGACTGCACAGGCTGGTATGTAGGAAACTGCTGATCGAAAGGAGGTGCAACAGTAGCTACATAGGGTTGTTGGACATATGGAAACGGATAACCTTGAACATACTCTGCTGACGTTGCCAAGGTTGAGGAGTAGCCATTTTGCGGTTCCTCGAACGTGCAGGTCCTTTACCATGGTCGGAGTTAGGAGTTTTGCACTTTTGAGGGGTAGCTCGTCGAACTGGTTGAGCACTAGGAGGCACCAAACCGGATTGAAGACCGTGAGGAGGTACATTCTCGACAGTAACAGCTGGTTGAGATCCCATAATGGTATTAGTAGTCTCAGAAACAACAGTAGACTGAGCATCCACCTTCACACTAAGAGCTCGTAGCATCTCCAAAGTCTGCCCTACACTTCCTCGAAGATCTTCGAGTTCATGGCTGACACGGTTGACCTCTTGGTTTTGATCTTCCATCCTTTTGAAGGGTCGTATTGATGCAGAGAACTTAGGGTGACAAAACTGGAAGGTGAGAGAACCGAGTATGAGAAATCGGGAGACACATGCAATGCAAAAGTATGATGCTAAAATGTGAATGCAAATGAAGACTTCATGGAATTCAAATATTTACGAATATTGCGGAATACCAAGGAAACTTTTAATTCATCGAAGACAAATTACAAATAATATTCTTGCAACCAAAATAGCTAAATAAAAGCCTAGAAAATCCTAGAGAAGCATCTTCCACAACTTCAGTGAGCAGACGGAGATCCAGAGGAAAATAATTATTCGTAGAGCCTTCTCTTCTTGTAGGATTGTATCTCATCATTCTTCAATTGAATCTGCTTTTGAAGTTCTTCGTACTCGCTGGCCATCACATGGTATTTGTTATTCCATGCTTCTGCTTCGCGTTGTGATCTCTTCAAAGTGATCTTCAAAGTCTCAGCTTCAGTCATGAAATACTGGCCAGGTTCTTCTCTTTGAGGTAAAGGATCTTGACGAGAGTAGGGCATCTTCAACTCAATAGCTCTTCCTCGGACCCATTGAAGGTATGGTTCCATGGACACACAATTAGGTCTCCCCAAACTTTCTTTGTCTTTCCTATGCAGATGATTCCAAGAAGATAGAATCTGATCTTGAAGCTTTTTGTCGTCTTCGAAAAAGATTTTCTCCACATGAATACCTTTAGGCGGTTCCTTCAAGGGGTATCCCAACTGTCGGCGAGCTAATGCTGGATTGTAGCTAATTCCTCCATTGAAACTGAGCAAAGGCACATTGTTGAAGTTTCCACAACTATCAATGATCGATATCCTATCGTACATGCGATTATACCAATCAATATCAGAGTGAGTTAAAGCCATAACCTTTTGCGACCAACGTTCTTGATTAGGGCTCCAGAAAGGACCGGACTTGGGTAAGTGAGAAATAAACCACTTGTATAGTAATGGCACACAACATGTAATCATCCCTCCACCATGAAAGTTTCGAAGATGTACTGAATGATAAGTATTACCCAATAGCGTTGGAACTGGATTTCTCCTCATGAAGGTCTTGATTGCATTAAGGTCCACAAACCCCTCAAAACTAGGAAAAAGCAGCAACCCATAAATGAGCAAAGCAAATATTGTCTCAAAGGCAAACATGTCTTTATGATCGGCATAAAATTGGGATTTCTTAATTAGGAAGTCCCTGGGAAAACCGGAGATCCCCCCTTTAGTGATCATATTGTTTTTGACATCGGATATCCTTAGACAAATGGCTTGAGCAATATCTCGTTCTTTAGGGTCTTCCTCCAAGAAAGGGAATGGAGACTTATCCAAGATAGGTAATCCCACCAACTGAGAGTACTCTTCTAAGGTAGGTAAAAGCTGATAATCTGGGAAGGTGAAGCAATGATAATCTGGATCATAAAACTGTAGCAAAGTCGCAAGAAGTCCTTCGTTTACTTGAACCTTCAACAAAGACAATAGCCTTCCATATCTGTTTTGGAACTTTTCTTGATCTTGAACCAAATCTCTTAGCTTCTCTAGGACTTCCGAATTAAAACCCTTAAAAGTAAATTTCAAAGTATGCTTCCTATGGTGATCCATGGTATCCTGCAATGTTCATAAATAGAGTTTGAATTCCATGAATTCTTAATGTAATATGATGCTTTATGGGTGCAATGCATGAAAACACATAAAGTCCTAGGTTAAAGGTACGTGAGCGGAGTTAAGGTCTACCCATCCCAAAAGGAGTGTACTATAGGTTAGTTGTACCTGCAGAACAAGGTTCTGAAAAGTGCCCAAAGTCATCAGCCCATCTTTCGGATATTATCAACTTTCCGACTGACTCGGGGGTTAATAATATTCTTAAGAGAACCTCTTTTGAGTGTAGTATCGTGTAGCAACCATTGTAAGACTACTCCCACATAGTTCCCGCACTACATCCTAAATAAGGCCGAGGTGGTGTTAAGGTACTACGGTTCCCAATATCACAGACTCCAATCGACCATGGAAAAAGTTTTCACGATTACTCGTTCAACCGAACCATTTTCGAAAAGGTCTCAACTGAGCGGTGATTCTCGAATCAGCTTGGTCGGGATTCAACTCCCTATAAGCCTCATCGAATATATCCCCATCCTATAATAATGTCACTAGTCCGGGCGTAGGACTTATCTCACAACACAAGGAACAGTCCCAAAATCAAAGCACAATATATACATGCAAATGAATAGTAACACAAATAGTAATAAATATGAACAGATTAGGGATAACCCTCAAAAGTTAAGACTCCCCAGTGAAGTCGCCATTTTCTGTTGCGGTGGAAACAGGATCACAAACTATTAATTAATTTGAATCACAATTCAGTTCACAACCGCTCTTTGATTTATCCGAAGGAAAAGGTCAAAAGAGGGAAAACCTATTTTGCATCGTAAACACAATGCGGGGGAAGATCTAGTGTTCGGGGGTTGGTTAAATTTAGGGAAGGTATTAGCACCCTAAACTTCTGTAGTACTCTACAGGAACCTTTTGTTCAGATGTTTACTATTGCTTTATTTATTTGCTTAAGGTATATGTACAAAGGATTAAAAGTGAGAAAAGAGACCTAAGGGGTTAATTCTAAGTTTACTCGGCAAGACATCGCATCTTGTGCCTACGTATCCTTACGGGAGTGGAATCAGAGTAATCGTAGTTCCCCTCAAAAGGGAGGTTAGAGACTTCTTGACTGTGGTTAAGGTCTCAAGGGGAATAAACGCATCTTAAGGACACACTTACGTGGAGTGTAGAAACTCCAAATCTCTACGTTGAATTGTTAAGTTGAATTAGGGTTAGATCAGGGATTCCACGGCGGGAAACCCTAAAATGAGCGCGGCGACTCTTTGACCTAAAGCTAGGGGTAAAATTGTAATCTTGCCTGCGGCGAGGCATTTGTGAAAATTAGGGTTTGTAAGGGTGTAATTTTGAGGGTTTGAGGGTTTGAGGACTATTGGCGCGGCGACCAAACGGTTAGACCTAACCTTCGGATGTGTGCAATGTGACAGAAGTGATGGTAAACGCGTAAGATACTTGAATCATGCAAGCAGAGAGATAATGTCATAATTTAAACCATGCAAGCAGAAATTTAAAGGCAGAATTTAAAGAGCGATTGTTAAGTTCGCAAGGTTACATGAGAGGAGCAGTTACAATATGATAATGAAATTTGAATTGAACAATAATAAAATAAAATAAATAACGGTAAACGCAATAAACTGCAAAACGAACAAACAACGTTAGGGGCAGAAAGATGAATTATCAGATGGTGAAGAAGTGAAATTATGCATCTTTTTGTGGTTTTATTTTATGATATAAACTTCAATTTACATTAAAATAGGATTTTTAATATTGATAAATTAATTTAACTTAAATCCTCAAAAACTATTTTAACCTAATTTTTATTTTAAAAAAAGTGGATTTTAATATTACTTTAGAAAACATTTTAAAAATAATTATAATAATTTTAGAAAACATTTTAAAAATAATTATAATAATGAAAATAAAATAAATAAAAACTAAATAAATAAAAAAAAGGGTTGGGCCGGTAATCACCTCCGGACCCAACCCGGTTGGTGTAAACGCAGCAAAAGAGAGATCTAGGGTTTCTACTCTATTCTCCACGGCGCATGTTTCTTCTTGTTTCTCTCGTCTCTCGCTTGCTTCGCATGTTCCGATTTCCTCTTCGTTTTCGATGGCTTTCTCTCATTCTCCATGATGAAGCCCTGAAATCATCCATAAAACATTAGATGTGAAGGTGTATGAGTGTTCCTCGCTTACGTTTTGATTGTGGTGACGGTGATTGACGAGGCGGAGGCGATGATGCGATGAACTGAGCCTCCAGGGAAGGTTTGCTCGTCGTGGATGGAGGCGGCGTCGGTGGACCTTCCTCAATCTCTTGGCTTGCGTTCTGAGGACTAGTTTTGACGAAATCCCTCTTCTCTCTTTCGCGGCCGCTTTTCGCACTCTCTCCCGCTAGGGTCCTTTTTCACGAGGTGATGTTGTTCCTCTTTATATTATTTCTCTGATCTTTGGGCCTTTTGACATTACCCTGAGATTCGATTTGATTCTTGTAGGGTTTTTTACTGATTAAGATTTGATTGGATTTGATCGTGATTCCCTTTCCTTTTCCAGGTTTACTCGAAACTGAGATTGGATTTGATTTGATTATTTGTTTTTCTTTCAGATTTGATTGGGGTTTCGTTTTGGATTGGATTCTATTTTGTTTGCTGATTCGGTTTTAATACACCCTTTGATGCCTTTGGATTCTCTTGTAGATGTGGTTTTGACCGAACTGGTTTCATTTTCTTGTGGGCTGAGCTGTGATTATGACTGTGTATACCACTGGGTTGTGATGTCTATAAACTGAGCTTTGAGCTTTACACTTTAGCTTTCCCATCGTGACCCACACATTCGGTTGGAATCATTATGACTGATGCAGCGAACTGAATCTCAGTCTTCGGCATGATTAGGAAATTGTTTCTGAGTTGGTTTTCTGTCATTAATTAGGGTATTCATTACTGTGCTTTAGACTTTGCCTGTTGGCTTTTCACTGTGACTTGCACCCTTGGTTGAGGCTTGCCCTGAGCTGATTAGGTGAATGTGATTATGTGAATTTATCTTGCTCTTTTGATTTGGTTTACCTAGCATGAATTGAGTTTGCTGCTGGTGACTTATTGGTCCTTCTTTTCTTTTCTTAATCATGGGCCAGTTTTGCACTTTGGTGAATTGCGATGTCTGTTCAAATTCGGTGCAGCTTGTGAACGGTTTTAAGTCAGTGATAAACTTTAGAAAATTCTGATGCTGTTTTGATTCTTGTATTTCAGGGATTGGAAAACTTCGAAAGCAAAGCGATTCAGACCCGCCGGCATCCGGGTCTGAGTCCGAATTGGCTGTGCTGTTTTACCCTTGTATCAGTTTGGAAACCAATTGGGATTTACTTGATGATGGTACCATATTTACTTGATGAATGGCATTTTGTATTGGCTTTGAGATAGAGACCCTTTTCAGTTAATCATTTATCGGTCCGAACTTCTTTTACCTCTTCATCTTTCTCGGTTGTCCCGCATTGATAAGAAACAATAGCTACTTGATCTGACGCCGATGGCGTGGATCGGTAACGGGGGTAGGACGCGGCTTCGGTTGTGCCACTCCCGACACTCGATGATGACGTTGTTCTGAGAGTGTCAAAGCATTTCTAACACTTTTCTTGCTTCTGTTCTGTTTTGTCTTTGTTGTGCCGGTTGATCGGAGATTCGTGAAGAAACTCAAAGGAACATCATGAAGAACACTTAGAATTCTTTAGGACTTAGGACTTTTTAGAGTAGATGTTCAGTGTAAATGAAACTTCTTGTAAACAAAAATGAATATTCATGAATGAAATTCAAAGGTTATTTATCCCTTTCAATTGTACCTTAAATATTTATGAACTAAATTCAAAAAAATATTTATATTTACTTATCAATTGTAAATTTAAAATGTTTATGAATAATGGTTCAAAAATCATTTAAATTCACCCTTGAGTTGTAACTTATGAATACTTATGAATAAAAGTTCAAAAATATTTAAAACATACTTCTCCTTTGCCTTGACTAATTTTATAAACGAGATACCGCAACATGATTACATCCGAGCAAATTCAAACTAAACTCTCGCTGATCATATCGCTTCTCAAAATAACCTTAACAATATCCACTTCCTTTTCAGCCCAAACTTTCATCTTTATTAGGAGGAAACAGACTACTAAAAATGTCTCAAAACAATGAAACGGCCCCGAGTCCAATTATATTTCTGACAAGAGTTTCTCGGTACCAATCAAAACATGCCGACACCTTGACATAATCAACCCATGTAAATAAATGCCTCAGGAATAATGTCTCATTTGTCCCAAAATTACGAATTCTGCTTAAAATGACCAAAACGCCCCTAGGGGCAATTCCTGCAAAACAAATCGCACTCAATGATTGGTTAGTGATGCAAAATGAAATGCTATGCAAACTGACTGACTAAATGTAAGGGTAAAATTTGGGGTATTACAACAATCATCATAAGGTGTTAGTTGACACATATAAATAAAATAAAATGAAATAAGAGATAAGTAAAGAGAGAAAAAATAAAACTGTGGGTTGCCTCCCAGGCAGCGCTTGTTTAACGCCGTTAGCTTAACGAGTAGAACCTATATGGTTGAAGTAGGCAATGGTGGATCAATCAAGGTGTAGCTGGAGTAATCATCAGGAATGTCCCCTCATTCGTAGAATTTTAATCTCTACTCGTTCACAATGAATGGGCTACATGACTGGTTCTAGATCTCGACTGAACCTGACTGAAGAACTTTGGTAACTATAAAGGGACCTGTCCACCTTGAACGTAGCTTGCTAGGAAAGAGTCGTAATCTAGAGTTGAATAGGAGAACAGGGTCTCCTATATAAAAATCTTTCTTTACGATCTTCTTATCGTGCCAGGCCTTGGTTCTTTCTTTATATATAATGGCATTTTCATAGGCGGGTTGGCGAGGTTCTTCTAGTTTATGTATATCAAGGACACGGTTTTCTCCAACTGTCAAATAGTCAAAGTTTAGGGTTTTTATGGCCTAATAGGCCCATATGTTCTAATTCAAAGGGGAGATGACAAGATTTTCCATAGACTAGTTGGTAAGGGGTTGTGCCAATAGGGGTTTTGGAGGCGGTTCTATAGACCCATAACGCGTCTTGCAGCTTTTGAGACCAATCTTTTCTTGATATAGAGACCATTTTTTCTAAGATTTGTTTAATTTCTCTATTGGCTACTTCTACTTGGCCACTAGTCTGTGGGTGATAAGGCGTTGCTATCCTATGCTTAACTTCATAATTTCTTAAAAGTTTTTCGAAGATTCTTGATATGAAATGCGATCCACCTTCGTTGATAACAAGACGGGGGGTTCCGAGTCTAGGGAATAAGAATTTTTAAACAACTTAATGACTACACGAGTGTCGTTGGTGGGTGAGGCTATGGCTTCAATCCATTTAGACACGTAATCAACTGCAACTAAGATGTATTTGTTTCCTAAGGAAGACAAAAATGGTCCCATAAAGTCTATGCCCCAAACATCAAAGAGTTCCACCTCTTGAATGTTTCTTAAAGGCATTTCGTTACGTCATGAGATGTTCCCAGTGCGCTGCCACCGGTCACATTGGACTATATAGGTGTGAATATCACGCCAAAATGTTGGTCGAAACAGGACTTCTCTAAGGATCTTGGTGTAACACCCCGTTCCCAAAATAAAATAAAACAATCAAATAAAACACATTCAGAGTTTCTCTCCCAAACGGGATGCCACAATACACATCAAAGTTTCCACAAATATTTTTCCAAATAATTTAACTGAATTTTTCAATAAAGTTTGCAGCGGAAAAAAGATATGGTCTGCCATAACACAAAATATCATATACATACATCATCCATATCCATCATCATCATATATACAATAACGGCCATCTGCCCCAAAATACATAACATCATCACCGATCCACATCAAACATCTTACAAAATATCAGATACGCCACGGGGGCACACATATCAAAAATACACAATAATACTCCCAAAAACGCCCCGGTGTTACGTATCAGAGCAGTCCTATAGAGACGCCACAATCCAACTAGCTAAACACCTGGATTGTCTGTATTTCCGAAGAAGCACATACCACAATATCAACAAAGGGGTGAGAATTACGATTAAATAATAATGGAATAGTAGTACATGAAATAAAAGGCAGAAATCAATAATAATGCTATTTCATATACATATCATCCGGACTCACGGTCCCCACCATCAACCACAACACACAATCACACAACAGTGCACTCACACAACTCTTAACATGCGGTACCTGTCGCTACCGCGAAAATCAGCGTCGGCTGACAGAAGAGTCGCCACCGTGCGTTATTTATCCCAACGGAGGGAAAGGAAACGCTCGAAGTAAACCTCGCAAAAAACGGGAAAAGGTATGGTCATCGCAACCAAAACCTGGATTCAGGAGTCGGTTACGCAAGGGGAAGGTATTAGCACCCCTCACGTCCGTCGTACTCGACGGGATCCACGCTTGCTTGGTTTGTCTAAAGGATGCAAAAACAATCTATCTACGGCTGCTAAATCTAAACGGAAGGGAATTGACTCGATAGAGCGTCGCACTCTATGCCTACGTATTCTCAAGAGAGAAAGTCAGAGTCAACGTAGTTCGGGACTACGGGGAAATTGGCTCGCCAAGACTTCGCGTCTTGTGCCTACGTACTTCCACACTGCATGGAAGATCAGAGCTTACGTAGTTCAGGCTAACTACGGCTAATCTGGGCGTTCTCACACAGCAGTGAGAAATTAAACTGGTTTTAAAGGTACGGGAACCTATGGGAAAAAACTACGGTCTGGTCTCAAATGCACTTGGGCAAGAGATAAGGGATAATATTAGTCGTCAGCGGGAAAGTCTCGATCGCACAGCAGCGAGAGAACAAAGGTTAGTTGTTAGTGTGCTCGCTAGGATATCGCATCCTATGCCTACATATTCTCGCATCCAAAAACACACTGGCCCAACGAAATGACATAACAAAACCCAACAAAATCTGAATTAAAAAGGACTAAAATGGATTAAAGGCTAAAAATTAAACTAATTAAAAACTGAAAACCTAATTAACTATTTAAAACCTCAATTAGATGCTAAATGAAAATTAGACTATCCTAAATCCTAATTAATTCTGATAAATCCTAATTAACACCTAAACAACCGATTAAGACCTAATTAATCTAACTAAATCTCAATTAAACCTAAAAAGAGAATTAACCTAAAAAAAAACTCTATTAATTCCAATTAACTTCTAAACTAATAACACTCTAATAATTCCACTAATCTAAAAACTCTAATAATTCCACTAATCTAAAATTTTATTAAATTCTTATTAAATCTCTAATAAAACCTATATTACTTATTTAAAAGAAAACCTATATTCTATTAAAACCTATTAAACTCTATAAAATGCTAAAAAAATGATTTAAAGCTATTAAAACTATAAAAAAAAACTATTAATATTCTATATTATTCTAAAATGATTAAAAATCTATTAAAACCCTAATAATACCTAATAAAAATCCAGAAAATCCTAATAATTCCCAAAGGAACAAAAATAGCACAAAACCACGAATAATACTGCGAGGGCGTAACAAAATAGCCGGTAAAAATCAATAGACACCGAAATATCCCTAAAAACAACAGCGCGAGCTGAAAACACCGGGAATAACACGAATTCCCAAAAATACGATTCTACTTATCTAACTGATTAAAAACACCTGAAATGCGAGACGAGGGCTGTGATCCCGATAAAATCAATACAACTGAAAAAATGCACTGTATGCGATATGCGGATGCGAATGCGGTCATGCATCGAAACATCGAGCCAGATACGGGACCCGGTTGGTCAAATTTTAGGGTGCAACAGCTGCCCGTATTCAAGCGGCTTGGACCTGAATGGGTGAAGAGCGATCAGCCTTCAAACATTCAGGTAGATGACGGTTGAATACCAATGAAACTCTGAAATTTGCCAACCGCGGGAATATACTGCAAAACTGCTTGAGGAATAGCCTCTAATGGACTGAAGTTCGGTTGTCACGGCAACAACTGGTCAATTTTCTGATAAAATTTTCTTCTCCTTTTCAACATCAATCACCTGTGCGACGCCACAAGTATTGGAATAATGCTTCGGAAAGCAAACAACTTGATTCCCATCTCTCTTATGGGATCAAATCCTGTCATCTCACAGTTCACGGCGAACTTGAGTACAATTCTCCTGGGGAACTTCTGAATCGACTGCTCGGCACCTATTCTGACCATAGGCTGCAGCTTCAGAAATCTGATATATGCCAATCTCTTTTTTCAGTGCCGACGTAACAACCAAATGAAGAATCACTCCGCTGGGGGAGAAGAGAAGCTTAACCACACAACTCTGCAAGGGAACATACTCAAAATCCAATGAGGTAACCAACCTGGTCCATGTTTCGAAATGCGTATGCCTGATAATGATGCAATGCCCTACATGACATGTAAATGCTATGCGTTCTGCTTGAAAATGCGAGGCCCAGACGGCATGAAAATGCTATATGTTTATATAAATGCTATGACGATATATGCAAATGCTAATGCAGGCTCGAGCTGCCAGAGAACACCAGGTCTGCAACCACTTGGCACAATAAATGCCAAAGGCAACGTCAACTTCAACTAAGGGTAACCTGATATCACAGAATCATCTCAGCAAAATAAATGCTGGAAAAGGGAAACCAAATCCGCTGGGGATAACCGTCCTGCTGGAGAAATGGAAAGGCAACCCTGCTTGGGGAGAAAGAAAAAACAACCCTGCTCGGGGATGCCCTCTTCAAACCATTGGCAACTGATTGTGCTCTGTGGGGGATTGACCCAAACTGGGGTTGATTTGCGCGCAGCACGCTGTTGGAAATGCCCCTACTATCAAGGATATCAATCTTAATCTGCTGGGGATACTCCTGATCCTACTCTGATACGGGATAGCAATACAATCTCAACTCTTGCGGGGATAATACGCAACTTTCATCTACTGCAGAGTAGCAATTCTGATATAACAACATCCACAAGGAATTCAAACATTAATCGGAGCACTGGTATCCGTCGATCCTCATATCGGGGAACATGACAACATGCGAGTCATTGGGAATTACTGTGTCAGATACCTTTAGGTTTTTGTTTTTTCTAGTTTAGGATAAACATGGATTATGTACACAGTGGAAGATATGGAAAATACTAGACGAAAACTAGCATTCAGAGGTAGACTACCAGGCGAGAACTGATAGCAAAATAGATTATCGGACGAGGATTGATTTTTGGACATCAGACGGGGCTGACTGGATAACCGACTGAGGCATAGACAACCAGACGAGAACTGGTATAACACATAGGTTAAAACACACGATGACTGATTACGTGATGACATGTACCAGACGAGAACTGATACAATAAACTACACCAGACGGGAACTGATGCTTACAATAAACTACACCAGACGGGAACTGATGCTTACAGAAGGGTGGGTCAGACGAGAACTGGTTACCGGTTTTCCAGGCAAGAACTGGACTTTGGAAATGACTAGTTACTGACACGTAACATGTTTAAACTGTAGGATAACGATCCAACGACAACACGAATCTTCTTATTTAGAAGGTTAAGGTTTTTGATAAGAGTAATGACATGATTCCCCGATACTCAACTCCGGCTGGGGATAAACAGACTGGCTTGAATAACTTGCCCCTGTGCAATCAACTTGCCCCAATCTAACTCTTGGGAATATCGCTCTGAACGGCTTGCTACGAGACGACCTCGAGATTACTTGCCCCGGTATCTATACGACAACAGAATTCAATCTCCATTAAACCCCTATCAACCCAGCTGGTTTCAACATTCTCTGCAGTGACTTGTCCCTGAATGAGCGTTCTAGCGACTTAACCTGATCTGATTATCCACCTGAAGTACCTGCCTTCAAATCCCCACGTTCTGGATAATTACCCCTGATTGGCTCTCAAGAAGACTCACTTCTGATCAACTGCTTCTCAAACAAACTGCCCCTGATCAACTGAAGCTTCGAGACTGGTCCTCAGACTAACTGATTCCGACCTCACTGGAAGTCAATGCCCCTGATTCACAGGTCTTCACAACATACACCATTCTGGTTCAGACTGTTGAATTACTCAGTCCTGCTCGACGATTCCCTGTTGGAATTTCTTTCATGCCAACTACTAACCTGCAATTAAAATTGTCTATTCACGAATGGTAATCTTAACGCAGTGTTTATGCAGATTTTGAAAAAATTTGAGTTGTCACTCATTTACATGTCATGATTGTGAGTGACGAATGAACCAAAGTTCAAACGTAGTGCTTACGTGGTCAGTGAAAAATACAACAAGGATGTGACTAGCAAGTCCTGAAGGAGTCAGGTTACTCAACCTTATCGTAATGCGCTTTTAGAATAAACCCTACCTCAATTAGGTCTTTTGAGGGCTGTATCGTGGTCGGGTTCACGGCTCGTGAAACAAAGGATATTTGGCTCAAATTTTGATTTGTACCCACCCCTTCTACGTGATGATCTCCAATCCTAAGGTTCAGTTAATCTGGCACAAGCGCTCGCCTCTTCGAGAGGGATGTTGAATGGTAAGAACCACAATTAAGGAACTCACAGGAATTTCGGAGTGATAGTTACTCCTTTTCGTTTTCGGTGTCTGTGTACACGCCTTTGTCACTTGCTGGGGAAAAAATTTCTATTGATATCCTTTCTTTTTCGTTCTTTTGATTCCCTAATTTTTGCCTGGACTGACTCCTTTTGAGTTCTTTTCGATTTTCCGTTTTCTTTTGAAGTCCAGCGGGATACCCTGATTTTTGCCTAAGTATTAACTTTCCATCTTTTTCTTTCTTTTTACTTAGCGGGCTTTCTTTTTCTTTCTTTGGGAACAAAGTCGTGTGACACTGGTTGTCTTGATTGCTCCGAAAAGATTGTAACTGTCTCACTCCTGATTGGTGAGGTTTAACCTCTTGAAAGGCATAAACTGATATTGGTCCTCGAAAGACAACACTCCTCTGCAAGACTTGAACGCTCGGTCAAGCTAACTGACGACTACCCTGCCCCGGGTTAAGATGCGAGGGTTTAAAAGTCCGAAAAAACTTCTACTTCCTGGCTCGAAGTGGTTAACAAGGGACTAACTCCTTATATCTCCAGTGTTTGGGGGATTTGAAACAATGCCTTGTACGTCATCGGTAAGGTCTTATCTGAAAGCATACGATCATCGGTTATGAGTTTATTTCTTCATCCTCCCTCCAATCTTTGCTAGTCACAGGGATAAAGTGGAGTGAATAAAATGCAAGTGTCAGTGCAATGCAGTAAATGAGCGACAGCGACATGATTAATTCAGAAAAATGCATAGTCACTTTATTATTATCACCATTCGAAACATACAATGTTTAAAAGCAAGCAGTAACTAACAGAAAAGAAACTACAAATGCAGATGATATAAAGTCTGAGGAATGCCAACGCTGAGGGCGCCTGCCTGTCTGGACCACTGGCTTTTGCTGGGGAATACCTTCCGAGTCTACGAGCTTAGACAGCTGAGAAGTTATGATGAATAAACAGAAATCCTTCTCGAAAGGAAATGCAATCCTGATCGATCAACTGTTGTACCTTCGCCTGAAATGCTTTACAATCTTCAGTTGAATGCCCCGGTGATCCACCATGATAACCACACTGAACATGAGGATTATACCCAGGAGGGTAAGGTTCTGGCACGAGCTTGAGAGCTTTCGGCTCCACCAAAGAACTCTGGACCAACTGTGGCAAAAGCTGACTGTACGGCACAGGAACTGGATGAGAAGGACCATTCCTTCGTTCCAAGTTGCTACGAGGTCTGATCTGATTCTAACGCTGAGTCTGATAACCTCGGCCACGAGTTCGCTGATTTACAAGGGAAGCGACATAAGATTCCTGATATGGTGCCCCAGGCACGACTGTCTGTCCAGCATAACAAGGCATAGAAGATACTGATCCAACAGATTTCACCGATTCATCTCGAGGATACCCAACATCTGGCATGACGGCATTGATCACAACTCCTTCTTCATTCTGATAGTCGCAAAGAGATTCAGTTTCACTAGCCTGACCGCTTGAATCAATCTGGATTTTCCCGATCTTTATAGCATTCTCAATACGCTCTCCGACTCCCACTAATTCGGAGAAGTTTAGAGAAACTCCAAGAAATCTCTCAAAGTACGGGCTTCGCAATGAGTCTACGAACATGCCTGCTAACTCTCGGTCAGGGATCGGTGGTTCCACTCTGGAAGCAAAATCTCTCCATCTCCGAGCATACTTTATGAAAGGTTCATTGATCCCCATAGACAAAGATTGCAACTCCATGCGAAAGGGAGCTATGTCCATATTGTAATCATACCGCTTCAGGAAAGCTCTGGCTAAATCCACCCATGATCGAATCTGATCCTTCTCTAACTGCATATACCAACGTAGAGATGCCCCAATCAAGCTGTCCTGAAAACAGTAAATCATCAGCTTGTTGTTTTGCACAAACGAAGTCATCTTTCTGCAGAACATCACCAAATGTAGTCTCGGGCAACTATCTCCTTTATACTTTTCAAACTTCGGTGCTCTGAATTTAGGAGGTAACACTAGGTCAGCAACCAAGCACATATCTGAAGCATTGAGACCAACATCGTTCTTAACTTCCAGGGCTTTGACTTGTTCCTCCAATGCATGCAACCTCTTAGCTTGCACAAGAGCAAATGGATTATTAGTCCTCACTATCGGAACTTCTCTTCGGGAGATCAAACCAGCAGGAATAACATTCTGATAGTTCGCGGCATCAGCAGAAGAACGTTCACTTGGGATGACAAACTGTTGGTGCAGATTTTGGCCTCTAACAGAAGTCTGCACAAGTTGAGCTGCAGTAAGGTTATTCACTTGCGGAAAGCCTTCGTCAGACGTGGAATCATACAAAGGATTGGTCGTCACAATAAACCCTGACAAGGCGTCAGCAGTCTGGAAGTCGTTTCCTGACATGACTATCAGCAACTTTCAACTGACGGCACTGCTTGATCCTGCTTGATCTGTTTCAACCCCTTGGTCGTCTTCTAACAATCCACACCTGCTCAGACCAATCACCGGATAATCACCTTCTGAAATCAAACAACGGCTAGATAAGAGCTCTGGCCAGCTGGAGAAATGCTATGCAATATGATGCAAAGATGCTTATGCAAATGTAATGCAACAAACATGGGATCACAGCCCCCACACAAACTGAGTACTGCTGTACTGCTGACGGAGTACGTTCTCTCTAAAAGAGAACGCCAGGATAGCTGGTAGTCTGGAAGTCGAGGTTTCGCAAAAAGAAAAACCCCCCACTCACGGGTATGAACCTAAGTCACGGCATCCTATGCGGTCATCAGCGTCACAGACTTTCATGAGGAATGATGCGATTCCCAGAAGGAGTGGCACCGTCATCTCATGAAGAGGCCTCACTTAGCTGACTTCCAATCGATCGGTCCCCAGATTCGACAATCCTCACGTCTGGACTCCCCTATGATCCTCAGGACCTTAGAGAAGCACCTCAGAGAGAACCTCGTCTGAGCGTGAATTTCGTGGGGACGCTCTGCCTGCTCAGCAGACAGGTTCGCCCACTAGCCTCCACAACTACGTCTAAATGCATACTCAAGCAGCCCAGGTCCGGCTATCACTCAAAATATCACCCTCCCCAGCACAACGACAACAGATAATAGCGATAAAAAATAAACACCCAAAAGACAAGCAAACAAGCGCTAGGATTGACTCTCTTAGGGGACGTTGGATCCCACATGCATAAGGAACTATCGCAGTCCTTAGCAGCCAGGGGACGTTGGATCCCCAGCAGAGTCGCCAGCTGCTGGGGATGACCCCAAACAGCCAGGAAAAAACCTAAGGCGAGACTCGAATAGGGAACTATCGCAGTCCCCAGCAGAGTCGCCATCTGTCGCTACCGCGAAAATCGGCGCCGGCTGACAGAAGAGTCGCCACCATGCGTTATTTATCCCAACGGAGGGAAAGGAAACGCTCGAAGTAAACCTCGCAAAAAACGGGAAAAGGTATGGTCATCGCAACCAAAACCTGGATTCGGGAGTCAGTTACGCAAGGGAAAGGTATTAGCACCCCTCACGTCCGTCGTACTCGACGGGATCCATGCTTGCTTGGTTTGTCTAAAGGATGCAAAAACAATCTATCTACGGCTGCTAAATCTAAACGGAAGGGAATTGACTCGATAGAGCGTCGCACTCTATGCCTACGTATTCTCAAGAGAGAAAGTCAGAGTCAACGTAGTTCGGGACTACGGGGAAATTGGCTCGCCAAGACTTCGCGTCTTGTGCCTACGTACTTCCACACTGCATGGAAGATCAGAGCTTATGTAGTTCAGGCTAACTACGGCTAATCTGGGCGTTCTCACACAGCAGTGAGAAATTAAACTGGTTTTAAAGGTACGGGAACCTATGGGAAAAAACTACGGTCTGATCTCAAATGCACTTGGGCAAGAGAAAAGGGATAATATCAGTCGTCAGCGGGAAAGTCTCGATCGCACAGCAGCGAGAGAACAAAGGTTAGTTGTTAGTGTGCTCGCTAGGATATCGCATCCTATGCCTACATATTCTCGTCTGGTACGAGAAATCAGAGCAGCTGTAGTTCGGCTACTTTCGGGACCACAGCTCAAATCTCGTTTTATTAATATCCTAAAAATGGTTACAATGATTGAATACTAAAAAATAAACCCCTAGGAAATACTATCCTATCCTATGAAAAATTAAATGGAAAATAGTCCCCTAACAAGTGGACTTCAAAAACTACCCCTAAAAATGTAAAAAGTCCCCTAACAAATGGACTTCTAAAACTATCCCTAAAATAAACTCCATGAAGAAAATATACTCTAAAAAATATTAAATCTACACTAATATTTTTTCCTCTTTTTCATACTTCTATTTTCTTCTTTTTTCATTTCTTTCTTTTTTAATTTTTCAAAATTTTTTCATTGTATTTCTCTTCTTTTTCTTTTTTCAAATATTTCTTTTTATTATTCTCTTTCTCCATATTAAAACCTAAACAAATGAATATAAAAGAAAAAGAAAAAAGAAATATAAAGGGGAGGGGGTACACAGTCCATACAAGGGGTACAGTCTGTAGAAAAAAAACAAACAGAATTGGGCCCAGCCCAACAAAAACATAAGGAAAAAATGGGGAGGGGGCGCAGTCTGTACAGGGGGTGCAGCTAGTAATTGCCTTGGGCCCAGCCCAGTACTCATCACCCAGGAGAGAAAAAAACGGAGGGAGGTGTAGGAGAACAAAAAAATGAATCTGGGCCTAAGCAAAGCCCAACGCCAAACCCAATTCATCTTCTTTCTGCACCAAACCCTAATTCCCCTTTCCTTTCACTGTTCACAGAACGGCGCTTCCTCCTTCTCTCTCTCGTTCTTCATCTCTTCTCCCTCTTTCTCAATCTCCGTTTCAATTCTTCGCTCGTTCTCCTCTGTCTCACTCTCTTATTTCCTTTCCAAATCTTTTCTTCTCCAATACCCCCAGTTCGTGTTGTTGAAGATATAGAATCCTTCGATGAGAACCTGGACGAACCTCTGAGATCTTCGCGTGTGTGGATCTTGATGGATGATGATCGCTCTGGAGACTCTGAGGTTTATTGAAGATTTCTGAAAAAATGTGCTTGACGAAGGCTGTTGGAGGATGCTTTGATGACGAATGCATGTGGATCTGGATGAAGATCAGATGACCTTGACGAATCGTGGATCCAGATGATGACAAGGGTTGTTGAAGATCCGTTGGGGATGCATGTGAATCTGGAGAGTGCTTGATGTTGGAGTTCTTGAATCTCGCTTGCAGATTTCATAAGATTTCCAGAAAAAACCATGGACGAAGTTACTCACTGAAGATTTCTTGAGGTCTTCGGTTGATGATTCTTCAGGGATCTTGACGAAGATGGTGGATAGGCTTCTTGGAGTTGGTGAATTGCTGGGAAGATTGAAGGAGCTCTCGAAGGATTGTTGAAGATCTTGATGATGTTCATTTGGAGCTGACGAACTAGGATGAGGTTCGTTCTTGAGTGCGAAGATCCGTATGAAGATTTTAGTGGAGGTTGTTCTTGATGATCGATGATGATAATGATGATTTCTGGAAATGTTGGTGAAGATTTGTGAATTTTTCTGGTAGAACGATGAATGCATGAAGGATTTGGATCGGAGAGTTGGATGAAGATTAGAGGTGAGAGATGAATATTCTGGGCATTTGCAGTTCTCCGGTGGATTGATGAATTTTCCGGCGGGTACATGAATTTTCCGGCGGATTTTGCAGCTACCGGTGAATGTCAGATGAAGGTGATGGACAAAGAAGATGAAGATGTGATGAATTTCTGGAAAAAAACAAACTCCGGTGAAGGTGGTTACGGCGGAGGGAGTTGGTTGGGGGTGGCCGGAAACAGTTGGGGCGGTGGTTGCATGGCCGCCGGCCATGCAACCGTTGAGACTCAATGGTGGACACGTGGCGTTGGGGAGCACTGCATGCTTGCCGCGTGTTATGGGAGAGAGATAGTGGGGGTTGATGTGGTAGCTTGTGGGTGAAAAACGTGGCCTCCTCCTTTGATTTACACGTGTGCTGGAGTTTATATAACATGCAAGGATTTTGGACTGAACTCTGGATGATTGGGCCTCCAAAAACACACTGGCCCAACGAAATGACATAACAAAACCCAACAAAATCTGAATTAAAAAGGACTAAAATGGATTAAAGGCTAAAAATTAAACTAATTAAAAACTGAAAACCTAATTAACTATTTAAAACCTCAATTAGATGCTAAATGAAAATTAGACTATCCTAAATCCTAATTAATTCTGATAAATCTTAATTAACACCTAAACAACCGATTAAGACCTAATTAATCTAACTAAATCTCAATTAAACCTAAAAAGAGAATTAACCTAAAAAAAACTCTATTAATTCCAATTAACTTCTAAACTAATAACACTCTAATAATTCCACTAATCTAAAAACTCTAATAATTCCACTAATCTAAAAACTCTAATAATTCCACTAATCTAAAATTTTATTAAATTCTTATTAAATCTCTAATAAAACCTATATTACTTATTTAAAAGAAAACCTATATTCTATTAAAACCTATTAAACTCTATAAAATGCTAAAAAAATGATTTAAAGCTATTAAAACTATAAAAAAAAACTATTAATATTCTATATTATTCTAAAATGATTTAAAATCTATTAAAACCCTAATAATACCTAATAAAAATCCAGAAAATCCTAAAAATTCCCAAAGGAACAAAAATAGCACAAAACCACGAATAATACTGCGAGGGCGTAACAAAATAGCCGGTAAAAATCAATAGACACCGAAATATCCCTAAAAACAACAACGCGAGCTGAAAACACCGGGAATAGCACGAATTCCCAAAAATACGATTCTACTTATCTAACTGATTAAAAACACCTGAAATGCGAGACGAGGGCTGTGATCCCGATAAAATCAATACAACAGAAAAAATGCACTGTATGCGATATGCGGATGCGAATGCGGTCATGCATCGAAACATCGAGCCAGATACGGGACCCGGTTGGTCAAATTTTAGGGTGCAACAGTACCGACTCACAATCACGATGGGCACCGGGCCATCAACCCTCCACACAGGAGCACATATCAACGATGGGCAACTGGCCATCAACCCTCCACTCGAGGAGCACACCACACTGATGGGCAACTGGCCATCAACCCTCCATAATGGGAGCACCACAACAATACTGATGGACACCCATCACCCTCTACAATGGGAGCACATCTCTGATGGACACCTGGCCATCACCCTCCAGAACGGGAGCACCTCATCAACATCGATGGACACATGGCCATCACCCTCCTTACAGGGGAGCACACCGACAATACCGATGGTCACTGGGCCATCACCCTCCTCTACGGGAGCACACAACCATATTCACACACATCATATATCTAGCACACCAAGTGAAAACCGATCCTATTGATCCCCCCTCACACAGTGTATATATATATATATATATATATATATATATATATATATATATATATATATATATATATATATATATATATATATATATATATATATATATATATATATATATATATATATATATATATATATATATATATATATATATATATATATATATATATATATATATATATATATATATATATATATATATATATATATATATATATATATATATATATATATATATATATATATATATATATATATATATATATATATATATATATATATATATATATATATATATATATATATATATATATATATATATATATATATATATATATATATATATATATATATATATATATATATATATATATATATATATATATATATATATATATATATATATATATATATATATATATATATATATATATATATATATATATATATATATATATATATATATATATATATATATATATATATATATATATATATATATATATATATATATATATATATATATATATATATATATATATATATATATATATATATATATATATATATATATATATATATATATATATATATATATATATATATATATATATATATATATATATATATATATATATATATATATATATATATATATATATATATATATATATATATATATATATATATATATATATATATATATATATATATATATATATATATATATACACGACGCACAAGGCGTACCGATCCCATGGATCCATTCACATTACAAAATACATACATAACAAGCACACAAAGTGCGTCGATCCCACGGATCCATTCACATCACAAAATACATACATAACAAGCACACAAAGTGCGTCGATCCCACAGATCCATTCACATCACAAAATACATATGTAACAAGCACACAAAGTGCGTCGATCCCACGGATCCGCTCACCACATAACTTATCACATATAATGCACACAAGGCATGTCGGCCCTACTGACCCCAAATACATCACATAACAGCACACAAATGCAACGCATAATAAGTGTACCGATTCTCACATCTCACACACCGCACACACACGTTGCACACATCTCACGTACACATCCACACCGGTTCATACATAACGCATAATTCAACGATTATGCCACTTGCGATAAACGTCGGCCAAACAGCCCTACAACCACCAACATACGCTCGCATCAGCTCTCCAGCAAGCCTCCCATCACACATGACCAACGAGGGTCCAAGTCCACAGAGGAACTACACAAGACATCAGCAAAACCTCTGGCGAGGCCAGACAGAAGCTTCTGCCAGCACTCGATGGCTAGTTCGCCCGATGAAGGCTCGCCCCTCATTCGCCCAACGAATACCTGCGTACTCAGAAAAATTTTGCGCCGCAGAGTCACCTCCCACACCGATTTCGCCCGATTAACGCGAAACCCACCACCAACCACATAATACAACTTAGTTACGGGGTCTATCCCCGATTCCATCCGACTAATCATCAACTCAGCTCTCAAAACCAACTTTTGGCTCAACTTCGAACTTAACCGAAAATCCCAAAACTCATCCAATCAAACATTCTCAGCACATGCAACGATTTTAAACATCAAACAACACAACAATCACAACAATAACAGCATGAAATCAACGTCAATCATCAAGGAATCTATGGGGTTAGGGATTTCCCCCTTTTCTACCGATTAATCATGCGTTTACCGACTTTAACCAATTATTCCCCCCCTTACCTCAATTCAAGCTTTGATGATGAACAAGCTCCTCAATCCGCACAAAATCCGCTTGTTCAATCTGCTGATCTTGATGCTTCAGCCTTGCTCAACACCTTGTTCTTGCTCGCTTGCTTCTTCACGTGATCCTCTTTCCAATTCTCTTTCTTCCATATTCCAAAAACACCCTTAATACCCCAAAAATACATTTTTATTCCAAATAAATATTAATCCTTCTTATAAATCCAAATAATATCACTTCCCTCATAATTATTAATATTAATAAAAGTAATAATAATAATAATACTAACATCAATATTAATATTAATTATTAATTATTATTATTACTATCAATTATCCAATATTAATATTATGCTCCTCATTCTTTCCTCAATCCTCACACACAACACGTCACAGAACGAAATAACACCGGAAACTGAAAATAATTAAAATGGGTGTTACACTTGGCGTGCGTTTTAGATGTGCTAGAGTGTCCTCCATAAGGTGCAGAGTGACAGTGTTCTATTATCTTTCTTACTTCTTCTTCTGGGATGCAACGGCGAAAAATTCCATATGTGCCTCTTTTAAAAAGGAGCGGTTCATCCCAATAAAAGTGTCTTACATTGTTAAAGAACTTGTTTTTCTGCTGGTAATTAAGATCAGGGGGCATGATATTTGCAGCTAGGTAATTTATAAAATCTGCGTACCATGGTACGTTGCTTACTGTCAGGGATCTCTCAGGGTTTCTAGAAGGTTCTAAGTTGCTTTCTTCTAAGGTTTCTATCCTAGCAATTAACCTGTCATAGGTAAAATCATCGTTAATAGGGAGTGGGTATGGTTTTAGGTACTCAAGCCTAGAAAGGTGGTCGGTAACTACGTTTTTCGTGCATTTCTCGTCTCTAATTTCCAGATCAAACTCTTGTAATAGGAGGATCCATTGAAGTAACCTAGGCTTGGTATCCTTCTTGCTTAATAAGTAACGGATGGCAGTGTGATCTGTATAAACTATGATTTTGGCTCATACCAAATAAGATAGAAATTTATCCATAGCAAAAACTACGGCAAGAAGCTCTTTCTCAGTAGCAGCATAGTTGAGCTGAGCAGCATCTAGGGTTCTACTAGCATAGTAGATTACATGTAATCTCTTATCCTTTCTTTTCCCTAGAACAGCTCCTACAGCATAGTCGCTAGCGTCACACATGATTTCGGACGATTCGTCCCAATCTGAAGGTTGAATAATGGGTGCTGAGATCATTGCTTGTTTTAGAAAGTTGAATGCTTCAAGGCATTTTTCGTCAAAGTTAAACTCGATATCTTTCATTAGGAGACCGGTTAAGGGTTTAGTTATTTTAGAGAAGTCTTTGATAAAACGCCGATAGAAACCAGCGTGTCCAAGAAAACTTCGGACTTCTCTGACAGTGTTATGGGGTTTAAGATTTTCTATCACTTTTATTTTGGCTTTATCTACTTCGATACCTCTCTCGGAGACTATATGTCCTAAAACTATACCTTCGGTGACCATAAAGTGACATTCCTCCTAGTTCAACACCAGGTTGACATCAACACATCTTTTCAGGATTTTCTCAAGGTTAGCGAGACAATTGTTGAAATCAAGCCTGCATACCGAGAAATCAGCCATGAATACTTCCATGATTCCATCTAGGTAATCGGCGAAGATTGCCATCATGCGACATTGGAAAGTTGATGGTGCGTTATAGAGACCGAAAGGCATTCTCCTGTAGGCAAAAGTTCCATCAGGGCATGTGAAGGTAGTTTTCTCTTGATCTTCCAGATGTATAAGGATTTGGAAGAATCCAAAATATCCATCCATTTTGCTACATGTTCTCCTTTCTCGTTCTGCAGGACCGTGATGCCTCCCTTTTTAGGTACTTCACGCATAGGGCTTACCCACTTACTATCTGAGATATGATAAATTCTACCTGCTTCTAGTAATTTGAGAACTTTCTTCTTTACAACATCACTCATTATAAGGTTTATCCTTCTCTGGTGTTCTCTAGAAGGTTTTGAGTCTTTCTCAAGCGAGATATGATACATGCACATGGATGGACTTATACCTTTTAGGTCAGATATGTTATATCCTAAGGAAGAGGGATATCTGCGTAAGACGACTAAGAGTTGGTCTGTTTCCATCGGGTTTAAGGTAGCACTAACTATAACCGGGCGGTTCATTTCTTCGTCCAAAAATCCGTATCTTAGATTCTTAGGTAGTTCCTTAAGTTCTAAAGCTGGTTTTTTTGGCATGGTATTGGATATGTGGTAAGGGATAAACATTCGTACAGGTCATCATTAATGTAGGGTTCTATAAATCCATCTTCTTCCTTTATGAAGGTTGAAGGTAGTTTGATGGTTTCTTCTAATTTTACCTCCCTAACGCATTCATCGATGATGTCTATGGCATAACATGCATCTCCTAATACTGGTCCATTCTGGTTCTATAGGGGATTATGCGTAGATCATCATTTCTCTAATTTTCCAACATCCACTACCCGTCCTCCTAAGCTCCCATTTCACTGACATTCGACGCCTTCCTGGAACAACCCTGAAATAGCCGCTGGAATCTACTTTTAAGCGGCAAATCTCCAATCCAAATTGACTACCAGAAAGCCGCACCCTGTTCTTCTCCAACAGAGAAAACCGTGTACTTGCCGAAGTTTATATGGGGGTCATAAAATGAACTTAACATAATATCCTTCAACCAAAGAGAGTCGGTTTTCAAACTACCAACATCGACAAAAGTTTGCGCCTTAATACTCAAATTACCGTATCTGAATGTGAGAGTCTTCCTCCAAATTCTGTTTCCACCGCTTTGAAATCTCCACAACCATTTTTCTATAAAAGCACAATTAAAGCGACCTATGTGTTTAATTCCAAGACCTCAGTGATCCTTCGGTTTGCAGATTGAGTTTCAAGATATCCAAGAGATTAATTTTTGCTGGAATTCCCAGCCCATAAAAACCGATGTTGGACTGCAATAATTTTGTTCACTACTTTTTTGGGAGCCTTGAAGAAAGCCAAGTGATGAATAGGTAGATTAGTTATAACCGAATTAATGAGAGATACTCTACCTCCCATTGACAGATTTCTCCCAGCCCAATTAGAGTGCTTATTCCTCAGGCAAGACAACACTGGTTCCAAAAAGAGTAGCGGCGATGGTTACCTCCAGCAGTAAGACCAAGTAAATTAAACGGCAGCCTGTCGAATTTACAGTGCAAAAATGCTTCAGCAGCTTCAAGATAAGCAGGATCTACTCCTATCCCATACAGACAACTTTTAGAGAAATTAATTCTTAGACTTGAAATTAATTCAAAAGCACACAGAGTAGCCTTGAATGCCCAAATATTTACAACCGAACCATCTCCTATAAGCAGAGTGTCGTCGGAAAACTGAGGCATGCTCACTGTGGCTTGATCATGGATTTTGAACTCAGTTATCAAATTACTGAAAGTCGCGGATCTCACCAAGCTAGACAAGCCCTCTGCTACGATGGCGAACAAGAATGGAGCTAAAGGGTCTCCCTGCTTCAGCCTCCTGCCAACCTTAATTAGAACCGACACGTAGCTTTTGAACACAGAGCCACAAAACCATTTTAACCAATTATTACTGAAGCCCATCTTAACAAGCAAACCATCAACCAGTCAACACAATCGTAAGCTTTAGCGAAATCGACTTTAAAAAACAGACACTCCTTGTTGAACCGCTTAGCATAGTCTGCTATTTCATTGGCCAGAAGAACCCCATCATATATTTTCCGCCCCATAATGAAAGTGGTTTGAGATGGAGAGATAAGTTTGTAGATAAACTTGCTCAATCTGCAGGCAAGCTTCTTAGATATAACATTGAGAACACAGCTGACATGAGTTATTGGCCTGAAATCTTCAAAATGTTGAAGGTTGTTAATCTTCGGCACCAGCGATATGAAAGAAGACACGAACATCTTTAGGATAAAACCTGTCTTGAAAAATTCCAGGATACAGCTCGTGAAATCCTGGCCAACTATATCCCAGCAAGATTTGATGAATTTAATATTAAAACCATCGACACCGGGGCACTTGTTACCGTCACAACTGAACACATCCTTTCTCACTTCAGCAGAACTGAAGTTTGCTTCCAAGAATAATTTGCGCTCCTCTTCAAGACAAGCAACCAAGTCAAACTCGCATCTAAACTTAGACGAGTCTAGTTGCAGATATCTTTCCTTAAAAAACTTCAGGGCTTCAGACTTAATACCCTCAGGTTCTTCCTCAATTCTACCTCCCATTCTAACAGCTGATAAACGATTCGAACGATTCCTAGATTTTAAAGAATCGTGAAAAAAATTTGTGTTTAGATCCCTGTCTTGCAACCATCTTATCCGGGATTTATGGGCTAACATACTTTCTTTGAGCCTAAGGTTCTTCTACATTTCCTCCTGGTATCGCAGCCTCTCCCTATCCAATTCTGCAGCTTGGGAGTCTAAGTCCACAACAGAATCCAACTCAAGCTTGTTGAGATTTTCAATATTATCCTTAATCTTTAGCTCTAGCCATCCAAAAACAATGTAGTTCCAATTCCTGAGATCAGTTTTAAGGGCTTGAAGTTTTTTAGTCAGGATGTTGCAGGAGGTTCCTGTGAAGAGATACGAGTTCCACAATTTCATGACAAAAGGGATGAATTCCTTGTGAGAGAACCAGTAGTTAAAGGTCCTAAAAGGTTTAGGCCCCCAATTGAAGAAGTTGGACTTCAACCACACAGGTCGATGATCGGACACATCTTTATCTCCCACCACTTGATTCTTCAAGGATAACAATGAAATAGCCCGATCATCAACCAAAATTATGTCCAGTCTGCTTCTGCTCTTACCATTAGAATTGAGCCATGTGAACCGATTTCCAAAAACTGGAAGATCCATCACATTTAATGATTCGATGAACTCACTAAAATCCTTCATATCCCTACTACTGTTACCACTTAAACCTTTCCTTTCCTCCCCATTTTTCACCACGTTGAAATCCCCCCCTCCCCCACAATCCAACCAACACCAGAAAAATTACTTTTGACTCTAATTAGATCTCTCCACAGATTCCTCTTTTCAGCTGATCCACAGGGGACATAAACATTGATCACAATCAAACTTTGATTATTCCAAACAATGTGCAATCCCAAGAAACCTTTACCCATGAAAACTTGAGCAAGCTGCGATTCTAGTATTATTCCCCTTACTTAATTGACTCTTGAACCCATATTCGATTGTGATGACCATCTTATCAATTCCTTTAATTAGGGTTTTAACATTTTTTCTCTATTCTTAATAGTAGCGACTCTGTAATTTTTCAATCGCAAAACAATATTTTCAGAAACTTTTCCTATTTAATCTACATAAACTTACACCTGCAAATAATAAAAAATATTCTCACCTTCTAACAAATGTATCAAAAGGTTTGATTCCTTTTCAAACTTTTAATAATTAAATAAAATACATATTATATATTCCTTTGATCGCGTCTAATTATTTAAGATTTTTAATATATTTAATATTATACTAATAACTTTAAACTATAAAAACACATTCAATAAAAAGAAATTAACCAATCCATTACAAAAAGAATATTAAATAATTAATTTTTTCGATTGAATCATCTGATTAAAAATGAAATATTATCATTCGAGAAATTATAATATAATATTGAAAAATAAAATATTATTATTCGAGTAACTATAATATAATATTGGAAAATGATCATGTGTCAAAACCAAATTATATTTATTTTTCATATTTTTCATATTAAAATTAATAATTAATAATTAATCATTATCTAATGGCATTACTAGTAAAACCTAACAAAATAAATGTTAAAAAGAGTGTTGAAAAGAGATTGTTCCTAGCTTACTAATTTTCTAATTCAATTAATTCTAGCAGGATACTACTGGCCATCGATGCAAGAGGACGCGAGAGAGCACGTCAAGAAATGCGACAGATGCCAACGACACGGGGACATGCACCACGCCCCACCGAGCGAACTCAAATCCCTATCCTCCCCTTGGCCGTTCACCTGGTGGGGGATGGATATCCTCGGTCCCTTCACCTTAGGCTCATATCAGAACAAATACCTGATCGTGGGCGTCGACTACTTCACCAAATGGATTGAGGCCGAAGCCCTTGCCAAAATCACGGCCCACACCATACTCCGATTCTACAAAAGAAATATCCTCACAAGATTCAGTGTCCCACTCGCCATCATCACCGACAACGACACGCAGTTCACCGACAAACATTTTCGGGACTTCATCACCAAACTCGGGACCAAGCATCACTTCACCTCGGTCGAACATCCTCAGACAAACGGCCAATCCGAATCTGCGAACAGGGTGATACTCAGAGGACTAAAGCGAAGACCCTACGATGCCAAGAGAGCATGGGTCGAGGAACTCCACAGCGTCCTATGGGCATACCGAACCACACCTCACTCAACCACGGGGGAAACACCATTCCGCCTCACGTACGGAACCGAGGCGGTGATCCCGGTCGAGATGCGAGAGCCGTCCAGACGAGCTAAGGCTCCCCTGAAGGCCGAGGACAACGACGACACCCTCCGAGAGGAGCTCGACCTAGTCGAAGAAATTAGGTCGGGGACAACTCTTCGAGAGGCCCAACTGAAACAACAGGTAGCACTTTGCCACGACAACAGAGTCCTGAAACACGAGTTTCAGATCGGCGACTTAGTCTTGCGCAGGAACCAAAAGGACTCTCGTGAAGGCAAACTAGCGGCGAATTGGGAAGGCCCATATCGTGTTTGCGACAAGATGGAACACGAGGCCTATTACCTTGAAAACCTACACGGGCAACAACTAGCTCGACCATGGAACACCGAAAAGCTGAAAAGGTACTACAGTTAAACACTGCCCGCGACGCCCAGGCATCGCGATCACCGGGGGGAGACATGGTACCACCACACTTCCTCGCCTCTCCTAGAGACCAACAAAACAGCAAACCCTGCCTTTGTGTGCGCAGGCAGAAGGCTCTGCTCGACGGAGAATCCCTCGATCGAGACTCCCCGTTGCCGTACCAGCATCGGCAGGACACCTAGCTCGCGATGGGACGTTCACGCCATAGGGAGAAACTACCCCTGAAACGGCCAGGTAACAAAACCGGCCAACCGACCAGTTCTCTACACTACCGGAAACAATTATCGTCGAGCTACCTCCCTGGATAAGCCCAAGGGCATAACAAACATGCATTTTAAACATACAAACATATATTTCGAGCATACAAAAGTGTAGAAATAAAATGAGCATAACACCATGCAAAAACAAAACAAAGCGCACACGTAAACAAATTTCCAAAAGTATATCATATAAAAGCGGGCACCAGCCCAGTAGTCAATATTACATCGCCAAGAAGGGCACGCAGGCCCGATAAAGAAAACAGTTAGAAAAATATACAAATTATTTGGCACACAAGCCAGAAGACGCGGACACGCACGCCTGGAACTAATCTATGCTCCCTCTTCCCCCTCCACTTCAGGCTCGGCGGGAAGGGCATCAAGACCAGCCTCCTCGGCGCTGGGGTCAACCACTCGACCATCGATTATCTCGTGGAAAGCCCCGATGTCGTCCTCGACCAGGGCGACGCCAGAGTTCCCCACCTTAAGCTGTGTGACAGCGCCATTGAAACCCGCTGCAGAGGCCTCTAGACAGTCACCTTCCATCACCCGTATTCTGGAGAGCAGATCAACCCGGGTGACCATCTGCTTGTCTTCGTTGGTCTCGTCGTCGGCAGGACGGAGGCCGCCCACCAACGTCTCCACGCGAGCCTTCAGTGCCCGCACTTCCTCCTCAACGGCCTTCAACCTCTCCTCGATGCTATCCCCCCTCTTACGCTCACCGGTGATCTCCCCTCGAATCTTCTCCAGCTCTTCAGTAAGTTGGTTCACCCTCCCCCAGTTCAGCTCCAGATCCTCGACGGCCTTGTTCAAACGAGACTACGCGAAAGTGAGATCCCCTGTAGCTTAGACAGCTCCACGGCCGAACAACTTTCCTCTCTCAGAACCATCGCCGTGGTGAAGGTCCGTATCAGAGCAGCCAAATCCTCCGTCAGAACCTGCCTTCGAGTAGCCCTGTCCGCACTTAGGACCGCCTTCGCCTCCCCGACCAGGATGTTGGGCGACCTGGCCCCGTGGAAGTAATCAGGGTGCTGATGGCAGGGCACGATGGAATAACCCTCCTCAGCAGAGCCCGTCGATAGGTCGACCACGGTCTCCACCTCCAGAACTCTAGGCCTCTTCGGGGCCCCCTGGGATGTGGGTGACTGACTGCTTGGAGGAGTCGAGGATCCCCTGCCATCCTGATCAGCGGAAGCCTGCCCGACCAACTGGCCAACCCGCGTCTTCGTAACAGCAAGGACCTTCAACGCGCGCAACTTTTTCACCCGCTCCTCGACGGAAGACATATTCCCTGCAAAACAAAGAAAATGGGTCAATAATAGATAAAGAACACCAAGTCAAGTGAGGAAAGAGGCGTCCACCACCCAGATAACGAAGGGCCTCTGCCTCCGAGGAACACTCGAGCAGGTCTTTTGTATTGATCAACCTCGCGGTCTCGCGGACATTCCCCTAGCTATCGAGGATGTACTGGCTGTCGGGGGTCACCAACTTTGACGGCGGCAGGCTGCACACGAACAAGACTATCTTCAAATAGCCGGCCATGTCCTCATCGTCGAGGGACCCCGCGCGCACTATATACCGGTCAGTTCCCCGGGAAAAATGTTCCAGAGACCATTCCACGTGCACCCTCGGCAGCATGACGGCTTCCCGCTGGCCGTTCACAATCCGCTCCCCTTCTGAATATAAAGAGTCGACCCCCGCATGCGTGATCTGGCTGACGATGAAGAAGCAGCGCTTGAAATCCCGAACAGATTCCATGTACGTCTTGAAGAGCCTGTTCGGTTGCTTGAACGATACCCATCCGTGCCTGCCATCCACCGTCTGCCGCTGCAGATGGATGATGCAAAAGAATAGAGGCAGCGTGACGCCGACCTCGAATTCCCGAATAAAAGCCAAGGCATTTGGATGCAGCTACGAGGGGGCCAACCTCAACCAGTCAAAGAGGCCCAGGTGCAAGTCTGAGAATGGCAGCCTGAGCCTGGCCTCTTTAAAATAGAACTCATACATCAGGAATTGCAGCCTCCCGTACTTCGAGCATATACGGTGACGTTCCCGAGGACGGTAAACTTGCCAATTCTGGGGGTCACCTTCTTCCCGGTCCTCCACGGTGGCGTAGACTCCTGTCCGGTTAGAAGCGAAACAAGAAGGCATGGACAGAGGCTCCTCGGCCACCCACTCCTCGAGGGGAAGAACGCGCTCGTCGAAGTATGGAACGTCTGACTCATTGTCCTCGACCATTGTGCCCGGGACAAACGTAGTCATTAACACCTGAAAAGTAGAAGGTAACGGTGAATTCGATGACAAAGATCAAATTCACCCTTCCACCGCAAGTCAAGTGAAAGGGCGACGAGGATAAACCGAGCATCGTCCTCGGTGGCTCTATCCAAATCCTACCGTCTCCCCAGAACACCTACCTAATCTAATATACACACTCTCCCCCGGGACGTTCATCAGAATAAGCGTGTCTCCCCGGGGAGTTCATCGGAGCAAGCATCTGTCCTCGGGGCATTCATCGGAATAGGCGTTTTTCCTCGGAACGCTCACGATAAAACCCTAGAAAGCCCCGCCTACAGCGGCGGAGATCCACACCACTCCTCGGGGCACTTAACATGCCCCGACCATGGTCCTAAAACAAACGGGAAAAACAAAAGAAAGGAGAAGAAAAACTTACTATGTTTCGATCTGCGGAGGAGTGCAAGACGGCTGCTGCGACGGAAATATCAGACAGTAGCGAGGCGGCAGATCAGAGAGATTAAGAGAAAGAAGGAAAAAAGTGGAGAATGAGCGGGGGCTCGCTTACTTATACCCCAACACGAGACTCGAAGCGTCGCTAGGCACTCGAGTACCCTAGGGTAGCCGCCCTAGCAGACACTCAGCGCGTGACACGTGGTAAAGGATGACAATCGCGCCCCCTCACATCTCTCCGCCAACATGTGTCCTTAACCCCGGGCACTCGACGACGAAGAAAGACTCACGCAGTCACGTCCCCGCGGAATGCGAGCTGGAGGGTTTCTCCTCAGGTTAACTTCTCCTCCCCGGTATAACGTCATCAAGTCCTCGTTCCCTCCCTCGGAGCTACGACTTAGGGGGCTCCTGTTCTGGCCTGGGCCTTAGCTTGACCAGACAGGCCCAACCCAATAATATTCTGCCAAGCGCAAACCAGCTTGGGTCGCAGCCGTCGAGCACAGGATCCCCGACGGGCAGGTAATGTCCATCCGCGGGCAGAACCTACCTCATCTGTATCGAACACAAGACTCCCCGTCGAGCAGACACTGCCCCCGTCGAGCAGAACCTCCCTTCGCGGGCAGAACCTGCTCCCTTGTCGGGCAGGACAACGTTTCCTTCACACGTTCTCCACGTGCTCCCCTCCGTGGAGACACGTCACTGACCAACTTCCCACCTCCGAAAGAGCAGGTCAAATCCACTTTCAGGATATCACAGGACAGTTGGACTAGGGTGAAGACCACGTTCTGGTCTTCACTACGCCACGTAAGCCCTAGCAGTCACTTGGGTTGGGCCTGACCATCCAGCCCAACTCAAATGACCGTTGGCCCTGCGTTAGGGTCTACCCTCTTTCACAAGAGGGTCAAGTAATCTCTTCTTACCCCTTTTTCTATACTTGTGATCACTCTGCCCATACGCTTACTTTAGCATCGGAGTGCCTTGCAGATACACCCCCTTCTCTTCTTCAACACCAGTGAATAGGCAGTAAGTCGTAGACACGTGGCAGCCAGCGATCCCCTTCTGATTAGGTCAGATCAAGTTGTCTTTGATTAAGTAGTCCATTCACTTATTTGAACCCCTGTCCAGTTAAATGATCGAAAACATTTGATTACTAGATAAGATTGATCCTTTGTACTGACACTACGTTGGACAACTCAAGATAAACTCAAGACTTCATACTCAAGTCAATACAAGTCAAACAGAACATTATAGACAGACTGAACATCGGACTACTGTTCAAGCGTAACAAAAATACTCTTCAATACTTGTCAGTTATGATGCAAATTGTACGCCACGAGTCTTAAGAAACGAAGAAGGATGAGAGAGATTATTCTTATCCTTGTTCTGAGTACCTCTGTATATAGGATGTAGACCCTAATTATTCAGAGTATTAGCATCCGTTCATAGACTTTAGTGCAATTCAAATCAAGTGATTGACAAGTCTTTTTCCCCACATTCAACAAATAACACTTCAACAATGCAACAATATTCATCAATAGTACTCTTCTCTTAAGATCAAACACAATCATTTTTTACATCCATACTCTCTTTGGGTTAATCACATTCTCTTAGGTTAAACACTTATCTCTGAACTAAACCTTCTTCTCTTGAGAGTTTGCTATGTTAGTCTCATACTTTGGGCAACCTCTTTCCGTTCATGTCTGTCTTGTTAATTCCATATTTGCCATGTTAGTCTCATTCTTTAGAAAACCTCTTTTTGCTCAAGTCTGTCTTGTTAGTCTCATGTTTATACAGACCCTCTCACATATTTTCCATGTTAGTCCCATGCTTTGGAAAATCTCCGTCCTTTCATGCCTATCTTGTTAGTCTCATGCTTAAATAGACCTTTCCTCAGTTTACAACTCTTTTACAATTCAAGCAACTTCTTTTTCTATTCAATCAACTCTTTGTTTTCTTTTTGTCACTCAAACCTTTTGCAAAACAACTTTTCATTTTATAAAAGAACTATTATAATTTTTTCCTTATTATTCGAGTAATTATAATATAATATAGGAAAATAATCATATGTTAAAACCAAATTATATTTATTTTTCATATTTAAATATCAAAATTAAAATTAATAATTAATCATTATCTAATGGCATTACCGGTAAAACCTAACAAAATAAGTATTAAAAAGAATGTTGAAAAGAGATTGTTCCTAGCTTACTCATTTTCTAATTCAATTGAAGAGTTTAGATTCAAATCATATTCTAAACATATTCTCCACAAATTCAAAATTTATATTTTATAGTTGCATACAGAAGATATATGATTTTAAAAATATAAAAAATAAAAATATAAAACAATATTTTAGATAAATATTTTCTCTTAAATATAAAATTAAAATGGATAGGAAATTTCACTTTTTCTGACCAGAGGAAGCTAAGCCAATAAAAGAGATAATAATTACAAATTCCTATAAATCCTCCTACTGAAAACAAGAATGCAGATGCTATAATCTCTCCTATAATAATTCACATGACATTCTGACCATTAATCCTCCAATACCCTTGCTCTTATAAATTATCTCTTTTTGTTTTCCTCTTCCATTATTCATCAAGTTTTCCATGTCCAAAAGCAAAATGAAACACAACAATATAGTCAAAAAGTTCATTTCAAAATTTCTAATACTAGTAACTATCCTTCTCGTTTCAACAAAATGGACCATAGCAGAAGAAGTTGGTAAGATAAATCAATTTTTTATTTTCTCGTCATATTATGCTGTATGATATAAGTAATTTGATATCTATGTAAATTTGTGCAGAGGATGAGCGTGAATTTGATTACACAAAAGGGAGTAAAAAGGGTCCTCCATATTGGGGAGAGTTGAAGAAGGAATGGGCCGCATGTAAGAATGGAAAAATGCAATCTCCAATTGCTCTGACAAATGACAATTTAAAAATAGTTCCAAATTTAGGGAAACTAAAGAAGAATTATATGTCTGAGAATGCTACTCTCCTAAATAGAGGTCATGATATTCAGGTAATTAATTCTTTTTCTGACTTCAAGCCCTGGTTGCTCTTTATAAATAAGTAAGGTATAGTTTCATGAATATTGAATAAGCAAATAAGTTTTATTTTATTTATTTTTTAATATTTTTGGTTGATAGCTTAATAGTATTTTACTAAAAATTTAGAATATATGACGCAGGTGAAATGGTTGGGAGACGCAGGATCAATAAAAATCAATGGAAAAGAATTTTTTCTACATCAAGCCCATTGGCACTCACCTTCTGAACATATCATCGATGGATCAAGGTTTGTGTTTTCTTCATATTTTTTGCTTCATTACTACGTTAATATCTAATTGATAATGTTATTTCACATAAATTTGAAAAATAAGAAACAAATAAAATATTTTTTAATGATAAATTTGGACTGAAATATATATTAGGTATGAGGTGGAGCTACACTTGGTACATCGAAGCATAATAGTACATGAGAAATACGAGACTGCTATTATTGGGGTTCTATATAAGTTTGGTCCACCCGATCCTGTGCTGACTAAGGTAACCTTATTTTGAAAACCTAAAAACTCACCTTAGAACATTTAAATAAACTAATTTGATTAATTATTTATACTTGCAACAATTTCAGTTGTCAAAACACATAAAAGCCGTAGGGAATAATATATCAGAAATGGATATTGGAGAAGTTGATTCCTCCGAATTCGTTTGTGAAGGAGATGAATATTACCGATACGTTGGCTCTCTCACCGTTCCTCCTTGCACTGAAGGTGTCATTTGGACTATTAATAAAAAGGTGGTCATTAAAATCCAAAATATATTGAATATGTTAAACTATTTTACATTGGTTAATACAAATCATTGAACCTTTATTCTTTGGTGATCACCAGGTAGGAACTGTGTCTGAAGAACAAGTGAGTTTACTTAGGAAGGCTGTTCAGGATGTAAGTATTCTAATTTGATTTATTTCACTCATTTTGTGCATTGCCAAAATGAATGATTTATAGTTATTACTTACTTGTGGACCACTCTATGACAGCATGCAACAAAGAATGCTAGACCTTTGCAACCCCGGAATGGAAGAGACATATTATACTATGACCCAAAAGAGAAGTAAACAACTATATATTAACAGTATAGTAATATTTCTTGGCATTTTGTTTTGTAAGATATCAATTTTTCAATTCATCTTTTATACTCGAGTTGTTTCTATTAGATTGAAGAAACACCCGATAAGATTATATTTGGTAATCCCAATATGTAATTTTATAGTTTATAGTTTATAAATTCAAATTATTAAAAAAAAATTGTTTCGTAACTGTTTTTTTCATGGGTTTATAGCTTTCATAACTCTACTTCTAACTGCATTTGAACTTCTTTTATTTATATTCTTATTATTTTAACTAGTGGGAGACTCGTGCATTCGCACAGGTACCGGTATGAGACGCGCATAGATTCCGAGAAAAAAAATTAAAAAATTGAAAAAGAAATGAAATGGAGCAAAAAATACTACTTATGTAAGACAAATGAAGTGAGTTACTAGAACGTAAAAAAAACAAAATGATGTTTAGTTAGAAGGATAAAGTAAATAGTAAAATATTAGATTGAAGAAACACCCGATAAGATTATATTTGGTAATATCAAATATGTAAGTTTATAGGTTATAGTTTATAAACTCAAATTATTAACATAATATAATATAATGTGCATGGTTTAGTTAAAACTAATTAATTAGATAAAATATCCATTAAATATTAAAATAAATCTTAATTTATAAATTCATACCGTGTTTGGAATCTCAATTTGACCAAAATGAAGAGTTTCTTTCATAAACCTCAATACAAAATAACCACAATCTATACCATTACGCTGACGAGGACACTACACATACAAAATAATATGAATATATATCAGGATATATAATTTAATTTGTTTTATCAAGTTGCATCACTACTATAATCAAAATTGTGAAAATATACCTGCACTCTGATCCATGTAATGTTGTTTTCTTTACTCTTTGGTACTCGAGCTTGTCTCTGTGATCAGAATATTTGTATAAATCTAAAATAATATAAACGAATATTTAGAACAATCTCACATAATAAATAAATATACACATGAATATTCAGATCAATCTCATCACTTACGTATCAACCATCTTCTTCATATCTGGGTATTTTGTTTGATCACCATCTAACGAATCCAGATAATATATTATTTCTTTTATCAGATTAATCGCAATCAACAACCAGTGTCCACTGCAAAATAATACTAAATTTAGATGAAAATTTTCTATACAACGTCAAAAAATGAATAACTATAATAAAAGAAATTAGAATGAAATCTAACTCATGGGCAGTATTATATGGCAAAAAATACAACTTTTTTGTATCTCTGTTACCCTTAAATGCATCGACTAAGTGATTTTGGACTGCATTTGGACTTTGACCGATTAACGGTGTGTTGATACAACTGAAAGATAAGAATGAGAATATTTCTGTCAGTTGACGCGGGAGCATCAATTTGTCATACAAGAACCTTAAATAAAAACATAATAAACATTAGAATATTCATTGAAATGAGTAAATAAGTTGTTCAATTATTTAAATAAAATTGATCAGAGTACCTGATGTATGAATTCATAACACCGATGCCTAATTTAGAATGTTGAAAAATCTGATCCAAGTCCTCTTTTGCAATTGTTTCGGTATAAGCAAAACCGAGAATACCTTCCTCCATAGGTATTTCACGAATACCACATTCCATCACATCTGTTGTTCCTACATATGTTTCAAGACACAACCTAAATCTAGGAAAAAAATTCTTTTTTAGGCTCGGCCTTCGCAAGATCCTTTTTTTATGACACATTGCTAAATTCAAGCATGATATTCTTGCTGACTTGTTGCAACTCTTGAGCTTGAATCTAAAAATCAAATAAGTTAGGTAATTAATGTATAAGACCATTAAACTTTTGAATTTAGATGATATAATATAATTGACACTTTATATGCATATATATCAATGTACTTGTTTTTTTGATGCAGCTGACTCGGTGTGTCGCCCAATCTCCTTATCTTTTGATTTGGATTTTGTAGGAGTCTAAGATTACCATGTAAATAAAAGGTACATAAATGTAAGAATAACTTACATGCATGGCTCGTAAAACATTCGAGTACTAAAAGATTCATAATGGTGTTCAATATACCTCATCATCTATGAAACTGAGGTTTGACGGTCATGCAACATACGATCCTATTGCGTCTCCCACCAATGTTACATCTGAAATATCGTATGGTATAGGTAATAACGCACCCCCTCTAAAGCAATATCAATCGAGACTTTCAAAAATCCAGCAGGGATCAGTTTATTGTGAAGCAAGTCTCCCAAAGTGTTATGTACTTTTCCTTTGCCAACCATACGATAAGTCAGTGACGATAAACAGAGCTGACATGGTGAAATTCCCTAAACTAATAATAAATATGATTAAGTGTAAATATGGAAATTAAAAAAATGCTAAATTAATTTCAAGGTAATATATATAATTACCTCAGGAAGTTTCTGGTGAAAATTACAATTGATACTATATTTGTCACTAGTACCTTTAAATTCTGATTTGTGCCTTTCTGACATATATCTTTCTTTATCCTTTTGCAATTCACGAATTTGAACTTTTAATTCTTCCAACGATTCCATCACTTGTTTATTACTAGGACTTTTACTCTTTGGATGCTTATACAACGTTGTTGGAGTGACCCCAAATCCCTTGCCCCTCACACGACTAGAATACTCAGGAACATATAATACGCGACTTAGTATGCTCCTGCAATCATGGTCTTCATCTGGAGTTGAAGACTGAGATAAATTTTCCTAAAATTTTTATGCATATAGAAAAAGATTAGTGGGGATTAAAAAGCATAAATATTATATGTTAATGAACTTTTGATTTTATTAAAAAAATAATGTTATACTTACACATTGATCAAAAACTTGTTGAACATCTTCCTGAACAACTCCATTCTTACCCACACGAGCAGCCTTCCACAAAACATGTTCAGGAAGAGATGTTTATTCACTTTTCTCCTCTTATAACTACACATTAAGATAAATAATAAGTTCAATTATAACATACATATTCCGGAAGAGATGTTTCTTCACTTTTCTCCTCTTCTAACTATATAATTGTAAAACACATTTATATACTTACTATTCTTTGTTGTAAGCGTGCATATCCCAAACGCCTTTTTTTGGTAAGGATACACGGGTTTTGATGCTTGTTGGTGATTTATGCCACTCACCGCCTGGATAAACAAGTTTAAGTCATATCAGAATACACGTGGAACAAGTATATTATACAATGTTCATGATAAGTTAAAATTGCATGGAATTCTTGGGTTCTTCGTTTGACAACAAAAGTTTCCCATTATTCAGGTGAAATCAAATCTGCATACTTCTTTAGACGTTCTGATTCAACAAAATTTCCATGAGAATCCATAAGAAACTTGTTCGTTAAAAATGCTCGAAACTCTTTGAGTCTTTTTCCGGCCAATTGAAGACAATATTTTTTTCCCTCGTCACCAATGTGAAAAGACGTCTCCGCTCCGATTCAACAAATTAACATACATATAGTGTGTTAGTATAAGTAATTTAAAGACACAATCGTCAACAAAAATAAATAACATCGCTTATGATACCTATATCTCACTCCATATTTTTCTTTAATTTGTTTCAACATTGCACCATTAGGCTCAACTAATTGGTTTGTTTCATTCCAATGTATGTCATATTTTATACCTTTATCTCTTGCACAAATTATTCCCTTCATAATTGTTATTCCTCGTTTAATATCTTCTTTCACATCATGTACTGATTCGTTTCCATCATTTTTAGAAGTATAATGTGCATTTTCCTCATTGCTAGCCATTTCACATGTAATAAAGAAAAACATAAATATGAAATTAAAAATATCAACATCAATAATCTATAATCCATTGAATATATAAAATGACAAATATATAATTTTATTGAATGACATAATATATCATTTTTACTAGTACCTTTTTCAGTAACATCTCTTTCTTTTTTTGGTTGGAACATGGTTTACTTGTCTCTTAACAACACGGGCGGATTGATTGATTCAAATTTCCTCATTATGACCATTTCTAATATATGATTCATTCACTCTAATATTCTCGTCTTGATAATTTATAATATAGTGTTCATTCTCAACATCAATATCACTGCATACCCTAATTTTTCACCTTGAGATTTTGTTTTTCGTTTCACATCATCTACATAGCATATCACACATTTCATCATGCATAATACAAATTTATCTGCTGGAATAAATTTGTTGGAATTACAGCCGAATTGATCAAATAAAAGTCAACTGTGTGCAAAGTCAGTGGATGGAAAATTTCAAGGTCGAGCCTGCAAACGCCAGTGACATTAATCTATGTTTCATGTAATTTAACTTGGTGTGGTCATTTAAATTTTTCGACCACCTTTTGAACATTTTTGATCAATTTAAGCCTTTTTAGCGGGTAAAATTTATTTCAAAATCTGACCAAATGTTGTATTTTTCCGAGTCGTTTATTTCGCGCTGATTATTTTAGTATATTTATTTTATTTTTTCGAGCACTTTTTTGCCCGACCTTTTATTCATTTTTCTTATCATTTTATTTTTATTTATTTATTTTTTTAGTTAAATAGTTATTTAATTTATTTAGGATTAATTAGATATTTTAATTTAAGTTTACTTTAATTATTTAAAAAATAATAATAACCATCAATATTTTCCAAAACACAATTAAACATGACTCAAATGAAAAAGGAAGGAAAACTAGACGTGTTTGGACATGTTCAAACCGCAAAGAAAACAATGTCAAGGAAAATCAAACATATTCCAGATAAAGTTTAAATTCTTTCTAAAACATGTATGAATATGGCGGATTAAAAACGGAAAATGTTCATCATAATATCTGGCGCATTCAATGTCGATGTTGGAATTCAAATTCCACGAGAGCTTATAAAAGAACAGGGAGGACACACACAAAAACAACAACAACAAAAATATCCACACAAACCTTATTTTACTTCATAAAAACCACACAGAAACACACATCGCAAGTTCATCTGCGACCACCACCCCATCGTGATTTCAACGGGTAAGATTTTTACACACTTTTTTTATTCAATTCAAGATCAGTTTTGTGGATTTGTGAGTTATGAGAATATTGAATTTGTCTGTGGATTTGTGAGATTGAATTTCTTTTAAGTTTGATTTGTTTGTGTTTTGTGGGGATTTAAATATTTTGTTTTTTCTCTATTAAGCAATCCATGTGTTAAGATATTATACATTGGTTTGTTCTAATGAGTCATGAACACTAACCATGAACGCTTCCCCTTTCTGTGCATTTTTTTATATACTTTTTTTTAATATAAGATATTAGGATTTGTGTATAATTGGTTCATGAGTCTAATTTTGCTATTTCACACTCCTTGAAGTCTTATTATTGTTTATTAATTAATTTCTCTTTCATTTTATATATTTAATTAATATATGGTTATAATCTATTTTAATTCATTTAGTTTAGATTAGTTTCAATCATAGTCTAGATATTTTACAAATCAATCTAAAAAATACAAAAAAAAAATAAAGAACACAAAATATATTCAATTCATAACAAAATAGGTTTTCTTTTTTAGAAATTAATAAAATATAAAAAAAATAATAAATATTATAAAATATACAAAAATATATATAACTAATTAATTAATACTGAGTTTATTAGGATTAGGATGATCTTTAGGATTAATTCCCTTTAAATATCAACCTTAGGTCATAGAATTAGGTTAGTATTCCCTTAAGATGTTAACTAGACAACCTAAAATTAGGCTCCTTTTTCTCCCATGAGAGAATTAGACATGAGTCATCCTTAGTCGATATATAATTCTCCTACCCCATGACATAGTCGAGAAAGGTGATGATGTGTTCGCAAGTGCACGAATAGCGTCAGAGTAATATAAAAGATTATCGATTCCACAGAGACCAAACATCAATCTATCGTATACTATTGTTACGGTGTTTATCTAAGGCAAGTCAATTAAGGGGTTTGTTGTGCGAAATAAAAGTAAAGTGCGGAAATAAATTCAATAATAAGAACAACATGCATAGATGCAATTCATATAACTATGTAGTATTCCAAATGTGTACAAATAGGGTGCCTTATGGGGTAATGTTTTCCACTCATGAAAAGAACTAATTTAACGGGAACTGTCGCTTACGCGTATTCAGAACCAAGTTTATCCCTAATCGATCCCTCTTATTGTCACTTATAAAAAGGCGCATATTGCGTTAGGATTGATTAAACCTATTTTTAAGAAATATAGTTTCTTGACTTAATTGAAAAGTATTTTGACCTAGAATTTCTAACAAAAAGAGGTTCTTGCGAACCGGACTTTAAATCCATAAACGCGTCTGAAAACAGTTTTAAAATTGGTTTTCCTAAAAATTAAAGACTCCTACTTAACTGAACCAAGCGCTTTTGCTTCCTTTGAACAGTTAGAACTAACCAAATTTATCTAAAGGTTGGGCATCTTTCGATCTTACCCAACAGATTTTAAGTACAGAAAATAACTGTTTAAAAGTCAGAATAACCCCTAAGTAACTCTATTGACGGTTGTATGGAATACTATTATAACTATAATCCTCGCATCCTAGCCTTTAAGATTTAGTCGGACATGGTTAAGTGAATAGACATAGTAAATAAATACGTGTAAATAAAGTGCGGGTAAATAAATAAAGTTTGATAAAGGGTGCGGTAAATAAAGGTGAGATAAATAAATCATGTAGAAAATAAAACTAGATAAATAAACAGGCGATAAATAAACAGAAACCTGCTCCAAACGAGAGGCTTTAAATGTTGGTACAACTGAAAGTAAATGACAGAAATAAAATGGCAGTAGGATTAACTTCTATCCAAGTGCTCCAAACTCGATCACAGACTCGATTAGAAAATGTAATAACGCCTCGATGTGAGAGGTTTATTACTTTTACAATAGATGGAATTTATGGCTTAAGTTATGTAACTAAGCTTGGATGATTAGAAATGAGACAAAACTCCTTTATTTATAGTGGTAGGAAAGTACAGGTAAGGACATGAATGCCCCCAACTCCTTTTGGGAGGGAAACAAGACTGTGAAGGTGGCGCCCGCCACATGAACCAGGGTGGAAAGGAGTGGGAGACGTGGCGGTTGTCAGTAGTTGTCTTCTATCTAATGTGTGGCATCCCCTATGGCGCCTGCCATGGTGGAAGCCATTGTCGCTACTGCGAAAATCGGCGCCGGCTGACAGAAGAGTCGCCACCGTGCGTTATTTATCCCAACGGAGGGAAAGGAAACGCTCGAAGTAAACCTCGCAAAAAACGGGAAAAGGTATGGTCATCGCAACCAAAACCTGGATTTCGGAGTCGGTTACGCAAGGGGAAGGTATTAGCACCCCTCACGTCCGTCGTACTCGACGGGATCCACACTCGGTGTTTATAAAGAAAAGGGTGTATTTATCTATCTACGCTAATGGTCAGTCTGAAAAGAAAAGAAAAGGACAGGACTCGACAGATCATACGCTGTTCTGGGCCTACGTACTCCCTCGTGCAATGGGAAAGTCAGAGTCAACGTAGTTCGACTACCTACGTCTAGACGGGGGGAGGTTGCTCGCCAGGACATCGCGTCCTGTGCCTACGTACTTCCACACGGCATGGAAGATCAGAGCAAACGTAGTTCGACTAACTACGGCTAAACTGGGTGCTCTCACACGGCAGTGAGAAATTAATCTGGTTTTAAAGGTTCGGGAACCTACAACTACGGTCTGGTCTCAAATGCACTCGGGCAAGAGAAAAGGATAATGTTGCAGTGGAAATAGGATCACAAACTATTAATGAGTTTGAATCGCAATTCAATTCACAACCGCTCTTTGATTTATCCGAAGGAAAAGGTCAAAAGAGGGAAAACCTATTTTGCATCGTAAACACAATGCGGGGAGATTCTAGGATTCGGGGGTTGGTTAAGATTAGGGAAGGTATTAGCACCCTAAACTTCTGTAGTACTCTACAGGAACCTTTTGTTCAGGTGTTTACTATTTGCTTTATTTATTTGCTTAAGGTATATGTACAAAGGGATTAAAAGTGAGAAAGGAGACCTAAGGGGTTAATTCTAAGTTTACTCGGCAAGACATCGCATCTTGTGCCTACGTATCCTTACGGGAGTGGAATCAGAGTAATCGTAGTTCCCCTCAAAAGGGAGGTTAGAGACTTCTTGACTGTGGTCAAGGTCTCAAGGGGAATAAACGTATCTTAGGGACACGCTTACGCGGAGTGTAGAAACTCCAATATCTACGTTGTAAATTGTTAAGTGAATTAGGGTTAGGTTAAGGATTCCGCGGTGGGAAACCCTAAAATGAGCACGGCGGCTCTTTGACCTAGTGCTAGGGGTAAAATGGTAACTTTGTCTGCGGCGAGACATTTATGGAAAATTAGGGTTTGTAAGGGTGTAGGGGTTGAAGGTGGGGACTATTGACACGGCGGTCAAACGGCTAGACCTAATTCCTTCGGAGGAGTGAGATTATTGGTAAAGACGCGATAAACATACAATGGCAGAACATAAAGTGCGGAAAGATAAATGCGACAATTGTCTCGCAAAATTACACCCCATAAGCAGTTACAAATATGATAATTGAATATTTAAACTGAAAATAAAATCAATTGAACTTAGTCAGCTGCAAAAAACCAAAACAAACAGAGACTGTTATTATACGGGGTTAGACGAAAAATTAGACAGGAATGTTAGGAATTTAAGTAGAAAATTATAATTTTAACGAAACAAGAAGAAAATTAGAAATTTGGATCTTAGAAAGGAGGATGGTAGCGAAAAATTAATAAACAATGAAAATTGATACGCAATGAAGATGGTGATAATATACAAGTGATAATGGAATATGAAATAGCAATGATGATGTCAGATTATGTACAAATATAAAAATAAATACAAAAATAAATAAATAAATATTAGTGAACAGGTTCATGGATAATCAAGAATACTGTTAGGAATGAAGGATGAAAATTGGAGTTGACGATAATTAGAAGTTAAGTGATGAACGTTTTGAGACGATGAGAATTTAGGTAATAAGAAAAGAGTTAGAATGGAATTAGGTTTTTTTTGGGTGAAATTTAGAAACGTTAGAGTTTTTAATGTGATTAAGAAAAAGAAAATAGATTAAAAGTTAGAATTAAAAGTTAGCAAAAAAATTAGAACTTCGAAATTTGGTTTTTAAAAAAAAGGTTAGAAAATAAAAATAAAAGTTTGAAAATAAAAGAGAAAAGGTTAGAATTTTAATCAAAAAAGTTAATACTCTTGAAAAAAAACAAAAATAAGATTAGAAATTTTTTAAGAAAAGAAGAGTTAGTTACTTTTGATAAAGACTGTAAGAGTCTTTGATGCTTGCGATCCCGTTTTGTTGCTCCTGAGGGTCCTTTTATACTTGATTTTTTTAAATCTTTTTCAATCTCAGATTTGATTTGAATATCTCAATCTTTTTCAATCTATGATTTGATTTGAATGAATTTTTATGATGATTTCAGATTTGATTCAATGATGGTGATGTTGATATTTAGATCTGATTTTCTTATGATGATGATATGATCTGATTGATTTGATTTTGCTCCATCTGTGATTTATTGTGATTGGATTTGATAAAAAAAAGTGTTGGGATTTAAATTTAAAAATGTTAGCAAACAAAGTTAGAGTTTCAAGTTAAATAAAAATTAGAGTTTTAAGTTTAAAAAAAATGAGTTAGAATTTTAAAATAAAAAACATTTGAATGTTGATTTAAAAGAGTGTTAGAATTATTTTAAAAACGGTTGGAATTTCATTTTAAAAGGAATTTAGAATTTAAAAAAAAAAAAAGAAAAAGAAAAGGGCGTTAGAATTTAATTTTAAAAAGAATTTAGAATTTTAATTTGAAAAATAAAGGTGTCAAAAAAAGATTTAGATTTAATTTTAAAAAAAAGTTAGAAAAAATTAATTTTAAAAAGAAGTTAGAGAAAAAAAGATTTAATTTTTAAAAAGAAGTTAGAGAAAAAAAGATTTAATTTTTAAAAAGAAGTTAGAGAAAAAAAAGATTTAATTTTAAAAAAGGGTTAGAAAAAGGATTTATCTTTTTTAAAAAATTTAGAAAAAAAGATTTAACTTTAAAAAAGTTAGAAATAGATTTAACTTTAAAAAAGGGTTAAAAAAAGGATTTATCTTTTAAAAAAAGTTAGAAAAAAGATTTAATTTTAAAAAGGTAATAGAATTTGATTAAAAAAATGTGTTAGAAATTTATTAAAAAAGGTTATAAAAAATTTACTCTTGAAGAAAAGAAGAAAAAAAAAATTTAAATTTTAATCTAAATCGTAAAAGTTAGTAAGAAGAGCTTAAAATGATTTAAATAAATAAACTAAATAGAAAAAAGTTAATAAACAAACATTAGTAAAGTTATAAAAAAGGTTAATTAAATTATTATTAGTTAAAAAACAAGATCTAAAAAAAAGGTTAATTTATTAGGTTAATAAGAATTTAAAATAAAAATAAAAACGAAAGGGTAAAATTTGGGGTATTACAGATAACATCAGTCGTCAGCGGGAAAGTCTCGATCGCACAGCAGCGAGAGAACTAAAGGTTAATTGTTAGTGTGCTCGCTAGGATATCGCATCCTATGCCTACATATTCTCGTCTGGTACGAGAAATCAGAGCAGCTGTAGTTCGGCTAACTACGACACAAGCTATTCAACTGCTTTTCTATTGCTTGGAGAAAGGAAAGAGACACCCTAAAACTATTGTTGAAAAGGGGAATCTACCTAATGTTATCATGCCTGGTTGACCCACCTAATGTCTATCATAACTCCTCCGCAGCGGAGAAGTTAGAGCTCCTAAGGGATCATGGCAACAGGACTAAACAGCAAACAGGAATCAACTGCAAAGTAAAGAAATACTGGAAATATGCATGAATGCAACAACCAAACAAGCAAGGCGCAAAGGCCGCAAACCACAGAGGTAAGGGAGCTCAGCTCTACCAAATACCAGCAAGTAAAGCCACTCAATAACAAACAAGCAGAAGGAGGACCACCTCAACTTCTCATGCACACAAAGCCTACTTCTAAGATGCACCTATCTCAAAAATCTCTAGATGAACCCCTAAGTCTAATGCAGCACAACACCACACAAGTCAAACAACACAAAGAGAAGGCTAGCCAACCTGACAAACCCCTACCCAAAAGCATGAAACTACCCCTGAGCAAGACCCTAAACAACCCTGAAACAAACCCCTGATCTACCCCTGAACAAAGCCTTATGCAAAACCCTAATCAAAACCCTAATCAAATCTCTAAGCAAAACCCTACACAAGAGAAATCAACCTAGTCTTCAAGCTTCAGAACAAGCTTACCAAAGAAAGGGAGCTAAGCAGACAAACCCATAGTGCCTTCCTCAGGAAAGTACCTGAAGGTTACCACTCAGGAATCATATCCTATGCGGCTCAACAACTGTGAACGGTTTACATTCCTCCTCAGGAGGAACTAAACTCACATGAAGGCTCCAACATCACTGGATACTTGAGAAATCCTACATGAACTAAGGGAACTAAGTGAACAGACCCATAGTGCCTTCCTCGGGAAAGTACTAGGAGGCTTCCACTTAGGAATCATATCCCATGTGGCTCAACAACTGTGAACGGTTTATATTCCTCCTCAGGAGAAATTAAACTCACATGAAGGCTCCAGCATCATTGGATATTTAAGAAATCCTAGATGAACTAAGGGAACTAAGTGAGCAAACCCATAGTGCCTTCCTCAGGAAAATACTGGGGGGCTTCCACTTAGGAATCATATCCCATGTGGCTCAACAACTGTGAACGGTTTACATTCCTCCTCAGGAGAAACTAAACTCACATGAAGGCTCCAACATCATTGGATACTTGAGAAATCCTACCTGAACTAAGGGAACTAAGTGAACAGGCCCATAGTGCCTTCCTCGGGAAAGTACTAGGAGGATTCCACTTAGGAATCATATCCCATGTGGCTCAACAACTGTGATCAGTTTACATTCCTCCTCAGGAGAAACTAAACTCACATGAAGGCTCCAACATCATTGGATACTTGAGAAATCCTAGATGAACTAAGGGAACTAAGTGAACAGGCCTATAGTGCCTTCCTCGGGAAAGTACTAGGAGGCTTCCACTTAGGAATCATATCCCATGTGGCTCAACAACTGAGATCAGTTTACATTCCTCCTCAGGAGAAACTAAACTCACATGAAGGCTCCAACATCATTGGATACTTGAGAAAGAGGTGAGAAGAAAGAATGAAAGACATCCATAGTGCCTTCCTCAGGAAAGTACCATAAATTTCCCTCAAACTTCAGGATCTCAAACCTCACAAACAGAGGACGAGCTCCTAGACTAGGACCTCAAACCATGCATCCTTGCAAGCTCCATCAAGACTTCATCCAACCTCCATTCTCAAGAAGAAACCACAGGCCCTCAAACCAAAAGAAACTATCTCTAAAGTTCAACCACAGTTGAACTTCAAAGTCAGAAGCCCTCAAGACTTCTCCTATTCTCAGGCTCAAACAAAAATAACAGAACACCCTATAAAAATCTATCAAAAATCTAGGGGAAACCTACATGCCTCTATGATCCCAAGATCAAATCTCAAAGCCTAAGTCAACTTATAAGGCTACTAAACAATCCCTAACATGTGAATGGTCAAGGGTTAACCAGCGAGTTATTAGGTTTCTATTCTCTAAACCTAAAACAACATCAATCAACCTCTAAAACATCTATGAAAAATCTATGGGGAGCATGCATCAGTCTAGTATAACATACTAAAAAACTAGAGCAAAATTCAATACCAAATGAGAGAAATAAAATCAGCAAGGCAGACACGTCACAAACCAATTATTCAATACCAATTAAAATACAAAAATGCATACAAAAATGAAAATGCATGATCTAATCAATATTTTTGTACTATAAAATTCTACATTGAAATATGAGTCTACAGAAAAAAGAATGGAATTATTTGGACACTCCTACTATTTTTTAGGAATTAATTTCTAACATGATGCAAAACAAAGAGAAATAAAGAAAATAAAAAAGAAATAAAACAGGGGGGTGCAGCGCTAGCAACTCTCTAGTTGTCTTCAGCCTTGGGCCTATACACGGGGGGTGCGCCCAGCAATGGGGCTTAAGCCCAAACCGAATCCTCATTATTCCTCTCACGCAGGGGGGGACGAGTAACTGAGGGAGTGTTATCAGCAAAACCAATTTGGGCCTCGGACCCAACCCAAACCCTAATCCAAGTAACTGACTAACAAAACCATACCTTCTTCCCCAACGCTGGCTACTGTTCACTACCAAAACCCTAATACGCCGCTCCCCCAACCTCCCTCCTCTCTGCAATTCCTCTCCAGAATCCTCTAACAAACCTTCACAAATCTCAAACAAAACACTATTCCCAAATTCAAAACCATTCAACCCTAACCTAAACTCTAACCGAAACAAAACTGACATTCAAATCTCCAAATACGAGCCCTAATTCAGCGAAAGAACAACAATGGAGGCGAGAAGAAACGAACCTGGAGCGAAGCCACGGAGACGATGACGTTTCCGAAATTTCTTGAAGTTTCTCAAAGATCAACAGACCGGACGACGTTTGAAGATGCGCTGAGTACTTTGAAGGTCCTTGAAGGAAGCTTGAAGGTCTTGGTTGAAGGCGTCACTGGAGATTGCTCGAAGGTTTTTGGATAAGAAACGAAGAACACGTCCAGTTCTATGAAGATCTGGAAAAACTCAAGAACAGATGAAGATGATGATTCTGGAAAGCAGATAGATCTTGAAGGTTGCTGGGCAACGCGAAGAACAATGACGTTCTTTGAAGATTTTTTCTGGGAAATTAATGAAGGTCTATGAAGATTCTGGGAGTTTTCTGGAGATTCTTTGAATTTTCCGGCCACGGATGAAGTTTCCGGTGGACTGGGTTGAGTTTTCCGGCGAGTTGGTGATGAAGGTGGACGGAGGAGGAAGGGGGAGAAAGAAGAAGATAGGAGGATTCTGGGTAAAAAATTAGCTTCGGCGAGTTGTTGCGGTGGCCGGAAGGCGTTAGGGTGGCCAGTGGTGAGGCGGTCACCGGATTTGCATGGCCGGCGGTAGCTTCTCGGTGAGGGGGTGGTGAGGTGACAAGTGTCACGAGAGTTAATGCATGTGGGGACGCATGGAGAGAGAGGGAGAGAGAATGGAGTCTGGGTGGGAGACGTGGCAAGAGGAGAGAGAGCTGAAGAGGACGCGTGGGTGGTCTTTTATACTGACACATGGCACATTCTGGATTGAACAAAAAAAAATGAACAAAAACTGATAATGGGCCTCCAAAAAAACTCAGAAATGGGCCCAAATGGAAATGGCCAATAAAACCCTGAAAAATCTGACTCATTAACATGAATTAACCCAATTAACCTAATCAACTAATGATTACCTAATTAAACTAATTAAATCTACTTAACTAATCCGAAAATTTAAACTATCCTAATCTTAACCAATATTAAAGTCTAACTAATAAAACTCTAATAATTCCACTAACCCCTAAACTAATGAAAAAGACCATTAATTTCTATTATCTAGATTAAAACCTATATCTAAAAATAAAAAACTCTAATGACTCCTATCTAACAATCTATTAAAATCCTATTAATCCTACTAAAATCTATATTATTTATTCTATAAGAAAATCTATTATTAATAATAAAAAAAACTATATTCTTTCTATTTTATTCTAAAAACATTTAAAAGCTATTTAAAATCTATTATATTCTAAAAATGATTAAAAAACTATTAAATCTATTAAAAATTCTATAAAGCTCTAAAAAAAAGATTTAAACTATTAAAAAATGTTAAAAAATCTATTTAAATCCTAAAAAATCTAAAAAGCCTATTTAAAATCCACAAAAGGCTATTAAATCCTAAAAAAATGCAGACAAATGCAAATGACCAACATAAAAGATAGCGCGAGACCAGATTGAAGCAAACAGTAAACCCCCGGGCATCAGAATATCCCCAAAACCACCATGTAAGCTGAAAACACCGAGGAGCGCACCATTCCCCGAAAATAAAACCCTGATTATCTAGACTGGATCTGAAATATCCGGTAAATGAAAACCAAGCTGTAACTTTGATATCCTCTGTCTGTGCACAAATGTCATGCATCTGATTTGCGAATACGAATTGAACCATGAACCAGATAGGAGAACCGGTTGGTCAAATTTTAGGGTGCAACAGCTGCCCCTATTCAAGCGACTTGGACCTGAAGGGTTGAAGAGCGCTCAGCCTTCAAACATTCAGAGGTACGATACGGTTGAATACCAATAAAACCCAAAAATTTGCCAACCGTGAGAATATACTGTAAAACTGCTTGGGGAATAAAATCCAGAAAACCGAGTCCAGTCATTACGGCAACAAACTGATCAATCATCTGATAAAGAACTCCTGATTTTAACTCCCGTTACCTGTGATACGCCATATAACAAACCCGAGGGTTGCAACAAAACACCTGATCTTCTCACGTCGTCTACTGATAGACAAGAAGAGAAATATACTCACATCGTCTAAAGATAGACAGAAGAACACCCCAAAATCCATACTCACATCGTCTAATGATAGACGGAAAGACACCCTTAAATCCATACTCACATCGTCTAAGGATAGACGGAAAGACACCCTGAATTCATACTCACATCGTCTAAAGATAGACGGGAAGACACCCTGAATCCATACTCACATCGTCTAAAGATAGACGGGAAGACACCCAAAAAAAATCCATACTCACATCGTCTAAGGATAGACGGGAAAACACCCTGAATCCATACTCACATCGTCTAAAGATAGACGGGAAGACACCCAAAAAAAAAATCCATACTCACATCATCTAAGGATAGACGGGAAGACACCCAAAATCCATACTCACATCGTCTACAGATAGACGGAAAGAGACCCGAAATCCATACTCACATCGTCTAAAGATAGACGGGAAGACACCCTTAATCCATACTCACATCGTCTAAAGATAGACGGGAAGACACCCAAAATCTATACTCACGTCGTCTAAAGATAGACGGGAAGACACCCTTAATCCATACTCACATCGTCTAAAGATAGACGGGAAGACACCCAAAATCTATACTCACGTCGTCTAAAGATAGACGGGAAGACTCGCTGGGGAAACACATCATCCGCGATCTGACAATAAGAAACCCGCTGAAAAATCACCTGCAACTTCACATCGTCTACTGATAGACGGGAAGGACACCACTTGGAGAAAACCCATCTTGAAACCCCACTGAAAAATCACCTGAAACTTCACATCGTCTACTGCTAGACGGAAAGAAAACCACTCACTAGAGAAACCCCACTTTGAAACCCCACTGGAAGATCACCCGCAATCTTCACATCGTCTACTGATAGACGGAAAGAGCAGCCACTTAGAGAAACCCCATCTTGAAACCCTGCTGAAAAATCACCTGAAACTTCACATCGTCTACTGCTAGACGGAAAGAACACCACTATTCGCACTCAAGACGTCTACTGCTAGACGGAGAAATCCACTTATTGGAGGAATACATCGTCAATATGAATTGACGGGAAGAAAAGTCTGTCAATACCAGATGACTGATTGATCAAAGCATAACTGTTGTCTGATCTGAAATACGAATAAACCGCTGAATTGTCTGAACACCGCTGCTGGATGAATGCCCCTGAACTGATCACAGAGTAGTTCACGTGCCATACGAGGCTGATAGAAAACCTGGCTTATGCTTCGTATGCATATGCATATGTTTGAATCTTCCTCTGACGTAATGCTCCATTTGGGATGGAAATGCTACGCATTTTGAAGATGAAATGCAAGTATGATGCAAATTTGATGATGCATGCAATATGCTAATGCAGGCTCGGGCTGCTGGAGAAAGTCGGGTACAGAAAACCACTTCAGCAAAATAAATGCTGAAGACGAAGCCAACTCCGCTGGGGATAAACCGGATATCACAACATTATTCTAGCAAAATAAATGCTGGAAGAGTGAAATCAACTCCGCTGGGGAAATTGGGAACTTAACCAGGCACCTCGTTGAAGTAACACTTTGCTGGGGAATATAACTCTGCTGGGGAATGGCAGATGTGCCAAGTATGATTGGACTTCTCTGGGGATAGCTTACCCGTGCCAATGAAAAAACTGGACTTTGCTGGAGAAAATACAGATGGAGTCTTCCTGCGTACTGACGAAGCTCGGATTTGGGAACTGATGCGCCAACACGGATGGACCTCACAGTGACCGCCAACATGGGTTTAGACTTTTAGGCTATCTGTGATGGGTCAGGTATAACTGACACTGGAAAACATTCTGTCTGAATACACAGCTTTCTGGTTGAGGAGTCAAGGAATAGTAACACGACTTCCCGACATTCGTCTCGCACTCGAAAATTGGCTGAATCTGCTCGAATAGCTCTGAGTAACTCTGATGATACGGAGAAGAACAAACCCTTCGCTTCTGATATGCCCCTGCCTGCGGGACCTCTGTGGGGATAGTCCTCGAGAGGAAATCTGCAAATCTATTTCCTGATGGTCTGATATGAAATGCCCCAGCACTCTGAACTTCGGAGAGATACTTCCCATCAAATGCTTCTTGAATAAAGAATAACCTCTGCGCTCTTAAGATGGCCTGCCCCTGACTGCAATGACTTCGCTCCTGATTATCTGATTCAGAGTAGTCCCCCTGACTACGACATATTTACCGAATCTCAACCTGATTTCCCCAGGATAACAGACTTCAAAAGGCTGACCTGATTGGGGATCACGATAATAGCTTGCCCATGCTCTCGGAACATTCGGGTGTTCTGTATTCTATCCTAACCATACTTTCCGTTGTAGAAAACTCTCCTGCTGTCAAGCGCTTACTCGCAAGTAAAACAAGTTGTTCTGCGTAAAAGACGTATTAATGCAACACATATGGCAGCTTTGACATCCAATCTGTTCACTGGGGATAGGAAAAAACAGTTTATGGCATATAATGCACAAAACATTTATCAAGAATATCAACATCAGTACCAACATGGTATGAAGAACCCTTTCAGGAGTCAGAATCGACGCGACCTTTACCGAAGTATGCTTTCGAAACAACCTGCTTCAATTAGGACTTTTGAAGGTTATAACGTGGTCAGGTTCACGGTTTTGAAGGAAAGGATAAAGGCTCAAAGTTTATTTTAACCCACCCATTCTCCTTAATGTTCTCCCATCCTACGTTCAGCTAATTCGACCTTAGCGCTCACCTCTCAGAGGCTGAAAGATAGGAGTGATAGTTCGAGAAACCATGAGTTTTTGGAGTGACAGCCACTCACCTTTCGTCTTTGACACTTGAGGTCACACGACTCGTATCTCATTTTGGGGATTTTCATTTGTCATCCTTTCATCTTTTTTCATATCCCTAACTTTTGCCTGGACTGACTCCTTTTGAGTTTCTTTTGATTCTTTAAGTCCAGCGGGATGCCCTCATTTTTGCCTAAGTCATTTGTTTTGAAGTTTTGACCTAGCGGGCTTTTGATTCTTTTTGCTTCCTTCTTTTTCCGAACAAGTCGTGTGACGCTGGTTGTCTGACTCTTTGGGGAATGATGTGACTGTTTCACTCCTAATGCTGAACCATTGTGGTTTCTTAGGCACGACCTCTAGAGGTGTGATTGATCCTCGAACGGACACTCCTTTTGCAATTTGGACGCTCGGTCAAATTAGCTAACACCTACCCTGCCCCAGGTTAAGATTGAGGGTTTTTCATTCGCAGAAAGAAACTCCTACTACTAGGCTCAAAGGGGTTGACAAGGGATTATCTTCCTTATAACACCAGTGTTTAGGGATTTGAAACAATGCCTGTACATCATCAGCAGGTTTTATCTCAAAAGCATACAATATCAGAAGTCGTATGTCGTTCATTTCGTCATCCTCCTCCGATCCTTCTTAACCAGACGTTGGACATTTGTAAAAACAATTAGTGAACACGAATGGATTCAATCAAAACATGCATATTTATTCCATTATCATCAATTGAATGAAAACAACAAGTTTTACAAACAAGATTGCAATTTAAACAGGAAAGAAACTACAAATGTAAAGAAATGACAAGATAAAACACAGAAAAATGCCAGCTTCCTAGAGCCGGGCTTTCACATCTGTCCTGCTGCTGAACCAGCCATCTTCACAATCAGTTATTAGAGGCAACCCAATGTTGTCCTGATCCGCTTTCGAAACAACCAAATTATAAAGCCCTTTCCTCATTCATATGATTTTGGGCCCTTCCTGCCCGAAGTTGATAGCTGCACTATCAAGTAGGTCCTGCACTTTGTGCTTGAAGGCCAGACAATCTTCAATGTTGTGCCCCGGTGCTCCTGAATGGAAATCACAGTGCTCCTTAATATCATACCCTGCTGGAGGCGTACCGGTTAGCGGGGCTAACTTCCTCTTCTCAACCAACTGTAATCGTAGCAACACCTGAAGAAGTTCGGCATACGGCATCGGAGGCACCTTAAATACCCTCAATGGCCTCTGATTTTGAGCTCTTCACTGATTGGGATGTTGTGGCCTCTGCCACTGTTGAGATCGTGGTTGTTGTCGCTGGTATCGGGTTGACTGTTGAACAACCTTCGTAGCAAATACAACAGCGGTTTCTTAACTTCCACCACACTGACTAAAGCACTCCTTATGCTTAGCCATTTTGTTTCTCAGCTCTGCCCCAGGAATAGGCAACAGTTGTGGGCATGGAGATTCTGACACCATGGAGTCCAGGATACGCTTCTGGCCTACTGCAACTTTAGAAACATCCATCATCTTAGCATCAACTAGAAGTTGCTGATGTCTGTCATCACGTTTGTTAAGCTCAGGTTCCACAGGCACAGGTGACACGAGCTTCCCCACTGCGGCTTCGGATAGCTGATCATCCTCTTTCCTAAGCACCTTCTTGACTACTTCCATGATCAAGCTCATTTGGGTCTTCAGCTGACTATTTTCCTCCTTGAGGATCTTCTGCTCCAGACGCATCTCTTGCATGTCTCTCATCATCTGCCCCAGCTGGCTTCGGACTTCAATCAATTCAACCTGATTTTGTTCCATATCTCTGAAGGAATTCCTGCAACAAACTGGACGATGAGGAAATAAGACCCACAGTTCTGATGTACCTGTTAAATCATAATGCAATGCAGAAAGCAAACACATATTCATTCATGACAAGACAAAGAGAAACTCAAGCTATAAGCACACAGACGAACATCTCCCACACATGTACAACCAACAAAACAGCATGTAAGCGCGAATGAGTACGAATATAATGACCCCAACTAACAATCCTGGTGGTGGTCATCGAACACTAGTGCACAAAAGCTAAACGGGTCAGCAGAGAAAACAGATGCGACACCCGACACAGAAACCTCTAGAAACTTCTCCCATATTCAACTGAACTCTCCGTTTGACATTCTTCAGAACACACACTTCCCGTGGAGTCTTCCATGACATTAACTGACGAACCCACACAACTGGATGACAGAGAATCGTTAATCTGAACAAAACCCTGGGGTGCGATGAAAATCCGATTAGAGTCTAGCAGATCCTGAACCTGGCTTCTAAGCACCTTACAGTCATTCGTTGAATGTCCCTGTGCCCCAACATGGTACTCACAGCGGGCGCTGGCATCAAAACCTGGAGGATATGGTGGAATCACTGGATTAGTCTCTTTCGGCACTATCAATCCACTTCTGACCAGATCTGGCAACAACTGACTGCACGACACCGGTAGCTGAGTAAACTGCCTTTCAGGTTTCCTTGGTCTTCGTTGGGCGTGCTGACGCGATCGACGACAGGATGACCGTTGACTTGAAGTGTCTGAAAACCGATCCTGAGATGCTAGAGATTCTGAGACGACGTCATTTCCTTCCTCCCACTCTTCTTGAGAACCGACAACTGAATCATTCTTATCAACTGGGATAAAAGGAACATCTTGAAGCTTTCCACTCTTGAGTCCTCTCTCAACAAGCTCCCCCATTCTCATCAGGCCCACAAAGCTTGTACAACCGAACAATTTGTCATAATAATGGCCTTTCAGAGTACCCAAGAAGATGTCAACCATTTCTCTTTCCTGAAGCGGCGGTTGAACACTAGCAGCCAATTCTTTCCATCTTTGCAAATACCTTCTGAATGATTCATTCTCCGCCCGGGATAATTCTTGCAGATGTACGAGACTAGGAGCCATATCCAAGTTGTAATTGTACTGCTTCATGAAAGCTCTGGCTAAATCCACCCATGATCGAATCTGATTACTCTCTAACTGCACATACCACCTCAAAGATGCCCCAGTCAGACTATACTGAAAGCAATGGATCATTAATTTGTCATTTCGCACAAACGCAGTCATTCTTCGACAGAACAACCTCAAATGCTGCTTCGGACAGCTATCTCCCGTGTACTTTTCAAATTCCGGCATTTTGAACTTGTAAGGCCACACTAGGTCAGGGACCAAACACATGTCTGCAGCATTCAGGTTAACAGCATCTTTGACCTCCAAAGCTTTAACCCTTTCTTCCAATGCTCGGAACCTTCTATCACCTTCAAGAGCTCTTGAGTTTACAGTCCTGGCTACTGGGATATCTCTGCGTGGATTCCTCTCAGGGAAAACAGCACCCTGATTGATAACAGGAGGAGGACGTTCATTTCGGGCAACAAACTGCTCATGTCGATCTCGGTTCCCAACAGTAGGTTGTACCACTTGGTCTGCAGTAATGTTGTTTGCTTGCGGGAAGTCTTCCATAGAAGCATACCGATGGCTGGACGTCATAGTAAACCCTGTCAAGGTGTTAGGAGCCTGGAGATTGCCTTCAGACATAGCCACCAATTACCTGTAACTGACTACCCTGCTTGATTCTGATCAAATCTACTTCAACCTCTTGGCCGTCTTCAACACTCCACTCTTGCCTCGAACAATCCCCCGAGAATCACCCTCTGGTGAAAACAAAGGCTGGATAAGTGCTCTGGCCAGCTAGAGAAATGCTATGCAATATGATTTATGCAGACAGAAATACAAAAAATGCTAACGTGCATGTGTGCATTGGGGATATTTCCCCTCCAATTCTAGTGTCAATGGTAGCAAGACGAGAGAAACCATAAAGACAATATTTAGAAAAACCCTCATATATTTATTGGAATGACAGTCTTGTTAAGACGTTACACAACTATATTCCATACAACTGATATGATAAAGGAGGATCCCAACCAACATGCCTGGTGGCGATCTCAACATACAGAATACAAGAGAGAAATCAAGTGCGGGTACGGTTGCGGAAATCCTCAACCAGCTTCTTCGTCTCTGGGTGATCCGGTCGATACATCAAGCCTTCTATCAACTGATCCCTTTTTCTGACCGTTCCCTGGATATCTCTGACAAAATCTTCCCAAGCCTTATCTTGGGCACCATCCTCAGGTTTGGGCCTCTTGATGTCTGCTCTGCGCTGACAATCTTCCAGATTCTTCATGGCATCAATCAGTTTGCGTTCGGCCTCGTATCGACGACACGCTTCTTCTTCAAGCTCTTCAGTCTTCACTTTAACCTGTTCTCCCAAATGAGCAACCTGCGTCTTTAGCTCTTCTTCCCGCTCTTTGCGTTTGGCCATAGTGAGATCCCAGTGCTCTCTGAACTTAGCTAACTTCGTGTAGGCCCTCTCCAGCTCCTGTTTCTTAGTAGCTAATACACTGCTAACTGAGTCTACATCTAACTCCAGACGCTTCTTGGTTTCAGTCAACTCCAATAAAGTAGTCTTCAGATGTTTCAAAGTTTCGGCTTGTTGCTTGGAAAAATATCCCGTTTCGATCTTTTTGTGACGAAGCTGGGCATTCTCTTTCTCTAAAGCTTCCTTAGCCTTTGCTAACTCTTCTTTCTCCGCCATCAGCTGCTTGTATACCTGCATGTCTATAGTGGTGGGCTCCTCCACCGGAGAAGGATACAGTGGCTGAACTGCAGGATAAGGCATAAGGAACTTTGTAGCTCGTTCACGAATCCATTCCACATACGGACCAAGAACTCGAGTACCCCCTTTGCTACCTGAAGGCTTCCCTCTCTTATGCAGGTTCTTCCATGCTTTCTTAAGCTTGATCAACATCTCTTCCTCTATTGCCCCAGTGAGATACATAGATTCCTGTATCTCTTCGGGCTTCGGCGCTTCCTGAGGTGCATACCCAAACTGCCTGATTAATAAGGAAGGGTTGTAATTGACACACCCTTTCCTTCCTATCAAAGGAACATTAGGGAACCCTTCGCATCTGTATATGACTTCAACTCCGAACACCTCCTCATTAACCCACACCACATTCTCAGAAGTCAACCCCATCAAGCGCTCAGGTCATCCTAAAGAATCAATAGAAGTGACAAAAGGCCCTGACTTCGGCATATGACTAGTAAACCACCTACACAGTAGAGGTACACAGCAAGAGACATTCCTTCCTCGCCGCTTTTCATTTTGGTAGTGAGTTGAATGGTGGATATCTCCCAGCAAGGTAGGAACTGGGTTCTTTGCAGCCAGAATATAGAAAGCATCTGCATCAACAAAATCAGGAATGTTTGGGAACAATACAATGCCATAAACACACACAGCAAGGATGGCGTCAAAACAACCCAGCCACCCTTCTTGGCATACTCCCGAGCCTTCTCCACCAAAACAATCAACGGAAATCCCCACGCACCTCCTCTTCTGGTCATCTTCCCTGTCAGCTCGAACTCTCTTAAGTGCAGAATATCAAAAAGCTCAGCCAGATTAGGCTTAACGTCCGTGTGATAGAAAGGCATCTGCTCGCGAATCGGTATATCCAAGAGTGCAGAATACTCCTCCAGGGTAGGAGCCAAGACAAAATCAGGAAATACGAAGCACCTGAGCTCAGCATCATAAAACTGCAACAGGGTGTAAATGCCGCTGATCTCATAGGCCGAGGGCTGGTAAACATAAGTCAGGATCCTCCCATATGTCTTCCTGAAATCTCCCATCACCTTCTTCTTAGCAATAGTAATTAACTCTGACAACAGACTGATATCTGGAGACGGGAATCTGTAGGGTAACACTCTCTTCATGGCTTCCATGTCTTGCTAGGAAACAAACACCGGAACTGGGAGGGAAAATATGTACCTGCAATACACACACGTTAGTTGGATGCAAATGGTGATGCAATAATGCAATATGATAAATGATGCAATTAATGAACACAGGGGCCATGTTGTGGCCTGAAGAGGAACATCTCTGTGATATCAAGAGCAGAAAACCACCACGGTCACCAGAACTTCATGACACTAACTATCATCTGACACTCAAAATACCAATCCCCTGGTAAGAAATCCATCTGAACCTCTGTAACTGACGAGAAAACCATCTGATAATAGTATCAATCTCAAACAAGAAACCCATCTGATCCAGACAACACACCTGTTAACGAGCCCAGAGAACTATCTGATAAATACTGAATCATGGTTTCTGAAAGCCAGTTTTCCTGCAATAACCCAATCCCCCTCACAGGTATGGACCTAATCCACGGACAAAGGTACGACATCCTATGCGGTCATCAGCGTCACAGACTTTCATGAGTGACGATACGATTCCCAGAAGGAGTGGCATCATCAAGTCATGAAGAGGTATCACTTAGCTGACTTCCAAATGATCGGTCCCCAGAGTCGACAATCCCCACGTCTGGACTCCCCTCAGATCCTCAGGACCGGAAAGGAGCACCTTTGCGAGAACCTCGTCTGAGCGCAGATTTCGTAGGGAACTGTGCCTGCTCAGCAGACACGTTCGTCTACTACTCTCCGCAACTATGTCTAGGTGCATACTCAAGCCCAGGTCCGGCTTCTCACTCATAGTAACCTCCCTCTCCCACAGCAATAATCATAATAATATAGTGCTGAAAGTAAATGCGGAAAGGTAAAGGTGCGGGAAAGTAAAGTGCGGAAAGATAAAACACATATGCACAACACCCAACAGATAAACACCCAAGCGCTAGGATTGACTCGCGTAGGGGATGGGAAACGGTCCCAGCATAAGGGATGGGAAAAGTCCCTAGATGCTATAAAGTCCCCAGCAGAGTCGCCAGCTGTCGCTACTGCGAAAATCGGCGCCGGCTGACAGAAGAGTCGCCACCGTGCGTTATTTATCCCAACGGAGGGAAAGGAAACGCTCGAAGTAAACCTCGCAAAAAACGGGAAAAGGTATGGTCATCGCAACCAAAACCTGGATTCGGGAGTCGGTTACGCAAGGGGAAGGTATTAGCACCCCTCACGTCCGTCGTACTCGACGGGATCCACGCTCGGTGTTTATAAAGAAAAGGGTGTGTTTATCTATCTACACTAATGGTCAGTCTGAAAAGAAAAGAAAATGACAGGACTCGACAGAACATACGCTGTTCTGGGTCTACGTACTCCCTCGTGCAATGGGAAAGTCAGAGTTAACGTAGTTCGACTACCTACGTCTAGACGGGGGGAGGTTGCTCGCCAGGACATTGCGTCCTGTGCCTACGTACTTCCACACGGCATGGAAGATCAGAGCAAACGTAGTTCAACTAACTACGGCTAAACTGGGTGCTCTCACACGGCAGTGAGAAATTAATCTGGTTTTAAAGGTTCGGGAACCTACAACTACGGTCTGGTCTCAAATGCACTCGGGCAAGAGAAAAGGATAACATTAGTCGTCAGCGGGAAAGTCTCGATCGCACAGCAGCGAGAGAACTAAAGGTTAATTGTTAGTGTGCTCGCTAGGATATCGCATCCTATGCCTACATATTCTCGTCTGGTACGAGAAATCAGAGCAGCTGTAGTTCGGCTAATTACGACACAAGCTATTCAACTGCTTTTCTATTGCTTGGAGAAAGGAAAGAGACACCCTAAAACTATTGTTGAAAAGGGGAATCTACCTAATGTTATCATGCCTGGTTGACCCACCTAATGTCTATCATAACTCCTCCGCAGCGGAGAAGTTAGAGCTCCTAAGGGATCATGGCAACAGGACTAAACAGCAAACAGGAATCAACTGCAAAGTAAAGAAATACTGGAAATATGCATGAATGCAACAACCAAACAAGCAAGGCGCAAAGGCCGCAAACCACAGAGGTAAGGGAGCTCAGCTCTACCAAATACCAGCAAGCAAAGCCACTCAATAACAAACAAGCAGAAGGAGGACCACCTCAACTTCTCATGCACACAAAGCCTACTTCTAAGATGCACCTATCTCAAAAATCTCTAGATGAACCCCTAAGTCTAATGCAGCACAACACCACACAAGTCAAACAACACAAAGAGAAGGCTAGCCAACCTGACAAACCCCTATCCAAAAGCATGAAACTACCCCTGAGCAAGACCCTAAACAACCCTGAAACAAACCCTGATCTACCCCTGAACAAAGCCTTATGCAAAACCCTAATCAAAACCCTAATCAAATCTCTAAGCAAAACCCTACAAAAGAGAAATCAACCCAGTCTTCAAGCTTCAGAACAAGCTTACCAAAGAAAGGGAGCTAAGCAGACAAACCCATAGTGCCTTCCTCAGGAAAGTACCAGGAGGTTACCACTCAAGAATCATATCCTATGCGGCTCAACAACTATGAACGGTTTACATTCCTCCTCAGGTGGAACTAAACTCACATGAAGGCTCCAACATCATTGGATACTTGAGAAATCCTACATGAACTACGGAAACTAAGTGAACAGACCCATAGTGCCTTCCTCGGGAATGTACTAGGAGGCTTCCACTTAGGAATCATATCCCATGTGGCTCAACAACTGTGAACGGTTTATATTCCTCCTCAGGAGAAATTAAACTCACATGAAGGCTCCAACATCATTGGATATTTAAGAAATCCTAGATGAACTAAGGGAACTAAGTGAGCAAACACATAGTGCCTTCCTCAGGAAAATACTGGGGGGCTTCCACTTAGGAATCATATCCCATGTGGCTCAACAACTGTGAACGGTTTACATTCCTCCTCAGGAGAAACTAAACTCACGTGAAGGCTCCAACATCATTGGATACTTGAGAAATCCTACCTGAACTAAGGGAACTAAGTGAACAGGGCCATAGTGCCTTCCTCGGGAAAGTACTAGGAGGCTTCCACTTAGGAATCATATCCCATGTGGCTCAACAACTGTGATCAGTTTACATTCCTCCTCAGGAGAAACTAAACTCACATGAAGGCTCCAACATCATTGGATACTTGAGAAATCCAAGATGAACTAAGGGAACTAAGTGAACAGGCCTATAGTGCCTTCCTCGGGAAAGTACTAGGAGGCTTCCACTTAGGAATCATATCCCATGTGGTTCAACAACTGTGATCAGTTTACATTCCTCCTCAGGAGAAACTAAACTCACATGAAGGCTCCAACATCATTGGATACTTGAGAAATCTTAGATGAACTAAGGGAACTAAGTGAACAGGCCTATAGTGCCTTCCTCGGGAAAGTACTAGGAGACTTCCACTTAGGAATCATATCCCATGTGGCTCAACAACTATGAACGGTTTATATTCCTCCTCAGGAGAAATTAAACTCACATGAAGGCTCCAACATCATTGGATATTTAAGAAATCCTAGATGAACTAAGGGAACTAAGTGAGCAGACCCATAGTGCCTTCCTCAGGAAAATACTGGGGGGATTCCACTTAGGAATCATATCCCATGTGGCTCAACAACTGTGATCAGTTTACATTCCTCCTCAGGAGAAACTAAACTCACATGAAGGCTCCAACATCATTGGATACTTGAGAAATCCTAGATGAACTAAGGGAACTAAGTGAACAGGCCTATAGTGCCTTCCTCGGGAAAGTACTAGGAGGCTTCCACTTAGGAATCATATCCCATGTGGCTCAACAACTGTGATCAGTTTACATTCCTCCTCAGGAGAAACTAAACTCACATGAAGGCTCCAACATCATTGGATACTTGAGAAATCCTAGATGAACTAAGGGAACTAAGTGAACAGGCCTATAGTGCCTTCCTCGGGAAAGTACTAGGTGGCTTCCACTTAGGAATCATATCCCATGTGGCTCAACAACTGTGATCAGTTTACATTCCTCCTCAAGAGAAACTAAACTCACATGAAGGCTCCAACATCATTGGATACTTGAGAAAGAGGTGAGAAGAAAGAATGAAAGACATCCATAGTGCCTTCCTCAGGAAAGTACCATAAATTTCCCTCAAACTTCAGGATCTCAAACCTCACAAACAGAGGATTAGCTCCTAGACTAGGACCTCAAACCATGCATCCTTGCAATCTCCATCAAGACTTCATCCAGCCTCCATTCTCAAGAAGAAACCACAGGCCCTCAAACCAAAAGAAACTATCTCTAAAGTTCAACCACAGTTGAACTTCAAAGTCAGAAGCCCTTAAGACTTCTCCTATTCTCAGGCTCAAACAAAAATAACAGAACACCCTATAAAAATCTATCAAAAATATAGGGGAAACCTACATGCCTCTATGATCCCAAGATCAAATCTCAAAGCCTAAGTCAACTTCTAAGGCTAATAAACAATCCCTAACATGTGAATGGTCAAGGGTTAACCAGCGTGTTATTAGGTTTCTATTCTCTAACCCTAAAACAACATCAATCAACCTCTAAAAAATCTATGAAAAATCTATGGGGAGCATGCATCAGTCTATTATAACATACTAAAAAACTAGAGCAAAATTCAATACCAAATGAGAGAAATAAAATCAGCAAGGCAGACACATCACAAACCAATTATTCAATACCAATTAAAATACAAAAATGCACACAAAAATGAAAATGCATGATCTAATCAATATTTTTATACTATAAAATTCTACATAGAAATATGAGTCTACAGAAAAAAGAATGGAATTATTTGGACACTCCTACTGTTTTTTAGGAATTAATTTCTAACATGATGCAAAACAAAGAGAAATAAAGAAAATAAAAAAGAAATAAAACAGGGGGGGTGCAGCGCTAGCAACTCTCTAGTTGTCTTCAGCCTTGGGCCTATACACGGGGGGTGCGCCCAGCAATGGGGCTTAAGCCCAAACCAAATCCTCATTATTCCTCTCACGCAGGGGGGGGGGGGGGGGGGGGACGAGTAACTAAGGGAGTGTTATCAGCAAAACCAATTTGGGCCTCGGACCCAACCCAAACCCTAATCCAAGTAACTGACTAACAAAACCATACCTTCTTCCCCAACGCTAGCTACTGTTCACTACCAAAACCCTAATACGCCGCTCCCCCAACCTCCCTCCTCTCTGCAATTCCTCTCCAGAATCCTCTAACAAACCTTCACAAATCTCAAACAAAACACTATTCCCAAATTCAAAACCATTCAACCCTAACCTAAACTCTAACCGAAACAAAACTGACATTCAAATCTCCAAATACGAGCCCTAATTCAGCGAAAGAACAACAATGGAGGCGAGAAGAAACGAACCTGGAGCGAAGCCACGGAGACGATGACGTTTCCGGAATTTCTTGAAGTTTCTCGAAGATCAACAGACCGGACGACGTTTGAAGATGCGATGAGTACTTTGAAGGTCCTTGAAGGAAGCTTGAAGGTCTTGGTTGAAGGCGTCACTGGAGATTGCTCGAAGGTTTTTGGACAAGAAACGAAGAACACGTCCAGTTCTATGAAGATCTGGAAAAACTCAAGAACAGATGAAGATGATGATTCTGGAAAGCAGATAGATCTTGAAGGTTGCTGGGCAACGCGAAGAACAATGACGTTCTTTGAAGATTTTTTCTGGGAAACTGATGAAGGTCTATGAAGATTCTGGGAGTTTTCTGGAGATTCTTTGAATTTTCCGGCCACGGATGAAGTTTCCGGTGGATTGGGTTGAGTTTTCCGGCGAGTTGGTGATGAAGGTGGACGGAGGAGGAAGGGGGAGAAAGAAGAAGATAGGAGGATTCTGGGTAAAAAATTAGCTTCGGCGGGTTGTTGCGGTGGCCGGAAGGCGTTAGGGTGGTCGGCGGTGAGGCGGTCACCGGATTTGCATGGCCGGCGGTAGCTTCTCGGTGAGGGGGTGGTGAGGTGACAAGTGTCACGAGAGTTAATGCATGTGGGGACGCGTGGAGAGAGAAGGAGAGAGAATGGAGTCTGGGTGGGAGACGTGGCAAGAGGAGAGAGAGCTGAAGAGGACGCGTGGGTGGTCTTTTATACTGACACATGGCACATTCTGGATTGAACAAAAAAAATGAACAAAAACTGATAATGGGCCTCCAAAAAAACTCAGAAATGGGCCCAAACGGAAATGGCCAATAAAACCCTGAAAAATCTGACTCATTAACATGAATTAACCCAATTAACCTAATTAACTAATGATTACCTAATTAAACTAATTAAATCTACTTAACTAATCCGAAAATTTAAACTATCCTAATCTTAACCAATATTAAAGTCTAACTAATAAAACTCTAATAATTCCACTAACCCCTAAACTAATGAAAAAGACCATTAATTTCTATTATCTAGATTAAAACCTATATCTAAAAATAAAAAACTCTAATGACTCCTATCTAACAATCTATTAAAATCCTATTAATCCTACTAAAATCTATATTATTTATTCTATAAGAAAATCTATTATTAATAATAAAAAAAACTATATTCTTTCTATTTTATTCTAAAAACATTTAAAAGCTATTTAAAATCTATTATATTCTAAAAATGATTAAAAAACTATTAAATCTATTAAAAATTCTATAAAGCTCTAAAAAAAAGATTTAAACTATTAAAAAATGTTAAAAAATCTATTTAAATCCTAAAAAATCTAAAAAGCCTATTTAAAATCCACAAAAGGCTATTAAATCCTAAAAAAATGCAGACAAATGCAAATGACCAACATAAAAGATAGCGCGAGACCAGATTGAAGCAAACAGTAAACCCCCGGGCATCAGAATATCCCCAAAACCACCATGTAAGCTGAAAACACCGAGGAGCGCACCATTCCCCGAAAATAAAACCCTGATTATCTAGACTGGATCTGAAATATCCGGTAAATGAAAACCAAGCTGTAACTCTGATATCCTCTGTCTGTGCACAAATGTCATGCATCTGATTTGCGAATACGAATTGAACCGTGAACCAGATAGGAGAACCGGTTGGTCAAATTTTAGGGTGCAACAACCATGTGTACAATTCCTCAAAATGATGGTCTTTTAGCTCGTTTTTCTTCATTTTTCTCGAGTAGCTTTGAAAATATAAAAACCAGTAAAAGAAACAAAACAGAGGCATAATACAAGAAAACAAAAATAAAATACTAAATAACGTGCGCAAATCAAGTCAAATAAACAGTATATTTTAGGTCTATCAAATTCTCCCACACTAAAACCTTTGCTTGTCCTCAAGCAAAACATCATGATAGAAAAAGGTGATATCCATAAATGATCTTGGCAAAAAGGACTTATAAGTTCAAGCTGGGATGAAGCGATAGTTAACAACTCAGTGAACCACAGGTATCGAAAATGACACATCTCCGTGAACATAGGCATAAGCTTCGTTCTTTACACAAACCAATCCTAAACTATCCTATCGTACCTAGGCCTACTTTCAAATCTCCTTCTAGGTCCTTTTCATTCTGGGGCAATCACATTAAGCCCGTTATCCACACGTAATCATGGTGAATTGACCGACTAGTGATTCTGATCTTAAGAACGGGGCTCTGGTACACAAATTGGTTTAACCCCTTTTATTTGCCCATTTGTAGTTGTGGGGGATCAGATCGTAATACACCCTACCGAGTTCAGTACCAGATACCTCTGAACCAACTAACAATAGGAAGAATTTTTTATTTTGCTTTGTTTTATCATTTTTTTTCCTTCTTTTTCTAAATTTTTACAACTTTTTGGGTTAAATGACCTTGTGAGGGTTGCCTATACCCGGGTTGCAATTATTTTATCTAGCATACTGATCATTCACTTATATTCATCGGTCCTTCACTTAGATAACACTGTGGCCGGTGCTGACTGCTAGGATAAACTACTAAGGACTCACTATGAACATTCTATTAAGGCAATGGTACACAGGGTATCGAGGTTGATTTCTGCATTTGGAAAGCCTAAGGTGTTTATAATGATACCGATGTTTCAAAGAGAATTTCCCAAATCATCCGCATCCTAACACGAACTTGCCTCAAAGCCCAAGAATTTTCAGGATAGTACACTATTTGTCAAAAAAGTTTTTTTTGGTGGGGCAAAGTAATGAGGGAATAAAATGAGGGAATAAAGTGAGGATATACTGTAGAATGACTCGTTAAGCACAAGTATGTTCTACAAAACCAAAAAAATAAGAAGGGAAATAAACTGGAAAGCGATAAAAGTGTGAGAAAAAGCGAGAAAGTAAATAAATAAATAAATAAAGTCTTCTTCCACACTTAAATTGAACATTGTCCCCAATGTTTCAAAATAAGCAAGGGACGAGGTACCTGAAGGGCCTAAGGCATGTTGCCGGTGCTATCGTCAGCGTGCTCGGAGTACCTAGGGCGGCGAGATCAGATGCGACGGAGATCGGTCTGAGCAGCATAGAACGTGTTGAATCTGGTGGTCGGAGCATCTTGAGATTGCATTATGGTATGCATGGACTGGCTCATCTGCTGTTAGGACTCTTGCATTAATCTCATATTCTCAGTTAACTGATGCTGAATGGTGGTAAGCAAGTTATCTCGTCGTTCCTCTCTTGCTAAGTGGTCTCGCCACATCTGCTCAGAGATATAAAAACCGGGAGTGGTACCTGCAGAGTGGTAACAGGAAGACGGTTTGTGGTACATGGTGAGGCGATATAGGATGATCGGGAGATCACTCTCGTCGGTCATACTCGTCATCAGTATCCTCGCCTTCACCAACAGGAATATTTGGAGGCACTGGACCTGTAATGGGTGGAGCATCTAAATCGTAGGTCCAGTTCCTTGCAATAGTCACATTTGTGCGTCTAGTGCAAGGCAAAACGATAGATGGGATAGCCTTCCCATGGATCATAAGCTCAAAGGCCCCTTCCTTCCTGACCTTGCACAATTTCATATCTTTTAAAATTTTCAAATTAATAGTGCGAGGAGGAAGGGTTCTAAAGTGGCTATCTCAGTATCTAGGTTCAGAGCCTTTGCAATAGATGTAATAAGTCCTCCAAATGCAATGGTCCTAGTGCTCTTGATTGAGGAATTCATATGGGCAATCATGAATGGAACCACATTAAATCTCCTATTTGTGAGGCATCCCTGCAAGAATAGTAACTCTTTGGGATTCTCTTTATTCGGATTCTCCAAGTCAAAGATAGTACAGGCTAACACGTAGCGAAATACACGGATGGTCGGGTTATGGATCCTGGAGGCAAGTATTCCTTCAAAAGATGTAATAGTAAAATTTGACAACCTGTGCCAAAAGGAAAATGCCTCTACAAAACATTCGGAATCCAGAGGTGCTTCACAAATAGCGCCCTCACCAAAAGGCAGTCCTAACCTTTCTGCCATTTCGTCGGTACTAAATAAATATTCAACATTAAACATCCGGAACTGGACTGTACCGACGGTACTAGCAGTGTCGGGTCTAACAACATAAATTAGAGAACTTAAGAATTCCCTTGTCAGCCTTTCAAAGGTATGCTCACTCTAGCAATTATTCCGCGCAATCCTAAAGTGTCTAACAAGTGATAAACGCTATGGTAAATACCTAAAGAATAAAGACAATTATCACCTGCGTACCGTGTCAAAGCGATGTCCCGACTTTGCAGTTGGTCGAGAATTTTCCGTTATCTTTCTCTGGGCTTCCCTTGACGCAAGATGTAACCTTCGTGTTCCATGGATGAACTCTTGAGATGGAAGATGAGTGAAAATGGGTATTTTTTGGAGTTTTTAAAAAAATGGGTTTTTGATGGATTTTGGTGAGGGAAGGTGAAAATGGAACTTGAAATGGTTAATGGGTTGGTGAGTGGATGATGAAATTAGGAACTTTTGGTGCTTTGGGGGAGATTTTTGTGTGACCAAAAATGAGGTTTTGGATGTGAAAATGGAGGTTTTGTAACTTCTTCCCCGCATATAGTCCAGACCCCATGGCGGGTGCCATGGACTATATGGCGAGCGCCATCCTTGTTAAAGGTGGTTAGGTCAGATTTGGTGCTTTGTTTTGGGCTTTGGTGCTCCTTCTTGAATTTTTGGGGGTGTGCTGGCAGTAGAGATCACTTGTCCTGGCATACTAATTTTTCCTCAGATATATATATATATATATATATATATATATATATATATATATATATATATATATATATATATATATATATATATATATATATATATATATATATATATATATATATATATATATATATATATATATATATATATATATATATATATATATATATATATATATATATATATATATATATATATATATATATATATATATATATATATATATATATATATATATATATATATATATATATATATATATATATATATATATATATATATATATATATATATATATATATATATATATATATATATATATATATATATATATATACACATATATATATATATACACATATATATATATATATATATATATATATATATATATATATATATATATATATATATATATATATATATATATATATATATATACACATATATATATATATATATATATATATATATATATATATATATATATATATATATATATATATATATATATATATATATATATATATATATATATATATATATATATATATATATATATATATATATATATATATATATATATATCGGGAAACATAAAAATAATTAAAATAAATTGCATAAAATGGTAATAATCACAAATATGTATATATATGAACGGTAAGATTAATGTCATGAAAATAAAGACGAAAATCAAATGCAATGAGTCTGTAAACGAAAAGAAAAATAAAGCAAATAATGAAAGCAATGAAATGGTGTCATCAAGGAGCTAGCTGCTTATTTGACTGATCGGGATGACAGAGTTAGTGGAGCTCTCTGTGCAAATCTGAGATCTCCTGATACAAAGTGTCTGCTTCAGTGGCATGGGTCATGTCTGATATCTGAACCTGTAAGGTGAGATTGGCTAATGTCTGCTAGAGTCGAGCTATCTCTAAACGCAACTTTGCTATCTGGTTGTGCAAGTCAGGCCTTCACAATGCATGATTATTAGAGAGCACTGTCGTCTATAGAGATGGTGGAGAAGGATGGTATTCCGCTGAGGGCGGTGTACATGGCCCGTCGATCGTCTCTCCATAACCTTCCAACGCATAATTCCAGTTGGAAGGATCGTGCACACTGGTCACAGCTGGGTCAGGTAGAGTAAAATAATGGACAATCTGGTAATCAATCAGAAGTCTGAAACAATCAGGCTGAAAAGAAGCTCTCCTCATTATCCCTCTATCCAAATAGAAATCAATGTCAAGCAATGTATATCCATAATATGGAGTCAGATGCAGCAACTGGCTGGTAGGTCCTAATGTAGTGGCTATATGAGTGACAGTGCCTCCTACATGAATAACTCCCTCGTGTGATCTAGTTGTGCTCTTAAGATTATGCAGCAAGAAATTTCCACATACCACGGGGCGTAACCTGTTCGCGTAGAATAGCAAGCATATTTCTTCCTCACTAACGTGCATGTCGGAGTCCTCCTTTCCAAGAAAGGTGTGAGCCAGGATCATTTGAAAATACCTCATAACTGGGTTGTAGATTACAGGGGACAGCTGAGTCGATGGATCTAAGCTTCCTCCGCCTGTAATCTCTCTCCAGAACTGGTCAATGTCTCAGCTCATAAAATAGCCCATCGGGAGGTCAGGGATAGCATCTGGGGTGGTCGAAAATCCAAGTAGGTCGCCGAATCCCTTATGGGTGAAGGCATACTCCTTCCCAAAGAGTCTGAATATGGCCAAACCATCCTGATTGGCGTATGGCTCATGGTGGAACGAGCTGATAAACTCTAATGTAAGATGTCTGTAGGTGTGGTGCAGCTGGTCAGCATATTCGCCCTATTGGAGCTGATGACAGAGGAACCTCACACTGGGTTCGATCCCTAAAGCTTCCATGCAAGCCTGGTCCGGATACCGGGTCGGTGCCATAGGACGTTACCAAAGAATGGAGTATCTTCGTCTCTGCTTATCGTCCCAGAAGGCAACGTGCATGTTATCATGCTGCTGCATCCTAAAAAATAAAACTTAGAGAGCAAGACCTGAAAGCACAATCATCATAAGGTGTTAGTTGACACATATAAATAAAATAAAATGAAATAAGAGATAAGTAAAGAGAAAAAAATAAAACCGTGGGTTGCCTCCCAGGCAGCGCTTGTTTAACGCCGTTAGCTTAACGAGTAGAACCTATATGGTTGAAGTAGGCAATGGTGGATCAATCAAGGTGTAGCTGGAGTAATCATCGGGAATGTCCCCTCATTCATAGAATTTTAATCTCTACTCGTTCACAATGAATGGGCTACATGACTGGTTCTAGATCTCGACTGCACCTGACTGAAGAACTTTGGTAACTATAAAGGGACCTGTCCACCTTGAACGTAGCTTGCTAGGAAAGAGTCGTAATCTAGAGTTGAATAGGAGAACAGGGTCTCCTATATAAAAATCTTTCTTTACGATCTTCTTATCATGCCAGGCCTTGGTTCTTTCTTTATATATAATGGCATTTTCATAGGCGGGTTGGCGAAGTTCTTCTAGTTTATGTATATCAAGGACGCGGTTTTCTCCAACTGTCAAATAATCAAAGTTTAGGGTTTTTATGGCCTAATAGGCCCATATGTTCTAATTCAAAGGGGAGATGACAAGATTTTCCATAGACTAGTTGGTAAGGGGTTGTGCCAATAGGGGTTTTGGAGGCGGTTCTATAGACCCATAACGCGTCTTGCAGCTTTTGAGACCAATCTTTTCTTGATATAGAGACCATTTTTTCTAAGATTTGTTTAATTTCTCTATTGGCTACTTCTACTTGGCCACTAGTCTGTGGGTGATAAGGCGTTGCTATCCTATGCTTAACTTCATAATTTCTTAAAAGTTTTTCGAAGATTCTTGATATGAAATGCGATCCACCTTCGTTGATAACAAGACGGGGGGTTCCGAGTCTAGGGAATAAGAATTTTTAAACAACTTAATGACTACACGAGTGTCGTTGGTGGGTGAGGCTATGGCTTCAATCCATTTAGACACGTAATCAACTGCAACTAAGATGTATTTGTTTCCTAAGGAAGACAAAAATGGTCCCATAAAGTCTATGCCCCAAACATCAAAGAGTTCCACCTCTTGAATGTTTCTTAAAGGCATTTCGTTACATAATGAGATGTTCCCAGTGCGCTGCCACCGGTCACATTGGACTATATAGGTGTGAATATCACGCCAAAATGTTGGTCGAAACAGGACTTCTCTAAGGATCTTGGTGTAACACCCCGTTCCCAAAATAAAATAAAACAATCAAATAAAACACATATCAGAGTTTCTCTCCCAAACGGGATGCCACAATACACATCAAAGTTTCCACAAATATTTTTCCAAATAATTTAACTGAATTTTTCAATAAAGTTTGCAGCGGAAAAAAGATATGGTCTGCCATAACACAAAATATCATATACATACATCATCCATATCCATCATCATCATATATACAATAATGGCCCTCTGCCCCAAAATACATAACATCATCACCGATCAACATCAAACATCTTACAAAATATCAGATACGCCACGGGGGCACACATATCAAAAATACACAATAATACTCCCAAAAACGCCCCGGTGTTACGTAACAGAGCAGTCCTATAGAGACGCCACAATCCAACTAGCTAAACACCTGGATTGTCTGTATTTCCGAAGAAGCACATACCACAATATCAACAAAGGGGTGAGAATTACGATTAAATAATAATGGTATAGTAGTACATGAAATAAAAGGCAGAAATCAATAATAATACTATTTCATATACATATCATCCGGACTCACGGTCCCCACCATCAACCACAACACACAATCACACAACAGTGCACTCACACAACTCTTAACATGCGGTACCGACTCACAATCACGATGGGCACCGGGCCATCAACCCTCCACACAGGAGCACATATCAACGATGGGCAACTGGCCATCAACCCTCCACTCGGGGAGAGAACCACACTGATGGGCAACTGGCCATCAACCCTCCACAATGGGAGCACCACAACAATACTGATGGACACCTAGCCATCACCAACCACAACGGAAGCACATCTCCAATGGACACCTGGCCATCACCCTCCAAAACGGGAGCACCTCATCAACATCGATGGGCACATGGCCATCACCCTCCTCACCGGGAGCACAACACAATAACGATGGACAACTGGCCATCACCCTCCTCACAGGGGAGCACACCGACAATACCGATGGTCACTGGGCCATCACCCTCCTCTACGGGAGCACACAACCATATTCACACACATCATACATCTAGCACACCAAGTGAAAACCGATCCTATTGATCCCCCCTCACACAGTATATATATATATATATACACGACGCACAAGGCGTACCGATCCCACGGATCCATTCACATCACAAAATACATACATAACAAGCACACAAAGTGCGTCGATCCCACGGATCCATTCACATCACAAAATACATACATAACAAGCACACAAAGTGCGTCAATCCCACGGATCCATTCACATCACAAAATACATACGTAACAAGCACATAAAGTGCGTCGATCCCACGGATCCGCTCACCACATAAATTATCACATATAATGCACACAAGGCATGTCGGCCTTACTGACCCCAAATACATCACATAACAGCACACAAATGCAACGCATAATAAGCGTACCGATTCTCACATCTCACACACCGCACACACACGGTGCACACATCTCACGTACACATCCACACTGGTTCATACATAACGCATAATTCAACGATTATGCCACTTACGATAAACGTCGGCCAAACAGCCCTACAACCACCAACATACGCTCGCATCAGCTCTCCAGCAAGCCTCCCATCACACATGACCAACGAGGGTCCAAGTCCACAGAGGAACTACACAAGACATCAGCAAAAACTCAAACCGCTGTCGGTTTCGCTGGCACATTCGCCCGGCGAAGCCCCGCAGCGAACACTCGCTGCCATTCGCCTGGTGAAACCTCTGGCGACGCCAGACAGAAGCTTCTGCCAGCACTCGATGGCTAGTTCGCCCGATGAAGGCTCGCCCCTCATTCGCCCAGCAAATACCTGCGTACTCAGAAAAATTTTGCGTCACAGAGTCACCTCCCACACCGATTTCTCCCGATTAACGCGAAACCCACCACCAACCACATACTACAACTTGGTTATGGGGTCTATCCCCGATTCCATCCGACTAATCATCAACTCAGCTCTCAAAACCAACTTTCGGCTCAACTTCGAACTTAACCGAAAATCCCAAAACTCATCCAATCAAACATTCTCAGCACATGCAACGATTTTAAACATCAAACAACACAACAATCACAACAATAACAGTATGAAATCAACGTCAATCATCAAGGAATCTATGGGGTTATGGATTTCCCCCTTTTCTACCGATTAATCATGCATTTACCGACTTTAACCGATTATTCCCCCCTTACCTCAATTCAAGCTTTGATGATGAACAAGCTCCTCAATCCGCACAAAATCCGCTTGTTCAATCTGCTGATCTTGATGCTTCGGCCTTGCTCAACACCTTGTTCTTGCTCGCTTGCTTTTTCACGTGCTCCTCTTTCCAATTCTCTTTCTTCCATATTCCAAAAACACCCTTAATACCCCAAAAATACATTTTTATTTCAAATAAATATTAATCCTTCTTATAAATCCAAATAATATCACTTCCCTCATAATTATTAATATTAATAAAAGTAATAATAATAATAATACTAACATCAACATTAATATTAATTATTAATTATTATTATTACTATCAATTATCCAATATTAATATTATGCTCCTCATTCTTTCCTCAATCCTCACACACAACACATCACAGAACGAAATAACACCGGAAACTGAAAATAATTAAAATGGGTGTTACACTTGGCGTGCGTTTTGGATGTGCTAGAATGTCCTCCAAAAGGTGCAGAGTGACAGTGTTCTATTATCTTTCTTACTTCTTCTTCTGGGATGCAACGGCGAAAAATTCCATATGTGCCTCTTTTAAAAAGGAGCGGTTCATCCCAATAAAAGTGTCTTACATTGTTAAAGAACTTGTTTCTCTGCTGGTAATTAAGATCAGGGGGCATGATATCTGCAGCTAGGTAATTTATAAAATCTGCGTACCATGGTACGTTGCTTACTGTCAGAGATCTCTCAGGGTTTCTAGAAGGTTCTAAGTTGCTTTGTTCTAAGGTTTCTATCTTGGCAATTAACCTGTCATAGGTAAAATCATCGTTAATAGGGAGTGGGTCTGGTTTTAGGTACTCAAGCCTAGAAAGGTGGTCGGTAACTATGTTTTTCGTGCATTTCTCGTCTCTAATTTCCAGATCAAACTCTTGTAATAGGAGGATCCATTGAGGTAACCTAGGCTTGGTATCCTTCTTGCTTAATAAGTAACAGATGGCAGCGTGATTTGTATAAACTATGATTTTGGCTCATACCAAATAAGATAGAAATTTATCCATAGCAAAAACTACGGCAAGAAGCTCTTTCTCAGTGGTAGCATAGTTGAGCTGAGCAGTATCTAGGGTTCTACTAGCATAGTAGATTACATGTAATCTCTTATCCTTTCTTTTCCCTAGAACAACTCTTACAGCGTAGTCGCTAGCATCACACATGATTTCGGACGGTTCGTCCCAATCTGAAGGTTGAATAATGGGTGCTGAGATCATTGCTTGTTTTAGAAAGTTGAATGCTTCAAGCCATTTTTCGTCAAAGTTAAACTCGATATCTTTCATTAGGAGGCCGGTTAAGGGTTTAGTTATTTTAGAGAAGTCTTTGATAAAACACCGATAGAAACCAGCGCGTCCAAGAAAACTTCGGACTTCTCTGACAGTGTTATGGGGTTTAAGATTTTCTATCACTTTTATTTTGGCTTTATCTACTTCGATACCTCTCTCGGAGACTATATGTCCTAAAACTATACCTTCGGTGACCATAAAGTGACATTCCTCCTAGTTCAACACCAGGTTGACATCAACACATCTTTTCAAGATTTTCTCAAGGTTAGCGAGACAATTGTTGAAATCAAGCCTGCATACCGAGAAATCAGCCATGAATACTTCCATGATTCCATCTAGGTAATCGGCGAAGATTGCCATCATGCGACATTAGAAAGTTGATGGTGCGTTATAGAGACCGAAAGGCATTCTCCTGTAGGCAAAAGTTCCATAAGGGCATGTGAAGGTAGTTTTCTCTTGATCTTCCAGATGTATAAGGATTTGGAAGAATCCAAAATATCCATCCAGGTAGCAAAAATAGGAGTGTCTGGACAAACGTTCTAACATTTGGTCTATAAATGGTAAGGGGAAACGGTCTTTTCTAGTGGCTTTGTTTAGCTTCCTATAATCTATACACATACACCATCCTCCTTCTATCCATTTTGCTACATGTTCTCCTTTCTCGTTCTGCAGGACCGTGATGCCTCCCTTTTTAGGTACTACACGCACAGGGCTTACCCACTTACTATCTGAGATATGATAAATTCTACCTGCTTCTAGTAATTTGAGAACTTCCTTCTTTACAACATCACTCATTATAAGGTTTATCCTTCTCTGGTGTTCTCTAGAAGGTTTTGAGTCTTTCACAAGCGAGATCCGATACATGCACATGGATGGACTTATACCTTTTAGGTCAGATATGTTATATCCTAAGGAAGAGGGATATCTGCGTAAGACGACTAAGAGTTGGTCTGTTTCCATCGGGTTTAAGGTAGCACTAACTATAACCGGGCGGTTCATTTCTTCGTCCAAAAATCTGTATCTTAGATTCTTAGGTAGTTCCTTAAGTTCTAAAGCTGGTTTTTTTGGCATGGTATTGGATATGTGGTAAGGGATAAACATTCGTACAGGTCATCATTAATGTAGGGTTCTATAAATCCATCTTCTTCCTTTATGAAGGTTGAAGGTAGTTTGATGGTTTCTTCTAATTTTACCTCCCTAACGTATTCATCGATGATGTCTATGGCATAACATGCATCTCCTAATACTGGTCCATTCTGGTTCTATAGGGGATTATGCGTAGATCATCATTTCTCTAATTTTCCAACATCCACTGCCCGTCCTCCCAAGCTCCCATTTCACTGATGGTCGACGCCTTCCTGGAACAACCCTGAAATAACCGCTGGAATCTACTTTTAAGCGGCAAATCTCCAATCCAAATTGACTACCAGAAAGCCGCACCATGTTCTTCTCCAACAGAGCAAACCGTGTACTTGCCGAAGTTTATATGGGGGTCATAAAATGAACTTGACATAATATCCTTCAACCAAAGAGAGTCTGTTTTCAAACTACCAACATCGACAAAAGTTTGCGCCTTAATACTCAAATTACCGTATCTGAATGTGAGAGTCTTCCTCTAAATTCTGTTTCCACCTCTTTGAAATATCCACAACCATTTTTCTATAAAAGCACAATTAAAGCGACCTATGTGTTTAATTCCAAGACCTCAGTGATCCTTCGGTTTGCAGATTGAGTTTCAAGATATCCAAGAGATTAATTTTTGCTGGAATTCCCAGCCCATAAAAACCGATGTTGGACTGCAATAATTTTGTTCACTACTTTTTTGGGAGCCTTGAAGAAATCCAAGTGATGAATAGGTAGATTAGTTATAACCGAATTAATGAGAGATACTCTACCTCCCATTGACAGATTCCTCCCAGCCCAATTAGAGAGCTTATTCCTCAGGCAAGACAACACCGGTTCCAAAAAGAGTAGCGGCGATGGTTACCTCCAACAGTAAGACCAAGTAAATTAAACGGCAGCCTGTCGGATTTATAGTGCAAAAATGCTTCAGCAGCTTCAAGATAAGCAGGATCTACTCCTATCCCATACAGACAACTTTTAGAGAAATTAATTCTTAGACTTGAAATTTATTCAAAAGCACGCAGAATAGCCTTGAATGCCCAAACATTTACAACCGAACCATCTCCTATAAGCAGAGTGTCGTCGAAAAACTGAGGCATGCTCATTGTGGCTTGATCATGGATTTTGAATTCAGTTATCAAATTACTGAAAGCCGCGGATCTCACCAAGCTAGACAAGCCCTCTGCTACGATGGCGAACAAGAACGGAGCTAAAGGGTCTCCCTGCTTTAGCCTCCTGCCAACCTTAATTAGAATCGACACGTAGCTTTTGAACACAGAGCCACAAAACCATTTTAACCAATTATTACCGAAGCCCATCTTAACAAGCAAACCATCAACCAGTCAACACAATCGTAAGCTTTAGCGAAATCGACTTTAAAAAACAGACACTCCTTGTTAAACCGCTTAGCATAGTCTGCTATTTCATTGGCCAGAAGAACCCCATCATATATTTTCCGCCCCATAATGAAAGTGGTTTGAGATGGAGAGATAAGTTTGTAGATAAACTTGCTCAATCTGCAGGAAAGCTTCTTAGATATAACATTGAGAACACAGCTGACATGAGTTATTGGCCTGAAATCTTCAAAATGTTGAGGGTTGTTAATCTTCGGCACCAGCGATATGAAAGAAGACACGAACATCTTTAGGATAAAACCTGTCTTGACAAATTCTAGAATACAGCTCGTGAAATCCTGGCCAACTATATCCCAGCAAGATTTGATGAATTTAATATTAAAACCATCGACACCGGGGCACTTGTTACCGTCAAACTGAACACATCCTTTCTCACTTCAGCAGAACTGAAGTCTGCTTCCAAGAATAATTTGCGCTCCTCTTCAAGACAAGCAACCAAGTCAAACTCGCATCTAAACTTAGACGAATCTAGTTGCAGATATCTTTCCTTAAAAAACTTCAGGGCTTCAGACTTAATACCCTCAGGTTCTTCCTCAATTCTACCTCCCATTCTAACAGCTGATAAACGATTCAAACGATTCCTAGATTTTAAAGAATCGTGAAAAAAAATTGTGTTTAGATCCCTGTCTTGCAACCATCTTATCCGGGATTTATGGGCTAACATACTTTCTTTGAGCCTAAGGTTCTTCTACATTTCCTCCTGGTATCGCAGCCTCTCCCTATCCAATTCTGCAGCTTGGGAGTCTAAGTCCACAACAGAATCCAACTCAAGCTTGTTGAAATTTTCAATATTATCCTTAATCTTTAGCTCTAGCCATCCAAAAACAATGTAGTTCCAATTCCTGAGATCAGTTTTAAGGGCTTGAAGTTTTTTAATCAGGATGTTGCAGAAGGTTCCTGTGAAGAGATACGAGTTCCACAATTTCATGACAAAAGGGATGAATTCCTTGTGAGAGAACCAGTAGTTAAAGGTCCTAAAAGGTTTAGGCCCCCAATTGAAGAAGTTGGACTTCAACCACACAGGTCGATGATCGGACACATCTCTATCTCCCACCACTTGATTCTTCAAGGATAACAATGAAATAGCCCGATCATCAACCAAAATTATGTCCAGTCTACTTCTGCACTTACCATTAGAATTGAGCCATGTGAACCGATTTCCAAAAACCGGAAGATCCATCACATTCAATGCTTCGATGAACTCACTAAAATCCTTCATATTCCTACTACTGTTACCACTTAAACCTTTCCTTTCCTCCCCATTTTTCACCGCGTTGAAATCCCCCCCCCCCCCCCCCCCACAATCCAACCAACACCAGAAAAATTACTTTTGACTCTAATTAGATCTCTCCGCAGATTCCTCTTTTCAGCTGATCCACAGGGGACATAAACATTGATCACAATCAAACTTTGATTATTCCAAACAATGTGCAATCCCAAGAAACCTTTACCCATGAAAACTTGAGCAAGCTGCGATTCTAGTATTATTCCCCTTACTTAATTGACTCTTGAACCCATATTCGATTGTGATGACCATCTTATCAATTCCTTTAATTAGGGTTTTAACATTTTTTCTCTATTCTTAATAGTAGCGACTCTGTAATTTTTCAATCGCAAAACAATATTTTCAGAAACTTTTCCTGTTTAATCTACATAAACTTACACCTGCAAATAATAAAAAAATATTCTCACCTTCTAAAAAATGTATCAAAAGGTTTGATTCCTTTTCAAACTTTTAATAATTAAATAAAATACATATTATAAATTCCTTTGATCGCGTCTAATTATTTAAGATTTTTAATATATTCAATATTATACTAATAACTTTAAACTATAAAAACACATTCAATAAAAAGAAATTAACCAATCCATTACAAAAAGAATATTAAATAATTAATTTTTTCGATTGAATCATCTGATTAAAAATGAAATATTATTATTCGAGAAATTTTAATATAATATTGAAAAATAAAATATTATTATTCGAGTAACTATAATATAATATTGGAAAATGATCATGTGTCAAAACCAAATTATATTTATTTTTCATATTTTTCATATTAAAATTAATAATTAATAATTAATCATTATCTAATGGCATTACTAGTAAAACCTAACAAAATAAATGTTAAAAAGAGTGTTGAAAAGAGATTGTTCCTAGCTTACTCATTTTCTAATTCAATTAATTCTAGCAGGATACTACTGGCCATCGATGTAAGAGGACGCGAGAGAGCACGTCAAGAAATGCGACAGATGCCAACGACATGGGGACATGCACCTCGCCCCACCGAGCGAACTCAAATCCATATCCTCCCCTTGGCCGTTCGCTTGGTGGGGGATGGATATCCTCGGTCCCTTCACCTTAGGCTCATATCAGAACAAATATCTGATCGTGGGCGTCGACTACTTCACCAAATGGATTGAGGCCGAAGCCCTTGCCAAAATCACGGCCCACACCATACTCCGATTCTACAAAAGAAATATCCTCAAAAGATTCGGTGTCCCACTCGCCATCATCACCGACAATGACACGCAGTTCACCGACAAAAATTTTCGGGACTTCATCACCAAACTCGGGACCAAGCATCACTTCACCTCGGTCGAACATCCTCAGACAAACGGCCAAGCCGAATCTGCGAACAGGGTGATACTCAGAGGACTAAAGCGAAGACCATGCGATGCCAAGAGAGCGTGGGTCGAGGAACTCCACAGCGTCCTATGGGCATACTGAACCACACCTCACTCAACCACGGGGGAAACACCTTCCGCCTCACTTACGGAACCGAGGCGGTGATCCCGGTCGAGATGCGAGAGCCGTCCAGACGAGCTGAGGCTCCCCTCAAGGTCGAGGACAACGACGACACCCTCCGAGAGGAGCTCGACCTAGTCGAAGAAATTAGGTCGGGGACAGCTCTTCGAGACGCCCGGCTGAAACAACAGGTAGCACTTTGCCACGACAACAGAGTCCTGAAACACGAGTTTCAGATCGGCGACTTAGTCTTGCGCAGGAACCAAAAGGACTTCGTGAAGGCAAACTAGCGGCGAATTGGGAAGGCCAATATCGTGTTTGCGACAAGACGGAACACGAGGCCTATTACCTTGAAAACCTACACGGGCAACAACTAGCTCGACCATGGAACACCGAAAAGCTGAAAAGGTACTACAGTTAAACACTGCCCGCGGCGCCCAGGCATCGCGACCACCGGGGGGCGACATGGTACCACCACACCTCCTCGCCTCTCCTAGAGACCAACAAAACAGCAAACCCTGCCTTTGTGTGCGCAGGCAGAAGGCTCTGCTCGACGGAGAATCCCTCGATCGAGACTCCCCATCGCCGTACCAGCATCGGCAGGACACCTAGCTCGCGATGGGACGTTCACGCCATAGGGAGAAACTACCCCGGAAACGGCCAGGTAACAAAACCGGCCAACTGACCAGTTCTCTACACTACCGGAAACAATTATCGTCGAGCTACCTCCCCGGATAAGCCCAAGGGCATAACAAACATGCATTTTAAACATACAAACATATATTTCGAGCATACAAAAGTGTAGAAATTAAATGAGCATAACACCATGCAAAAATAAAACAAAGCGCACACGTAAACAAATTTCCAAAAGTATATCATATAAAAGCGGGCACCAGCCCAGTAGTCAATATTACATCGCCAAGAAGGGCACGCAGGCCCGGTAAAGAAAACAGTTAGAAAAATATACAAATTATTTGGCACGCAAGCCAGAAGACGCGGACACGCACGCCTGGAACTAATCTATGCTCCCTCTTCCCCCTCCACTTCAGGCTCAGCGGGACGGGCATCGAGACCAGCCTCCTCGGTGTTGGGGTCAACCACTCGACCATCGATTATCTCGTGGAAAGGCCCGATGTCGTCCTCGACCAGGGCGACGCCAGAGTTCCCCACATTAAGTTGTGTGACAGCGCCATTGAAACCCGCTGCAGAGGCCTCCAGACAGTCACCTTCCATCACCCGTATTCTGGAGAGCAGATCAGCCCGGGCGACCATCTGCCTATCTTCGTTGGTCTCGTCGTCGGCAGGACGGAGGACGCCCACCAACGTCCCCACGCGAGCCTTCAGTGCCCGCACTTCCTCCTCAACGGCCTTCAACCTCTCCTCGACGCTATCCCCCCTCTTGCGCTCACCGGCGATCTCCCCTCGATTCTTCTCCAGCTCTTCAGTAAGTTGGTTCACCCTCCCCCAGTTCAGCTCCAGATCCTCGACGGCCTTGTTCAAACGAGACTACGCGAAAGTGAGATCCCCTGTAGCTTAGACAGCTCCACGGCCGAACAACTTTCCTCTCTCAGAACCATCGCCGTGGTGAAGGTCCGTATCAGATCAGCCAAATCCTCTGTCAGAACCTGCCTTCGAGTAGCCCTGTCCGCACTTAAGACCGCCTTCGCCTCCCCGACCAGGATGCTGGGCGACCTGGCCACGTGGAAGTAATCAGGGTGCTGATGGCAGGGCGCGATGGAATAACCCTCCTCAGCAGAGCTCGTCGATAGGTCGACCACGGTCTCCACCTCCAGAACTCTAGGCCTCTTCGGGCCCCCCTGGGATGTGGGTGACTGACTGCTTGGAGGAGACGAGGATCCCCTGCCATCCTGATCAGCGGAAGCCTGCCCGACCAACTGGCCAACCCGCGTCTTCGGAACAGCAAGGACCTTCAACGCGCGCAACTTCTTCACCCGCTCCTCGACGGAAGACATATTCCCTGCAAAACAAAGAAAATGGGTCAATAACAGATAAAGAACACCAAGTCAAGTGAGGAAAGAGGCGTCCACCACCCAGATAGAGAAGGGCCTCTGCCTCCGAGGAACACTCGAGCAGGTCTTTTGTATTGATCAACCTCGCGGTCTCGCGGACATTCCCCTAGCTATCGAGGATGTACTGGCCGTCGGGGGTCACCAACTTTGACGGCGGCAGGCTGCGCACGAACAAGACTATCTTCAAATAGCCGGCCATGTCCTCATCGTCGAGGGACCCCGCGCGCACTATATACCGGTCAGTTCCCCGGGAAAAATGTTCCAGAGACCATTCCACGTGCACCCTCAGCAGCATGACGGCTTCCCGCTGGCCGTTCACAATCCGCTCCCCTTCTGAATATAAAGAGTCGACCCCCGCATGCGTGATCTGGCTGACGATGAAGAAGCGGCGCTTGAAATCCCGAACAGATTCCATGTACGTCTTGAAGAGCCTGTTCGGTTGCTTGAACGATACCCATCCGTGCCTGCCATCCACCGTCTGCCGCTGCAGATGGATGATGCGAAAGAACAGAGGCAGCGTGACGCCGACCTCGAATTCCCGAATAAAAGACAAGGCATTTGGATGCAGCTATGAGGGGGCCAACCTCAACCAGTCAAAGAGGCCCAGGTGCAAGTCTGAGAATGGCAGCCTGAGCCTGGCCTCTTTAAAATAGAACTCATACATCAGGAATTGCAGCCTCCCGTACTTCGAGCATATACGGTGACGTTCCCGAGGACGGTAAACTTGCCAATTCTGGGGGTCACCTTCTTCTCGGTCCTCCACGGTGGCGTAGACTCCCGTCGGGTCAGAAGCGAAACAAGAAGGCATGGACAGAGGCTCCTCGGCTACCCACTCCTCGAGGGGAAGAACGCGCTCGTCGAAGTATGGAACGTCTGACTCATTGTCCTCGACCATTGACCCCGGGACAAACGTAGTCATTAACACCTGAAAAGTAGAAGGTAACGGTGAATTCGATGACAAAGATCAAATTCACCCTTCCACCGCAAGTCAAGTGAAAGGGCGACGAGGATAAACCGAGCATCGTCCTCGGTGGCTCTATCCAAATCCTACCGTCTCCCCAGGACACCTACCTAATCTAATATACACACTCTCCCCCGGGAAGTTCATCAGAATAAGCGTGTCTCCCCGGGGAGTTCATCGGAGCAAGCATCTGTCCTCGGGGCATTCATCGGAATAGGCGTTTTTCCTCGGAACGCTCACGATAAAACCCTAGAAAGCCCCGCCTACAGCGGCGGAGATCCACACCACTCCTCGGGGCACTTAACATGCCCCGACCACGGTCCTAAAACAAACGGGAAAAACAAAAGAAAGGAGAAGAAATACTTACTATGTTTCGATCTGCGGCGGAGTGCAAGACGGCTGCTGCGACGGAGATATCAGACGGTAGCGAGGCGGCAGACCAGAGAGATTGAGAGCAAGAAGGAAAAAAGTGGAGAATGAGCGGGGGCTCGCTTACTTATACCCCAACACGAGACTCGAAGCGTCGCTAGGCACTCGAGTACCCTAGGGTAGCCGCCCTAGCAGCCACTCAACGCGTGACACGTGGCAAAGGCTGACAATTGCGCCTCCTCACATCTCTCCGCCAACACGTGTCCTTAACCCCGGGCACTCGACGACGAGGAAAGACTCACGCAGTCACGTCCCCGCGGAATGCGAGCTGGAGGGTTTCTCCTCAGGTTAATTTCTCCTCCCCGATATAACGTCATTAAGTCCTCGCTCCCTCCCTCGGAGCTACGACTTGGGGGCTCCTGTTCTGGCCTGGGCCTTAGCTTGACCGGACAGGCCCAACCCAATAATATTCTGCCAAGCGCAAACCAGTTTGGGCCGCAGCCGTCGGGGACCCAGGGTCCCCGACGGGCAGGTAATGTCCATCCGCGGGCAGAACCTACCTCATCTGTATCGAACACAAGACTCCCCGTCGAGCAGACACTGCCCCCGTCGGGCAGAACCTCCCTTCGCGGGCAGAACCTGCTCCCTTGTCGGGCAGGACAACGTTTCCTTCACACGTTCTCCACGTGCTCCCCTCTGTGGGGACACGTCACTGACCAACTTCCCACCTCCGAAAGAGCAGGTCAAATCCACTTTCAGGAGATCACAGGACAGTTGGACTAGGGTGAAGACCACGTTCTGGTCTTCACTACGCCACGTAAGCCCTAGCAGTCACTTGGGTTGGGCCTGGCCATCCAGCCCAACTCAATTGACCGTTGGCCCTGCGTTAGGGTCTACCCTCTTTCACAAGAGGGTCAGGTAATCTCTTCTTACCCTTTTTTCTGTACTTGTGATCACTCTGCCCATACGCTTACTTTAGCATCGGAGTGCCTTGCAGATACACCCCCTTCTCTTCTTCAACACCGGTGAAAAGGCAGTAAGTCGTAGACACGTGGCAGCCAGCGATCCCCTTCTGATCAAGTCAGATCAAGTTGTCTTTGATTAAGTAGTCCATTCACTTATTTGAACCCCTGTCCAGTTAAATGATCGAAAACATTTGATTACTAGATAAGATTGATCCTTTGTACTGACACTACGTTGGACAACTCAAGATAAACTCAAGACTTCATACTCAAGTCAATACAAGTCAAACAGAACATTATAGACAGACTGAACATTGGACTACTGTTCAAGCGTAACAAAAATACTCTTCAATACTTGTCAGTTATGATGTGAATTGTGCGCCACGAGTCTTAAGAAACGAAGAAGGATGAGAGAGATTATTCTTATCCTTGTTCTGAGTACCTCTGTATATAGGATGTAGACCCTAATTATTCAGAGTATTAGCATCCGTTCATAGACTTTAGTGCAATTCAAATCAAGTGATTGACAAGTCTTTTTCCCCACATTCAACAAATAACACTTCAACAATGCAACAATATTCATCAATAGTACTCTTCTCTTAAGATCAAACACAATCATTTTTTACATCCATACTCTCTTTGGGTTAATCACATTCTCTTAGGTTAAACACTTATCTCTGAACTAAACCTTCTTCTCTTGCGAGTTTGCTATGTTAGTCTCATACTTTGGGCAACCTCTTTCCGTTCATGTCTGTCTTGTTAATTCCATATTTGCCATGTTAGTCTCATTCTTTAGAAAACCTCTTTTTGCTCAAGTCTGTCTTGTTAGTCTCATGTTTATACAGACCCTCTCACATATTTTCCATGTTAGTCCCATGCTTTGGAAAATCTCCGTCCTTTCATGCCTATCTTGTTAGTCTCATGCTTAAATAGACCTTTCCTCAGTTTACAACTCTTTTACAATTCAAGCAACTTCTTTTTCTATTCAATCAACTCTTTGTTTTCTTTTTGTCACTCAAACCTTTTGCAAAACAACTTTTCATTTTATAAAAGAACTATTATAATTTTTTCCTTATTATTCGAGTAATTATAATATAATATAGGAAAATAATCATATGTTAAAACCAAATTATATTTATTTTTCATATTTAAATATCAAAATTAAAATTAATAATTAATCATTATCTAATGGCATTACCGGTAAAACCTAACAAAATAAGTATTAAAAAGAATGTTGAAAAGAGATTGTTCCTAGCTTACTCATTTTTTAATTCAATTGAAGAGTTTAGATTCAAATCATATTCTAAACATATTCTCCACAAATTCAAAATTTATATTTTATAGTTGCATACAGAAGATATATGATTTTAAAAATATAAAAAATAAAAATATAAAACAATATTTTAGATAAATATTTTCTCTTAAATATAAAATTAAAATGGATAGGAAATTTCACTTTTTCTGACCAGAGGAAGCTAAGCCAATAAAAGAGATAATAATTACAAATTCCTATAAATCCTCCTACTGAAAACAAGAATGCAGATGCTATAATCTCTCCTATAATAATTCACATGACATTCTGACCATTAATCCTCCAATACCCTTGCTCTTATAAATTATCTCTTTTTGTTTTCCTCTTCCATTATTCATCAAGTTTTCCATGTCCAAAAGCAAAATGAAACACAACAATATAGTCAAAAAGTTCATTTCAAAATTTCTAATACTAGTAACTATCCTTCTCGTTTCAACAAAATGGACCATAGCAGAAGAAGTTGGTAAGATAAATCAATTTTTTATTTTCTCGTCATATTATGCTGTATGATATAAGTAATTTGATATCTATGTAAATTTGTGCAGAGGATGAGCGTGAATTTGATTACACAAAAGGGAGTAAAAAGGGTCCTCCATATTGGGGAGAGTTGAAGAAGGAATGGGCCGCATGTAAGAATGGAAAAATGCAATCTCCAATTGCTCTGACAAATGACAATTTAAAAATAGTTCCAAATTTAGGGAAACTAAAGAAGAATTATATGTCTGAGAATGCTACTCTCCTAAATAGAGGTCATGATATTCAGGTAATTAATTCTTTTTCTGACTTCAAGCCCTGGTTGCTCTTTATAAATAAGTAAGGTATAGTTTCATGAATATTGAATAAGCAAATAAGTTTTATTTTATTTATTTTTTAATATTTTTGGTTGATAGCTTAATAGTATTTTACTAAAAATTTAGAATATATGACGCAGGTGAAATGGTTGGGAGACGCAGGATCAATAAAAATCAATGGAAAAGAATTTTTTCTACATCAAGCCCATTGGCACTCACCTTCTGAACATATCATCGATGGATCAAGGTTTGTGTTTTCTTCATATTTTTTGCTTCATTACTACGTTAATATCTAATTGATAATGTTATTTCACATAAATTTGAAAAATAAGAAACAAATAAAATATTTTTTAATGATAAATTTGGACTGAAATATATATTAGGTATGAGGTGGAGCTACACTTGGTACATCGAAGCATAATAGTACATGAGAAATACGAGACTGCTATTATTGGGGTTCTATATAAGTTTGGTCCACCCGATCCTGTGCTGACTAAGGTAACCTTATTTTGAAAACCTAAAAACTCACCTTAGAACATTTAAATAAACTAATTTGATTAATTATTTATACTTGCAACAATTTCAGTTGTCAAAACACATAAAAGCCGTAGGGAATAATATATCAGAAATGGATATTGGAGAAGTTGATTCCTCCGAATTCGTTTGTGAAGGAGATGAATATTACCGATACGTTGGCTCTCTCACCGTTCCTCCTTGCACTGAAGGTGTCATTTGGACTATTAATAAAAAGGTGGTCATTAAAATCCAAAATATATTGAATATGTTAAACTATTTTACATTGGTTAATACAAATCATTGAACCTTTATTCTTTGGTGATCACCAGGTAGGAACTGTGTCTGAAGAACAAGTGAGTTTACTTAGGAAGGTTGTTCAGGATGTAAGTATTCTAATTTGATTTATTTCACTCATTTTGTGCATTGCCAAAATGAATGATTTATAGTTATTACTTACTTGTGGACCACTCTATGACAGCATGCAACAAAGAATGCTAGACCTTTGCAACCCCGGAATGGAAGAGACATATTATACTATGACCCAAAAGAGAAGTAAACAACAATATATTAACAGTATAGTAATATTTCTTGGCATTTTGTTTTGTAAGATATCAATTTTTCAATTCATCTTTTATACTCGAGTTGTTTCTATTAGATTGAAGAAACACCCGATAAGATTATATTTGGTAATCCCAATATGTAATTTTATAGTTTATAGTTTATAAATTCAAATTATTAAAAAAAAATTGTTTCGTAACTGTTTTTTTCATGGGTTTATAGCTTTCATAACTCTACTTCTAACTGCATTTGAACTTCTTTTATTTATATTCTTATTATTTTAACTAGTGGGAGACTCGTGCATTCGCACAGGTACCGGTATGAGACGCGCATAGATTCCGAGAAAAAAAATTAAAAAATTGAAAAAGAAATGAAATGGAGCAAAAAATACTACTTATGTAAGACAAATGAAGTGAGTTACTAGAACGTAAAAAAAACAAAATGATGTTTAGTTAGAAGGATAAAGTAAATAGTAAAATATTAGATTGAAGAAACACCCGATAAGATTATATTTGGTAATATCAAATATGTAAGTTTATAGGTTATAGTTTATAAACTCAAATTATTAACATAATATAATATAATGTGCATGGTTTAGTTAAAACTAATTAATTAGATAAAATATCCATTAAATATTAAAATAAATCTTAATTTATAAATTCATACCGTGTTTGGAATCTCAATTTGACCAAAATGAAGAGTTTCTTTCATAAACCTCAATACAAAATAACCACAATCTATACCATTACGCTGACGAGGACACTACACATACAAAATAATATGAATATATATCAGGATATATAATTTAATTTGTTTTATCAAGTTGCATCACTACTATAATCAAAATTGTGAAAATATACCTGCACTCTGATCCATGTAATGTTGTTTTCTTTACTCTTTGGTACTCGAGCTTGTCTCTGTGATCAGAATATTTGTATAAATCTAAAATAATATAAACGAATATTTAGAACAATCTCACATAATAAATAAATATACACATGAATATTCAGATCAATCTCATCACTTACGTATCAACCATCTTCTTCATATCTGGGTATTTTGTTTGATCACCATCTAACGAATCCAGATAATATATTATTTCTTTTATCAGATTAATCGCAATCAACAACCAGTGTCCACTGCAAAATAATACTAAATTTAGATGAAAATTTTCTATACAACGTCAAAAAATGAATAACTATAATAAAAGAAATTAGAATGAAATCTAACTCATGGGCAGTATTATATGGCAAAAAATACAACTTTTTTGTATCTCTGTTACCCTTAAATGCATCGACTAAGTGATTTTGGACTGCATTTGGACTTTGACCGATTAACGGTGTGTTGATACAACTGAAAGATAAGAATGAGAGTATTTCTGTCAGTTGACGCGGGAGCATCAATTTGTCATACAAGAACCTTAAATAAAAACATAATAAACATTAGAATATTCATTGAAATGAGTAAATAAGTTGTTCAATTATTTAAATAAAATTGATCAGAGTACCTGATGTATGAATTCATAACACCGATGCCTAATTTAGAATGTTGAAAAATCTGATCCAAGTCCTCTTTTGCAATTGTTTTGGTATAAGCAAAACCGAGAATACCTTCCTCCATAGGTATTTCACGAATACCACATTCCATCACATCTGTTGTTCCTACATATGTTTCAAGACACAACCTAAATCTAGGAAAAAAATTCTTTTTTAGGCTCGGCCTTCGCAAGATCCTTTTTTTATGACACATTGCTAAATTCAAGCATGATATTCTTGCTGACTTGTTGCAACTCTTGAGCTTGAATCTAAAAATCAAATAAGTTAGGTAATTAATGTATAAGATCATTAAACTTTTGAATTTAGATGATATAATATAATTGACACTTTATATGCATATATATCAATGTACTTGTTTTTTTGATGCAGCTGACTCGGTGTGTCGCCCAATCTCCTTATCTTTTGATTTGGATTTTGTAGGAGTCTAAGATTACCATGTAAATAAAAGGTACATAAATGTAAGAATAACTTACATGCATGGCTCGTAAAACATTCGAGTACTAAAAGATTCATAATGGTGTTCAATATACCTCATCATCTATGAAACTGAGGTTTGACGGTCATGCAACATACGATCCTATTGCGTCTCCCACCAATGTTACATCTGAAATATCGTATGGTATAGGTAATAACGCACCCCCTCTAAAGCAATATCAATCGAGACTTTCAAAAATCCAGCAGGGATCAGTTTATTGTGAAGCAAGTCTCCCAAAGTGTTATGCACTTTTCCTTTGCCAACCATACGATAAGTCAGTGACGATAAACAGAGCTGACATGGTGAAATTCCCTAAACTAATAATAAATATGATTAAGTGTAAATATGGCAATTAAAAAAATGCTAAATTAATTTCAAGGTAATATATATAATTACCTCAGGAAGTTTCTGGTGAAAATTACAATTGATACTATATTTGTCACTAGTACCTTTAAATTCTGATTTGTGCCTTTCTGACATATATCTTTCTTTATCCTTTTGCAATTCACGAATTTGAACTTTTAATTCTTCCAACGATTCCATCACTTGTTTATTGCTAGGACTTTTACTCTTTGGATGCTTATACAACGTTGTTGGAGTGACCCCAAATCCCTTGCCCCTCACACGACTAGAATACTCAGGAACATATAATACGCGACTTAGTATGCTCCTGCAATCATGGTCTTCATCTGGAGTTGAAGACTGAGATAAATTTTCCTAAAATTTTTATGCATATAGAAAAAGATTAGTGGGGATTAAAAAGCATAAATATTATATGTTAATGAACTTTTGATTTTATTAAAAAAATAATGTTATACTTACACATTGATCAAAAACTTGTTGAACATCTTCCTGAACAACTCCATTCTTACCCACACGAGCAGCCTTCCACAAAACATGTTCAGGAAGAGATGTTTATTCACTTTTCTCCTCTTATAACTACACATTAAGATAAATAATAAGTTCAATTATAACATACATATTGCGGAAGAGATGTTTCTTCACTTTTCTCCTCTTCTAACTATATAATTGTAAAACACATTTATATACTTACTATTCTTTGTTGTAAGCGTGCATATCCCAAACGCCTTTTTTTGGTAAGGATACACGGGTTTTGATGCTTGTTGGTGATTTATGCCACTCACCGCCTGGATAAACAAGTTTAAGTCATATCAGAATACACGTGGAACAAGTATATTATACAATGTTCATGATAAGTTAAAATTGCATGGAATTCTTGGGTTCTTCGTTTGACAACAAAAGTTTCCCATTATTCAGGTGAAATCAAATCTGCATACTTCTTTAGACGTTCTGATTCAACAAAATTTCCATGAGAATCCATAAGAAACTTGTTCGTTAAAAATGCTCGAAACTCTTTGAGTCTTTTTCCGGCCAATTGAAGACAATATTTTTTTCCCTCGTCACCAATGTGAAAAGACGTCTCCGCTCCGATTCAACAAATTAACATACATATAGTGTGTTAGTATAAGTAATTTAAAGACACAATCGTCAACAAAAATAAATAACATCGCTTATGATACCTATATCTCACTCCATATTTTTCTTTAATTTGTTTCAACATTGCACCATTAGGCTCAACTAATTGGTTTGTTTCATTCCAATGTATGTCATATTTTATACCTTTATCTCTTGCACAAATTATTCCCTTCATAATTGTTATTCCTCGTTTAATATCTTCTTTCACATCATGTACTGATTCGTTTCCATCATTTTTAGAAGTATAATGTGCATTTTCCTCATTGCTAGCCATTTCACATGTAATAAAGAAAAACATAAATATGAAATTAAAAATATCAACATCAATAATCTATAATCCATTGAATATATAAAATGACAAATATATAATTTTATTGAATGACATAATATATCATTTTTACTAGTACCTTTTTCAGTAACATCTCTTTCTTTTTTTGGTTGGAACATGGTTTACTTGTCTCTTAACAACACGGGCGGATTGATTGATTCAAATTTCCTCATTATGACCATTTCTAATATATGATTCATTCACTCTAATATTCTCGTCTTGATCATTTATAATATAGTGTTCATTCTCAACATCAATATCACTGCATACCCTAATTTTTCACCTTGAGATTTTGTTTTTCGTTTCACATCATCTACATAGCATATCACACATTTCATCATGCATAATACAAATTTATCTGCTGGAATAAATTTGTTGGAATTACAGCCGAATTGATCAAATAAAAGTCAACTGTGTGCAAAGTCAGTGGATGGAAAATTTCAAGATCGAGCCTGCAAACGCCAGTGACATTAATCTATGTTTCATGTAATTTAACTTGGTGTGGTCATTTAAATTTTTCGACCACCTTTTGAACATTTTTGATCAATTTAAGCCTTTTTAGCGGGTAAAATTTATTTCAAAATCTGACCAAATGTTGTATTTTTCCGAGTCGTTTATTTCGCGCTGATTATTTTAGTATATTTATTTTATTTTTTCGAGCACTTTTTTGCCCGACCTTTTATTCATTTTTCTTATCATTTTATTTTTATTTATTTATTTTTTTAGTTAAATAGTTATTTAATTTATTTAGGATTAATTAGATATTTTAATTTAAGTTTACTTTAATTATTTAAAAAATAATAATAACCATCAATATTTTCCAAAACACAATTAAACATGACTCAAATGAAAAAGGAAGGAAAACTAGACGTGTTTGGACATGTTCAAACCGCAAAGAAAACAATGTCAAGGAAAATCAAACATATTCCAGATAAAGTTTAAATTCTTTCTAAAACATGTATGAATATGGCAGATTAAAAACGGAAAATGTTCATCATAATATCTGGCGCATTCAATGTCGATGTTGGAATTCAAATTCCACGAGAGCTTATAAAAGAACAGGGAGGACACACACAAAAACAACAACAACAAAAATATCCACACAAACCTTATTTTACTTCATAAAAACCACACAGAAACACACATCGCAAGTTCATCTGCGACCACCACCCCATCGTGATTTCAACGGGTAAGATTTTTACACACTTTTTTTATTCAATTCAAGATCAGTTTTGTGGATTTGTGAGTTATGAGAATATTGAATTTGTCTGTGGATTTGTGAGATTGAATTTCTTTTAAGTTTGATTTGTTTGTGTTTTGTGGGGATTTAAATATTTTGTTTTTTCTCTATTAAGCAATCCATGTGTTAAGATATTATACATTGGTTTGTTCTAATGAGTCATGAACACTAACCATGAACGCTTCCCCTTTCTGTGCATTTTTTATATACTTTATTTTAATATAAGATATTAGGATTTGTGTATAATTGGTTCATGAGTCTAATTTTGCTATTTCACACTCCTTGAAGTCTTATTATTGTTTATTAATTAATTTCTCTTTCATTTTATATATTTAATTAATATATGGTTATAATCTATTTTAATTCATTTAGTTTAGATTAGTTTCAATCATAGTCTAGATATTTTACAAATCAATCTAAAAAATACAAAAAAAAAATAAAGAACACAAAATATATTCAATTCATAACAAAATAGGTTTTCTTTTTTAGAAATTAATAAAATATAAAAAAAACAATAAATATTATAAAATATACAAAAATATATATAACTAATTAATTAATACTGAGTTTATTAGGATTAGGATGATCTTTAGGATTAATTCCCTTTAAATATCAACCTTAGGTCATAGAATTAGGTTAGTATTCCCTTAAGATGTTAACTAGACAACCTAAAATTAGGCTCCTTTTTCTCCCATGAGAGAATTAGACATGAGTCATCCTTAGTCGATATATAATTCTCCTACCCCATGACATAGTCGAGAAAGGTGATGATGTGTTCGCAAGTGCACGAATAGCGTCAGAGTAATATAAAAGATTATCGATTCCACAGAGACCAAACATCAATCTATCGTATACTATTGTTACGGTGTTTATCTAAGGCAAGTCAATTAAGGGGTTTGTTGTGCGAAATAAAAGTAAAGTGCGGAAATAAATTCAATAATAAGAACAACAGGCATAGATGCAATTCATATAACTATGTAGTATTCCAAATGTGTACAAATAGGGTGCCTTATGGGGTAATGTTTTCCACTCATGAAAAGAACTAATTTAACGGGAACTGTCGCTTACGCGTATTCAGAACCAAGTTTATCCCTAATCGATCCCTCTTATTGTCACTTATAAAAAGGCGCATATTGCGTTAGGATTGATTAAACCTATTTTTAAGAAATATAGTTTCTTGACTTAATTGAAAAGTATTTTGACCTAGAATTTCTAACAAAAAGAGGTTCTTGCGAACCGGACTTTAAATCCATAAACGCGTCTGAAAACAGTTTTAAAATTGGTTTTCCTAAAAATTAAAGACTCCTACTTAACTGAACCAAGCGCTTTTGCTTCCTTTGAACAGTTAGAACTAACCAAATTTATCTAAAGGTTGGGCATCTTTCGATCTTACCCAACAGATTTTAAGTACAGAAAATAACTGTTTAAAAGTCAGAATAACCCCTAAGTAACTCTATTGACGGTTGTATGGAATACTATTATAACTATAATCCTCGCATCCTAGCCTTTAAGATTTAGTCGGACATGGTTAAGTGAATAGACATGGTAAATAAATACGTGTAAATAAAGTGCGGGTAAATAAATAAAGTTTGATAAAGGGTGCGGTAAATAAAGGTGAGATAAATAAATCATGTAGAAAATAAAAGTAGATAAATAAACAGGCGATAAATAAACAGAAACCTGCTCCAAACGAGAGGCTTTAAATGTTGGTACAACTGGAAGTAAATGACAGAAATAAAATGGCAGTAGGATTAACTTCTATCCAAGTGCTCCAAACTCGATCACAGACTCGATTAGAAAATGTAATAACGCCTCGATGTGAGAGGTTTATTACTTTTACAATAGATGGAATTTATGGCTTAAGTTATGTAACTAAGCTTGGATGATTAGAAATGAGACAAAACTCCTCTATTTATAGTGGTAGGAAAGTACAGGTAAGGACATGAATGCCCCCAACTCCTTTTGGGAGGGAAACAAGACTGTGAAGGTGGCGCCCGCCACATGAACCAGGGTGGAAAGGAGTGGGAGACGTGGCGGTTGTCAGTAGTTGTCTTCTATCTAATGTGTGGCATCCCCTATGGCGCCTGCCATGGTGGAAGCCATTGTCGCTACTGCGAAAATCGGCGCCGGCTGACAGAAGAGTCGCCACCGTGCGTTATTTATCCCAACGGAGGGAAAGGAAACGCTCGAAGTAAACCTCGCAAAAAACGGGAAAAGGTATGGTCATCGCAACCAAAACCTGGATTTGGGAGTCGGTTACGCAAGGGGAAGGTAATAGCACCCCTCACGTCCGTCGTACTCGACGGGATCCACACTCGGTGTTTATAAAGAAAAGGGTGTATTTATCTATCTACGCTAATGGTCAGTCTGAAAAGAAAAGAAAAGGACAGGACTCGACAGATCATACGCTGTTCTGGGCCTACGTACTCCCTCGTGCAATGGGAAAGTCAGAGTCAACGTAGTTCGACTACCTACGTCTAGACGGGGGGAGGTTGCTCGCCAGGACATCGCGTCCTGTGCCTACGTACTTCCACACGGCATGGAAGATCAGAGCAAACGTAGTTCGACTAACTACGGCTAAACTGGGTGCTCTCACACGGCAGTGAGAAATTAATCTGGTTTTAAAGGTTCGGGAACCTACAACTACGGTCTGGTCTCAAATGCACTCGGGCAAGAGAAAAGGATAATGTTGCAGTGGAAATAGGATCACAAACTATTAATGAGTTTGAATCGCAATTCAATTCACAACCGCTCTTTGATTTATCCGAAGGAAAAGGTCAAAAGAGGGAAAACCTATTTTGCATCGTAAACACAATGCGGGGAGATTCTAGGATTCGGGGGTTGGTTAAGATTAGGGAAGGTATTAGCACCCTAAACTTCTGTAGTACTCTACAGGAACCTTTTGTTCAGGTGTTTACTATTTGCTTTATTTATTTGCTTAAGGTATATGTACAAAGGGATTAAAAGTGAGAAAGGAGACCTAAGGGGTTAATTCTAAGTTTACTCGGCAAGACATCGCATCTTGTGCCTACTGTTGCACCCTAAAATTTGCCCAACCTTATTCACTTGGTTTATGTTTCATTATCATTAGCATTTGCATATAGAGTCATGTACATAGACTAACCATCTGCATAGCATGAGCATAGCAAGTCATTCAACAGGGGACCAATCACTATTCTCATCTCTAGAGGCCTATCATGAGGTTATTATCCTAATTCTATCTCATTCAAGTCATCAGGAAAGAATTTGAAAGCAAAGAGTTCAGCAGATCAAGCCTTGAGTCTATCTCCTAGCTGAGGGTATCTGAGGATCAACAAGAGGGTTATGAGCTGTGAATTGAAGGCATGGAGAGTAGCTAGACATTATGAGAGACTTAAAAAGTCATTTGGAGAAGGAGACAAATCATTGATGAGAGCACAAGAGCTATAGTTGAAGACAGTCAACTAGGGTTTCATCTGGGTCAACCCTAGGTCAACCCTAGGTCAATTGACTGACTTAAGAGGGCATTCAAGTCTATTGGAGAAATGTGGGGATCAAAATTGGACATATGAAGAAGGATATGGAGATATGCCAAGGAGAATTCAAGAGAAATCAAGGAGAAGAGGAGTTACTAAATTAGGGTTTCTCTGTAAAATCCCCTAGTCTATGTCAAATTTCCAAGCAAGATAAGTCAAAATGCTAGCTTCAAATGGCTTCTTGGCCAACATGAAACTTGTAGAGGATCTCAAGACCTTTAATTTGAGTGGTGGAGGACCTCAAGGAGATTTATAGAACTCAAGTTATGGTCCTTACAAGTTACAGGTCATCTGAGGTATCTGAATTTTTGTCTGTGAAAGTGACTTGACTTCCAAGCAATTTTTACCCCTCAAGGAGATTTCAAATGAATTCTTGGTCAACACAAGAATTGTTCCTCATTGTCTTAGCTTTCTAGAATGGTATGGTATGCCTTCATATGATGTGGAGAACTCAACTTATGGTCTTGGCAAGCAAAGGGTATTTTGGGCATTTGTGAATTACAGGTCATTTTAACCTATGTCCAAAACTCATACAAGGAGGCCTCAAATGGAAAAACTTACAACATCAAACTTGCTCCAAATGGGATTTTAAGTCTAGAAAGAAGGTCACAAATTATTGGAGAAGCTCATAACATGAAGTTGCATAATTGGTCAAAATATGAACTAAAATGGCTTATAAAGTGAATAAATTCAAGATGGAAAATGGTTTGGGAGATTTCTAAGTCCAAATGGAGACTTCCAATATATGATTTTGAATGGAAAAACAATTCTAAGAACAATGGTTCAAACACTTTTTTGATTTTAGAAGAAAAAAAAGAAGTTATCTTTGGTTACTTGTAATTGAAGAAACATAACCAAAATGGATCAAAGTTGGAAAACAAGGGAATGTGCAAGATGGATCTAGAATGTTCATTTGGGGTCTATATATTCATGAAATGAGAATTTTGCAAGGGTTGGCTTCATTTGCACCAAGAATTCCACAAAATTTCTCATTCTTTTACATTGAAGTTTCATTCCAAATCTCACAAATTCTTCATCAATTTTCATCAAAATCAATTCAATCTTGCTCCATCATCATCCTAGATCAGAATTGAAGCAAAGTTTTGGTGATTATCATCCATTTTCAAGCACTTTCTTCAAGAACATCAAAGTTGAAGTTTCCATTGGACAGCATAATTCAAGCCAAGAATCAACAAGGAATTGCATAAGAATCACATACATCAAGGATTGATCAAGATCCAACACCTAGAAGCTTCAGATCCACGAGTTCCATAGCTGTTTTCAAGCTTTTTACACCAGGTATGTTTTCCTTCGATTTGCTTGATTCAGTTAGTTTAACATGTTGTTGTTAGTTTAGATGCAATGTAGGTGGTTAGGAGAACAAGTAGGACGAATTTGGAATGATTTGGTGATGGTTGTTAACAGGTGCAACAAACTGTTAGGGCTTGAATCTCCTAGGTTAGTGCATCATAATTGTAGCTTGATAGCGCAGGTTGATTACCTTTAGTTATAGGTTAGATTAGGATAGGTTTGAGGAAGAATTGTGTTGATGCATATCAGTGTAATTTCGTGGTGGCCAGAGTTTGATGTCATCGGGTTTGTTGATCTAGTGAATTTCAAAGCAATCTAATGCCATAGGATTGTAGAGTGAGGAATTCTGAGCATGTTTCATGTTTATGGCGTGGCATTTCATTGCGTGTAGAAGGAGAACAGAGGAGGTGAAGTTTAGTCGTGCATGAGCTCTCATGGAGTAAAACCCTAGGTTTCAGATTCGAAGGAGGAAGACATAATCTGGTCCATTCATTTGGAGTTAGACCTTTGACTATTAGGGTGATCGTGTGGTTCACATTCAATCTGATTTATGGAGGGAATTGACCTGGGTGCCAAAACGCACCGTTTCATTAATTGAAACGGGCGGGCCTCAGGATGTTATGCTATCCCCACCCCCAATGTTAGGCCCAATTGCAATCTGAACATGATTTCACTGCTATTTTCACCTCCCAGCTCGTTTGTTTTATTTTCATCAATTCTGAGTGATGACTGGGCCTTGGTAAAAGCGCTAAGCGCACCCCCCATTGTGTGGCCCATTCTGATTTGAACTGGAGCGAATTTCTGTTCATACCCCCTCCTTCTCATTTAATTCCAATTGTTATTTTTTAATTCATTTTAATTTTCCATTCATTTCATAAATTCATAATAAATCCATAAAAAATGCATTTCACTTCATTCTTTTTACATCATTTTCATTAAAATGTCTAGAAAATTTTCATTAAATAAAATTGCATTTTTATTTTTATTCCACATTTTTTCCATATTTTCTAAATAAATGTCACATTAAATAATTCATTTCATGCATCATTTTAATAATTTTTGTTCTCTTACATGCTTTAATATTTTTTGTTCATTCTTTTTATATTGTTTAGATGAGATATTCAACTTGTAGAAATATTTTAGTTCCCATTTTTAGAAGTTAATTTTAGGTGATTAATAAATGCTTGAACATCATGTACAAAACTAGGTTTTTAGGTGACAACTTAAGAAGTTTGATTTCATTTCCCTTAGGACTTAGGGTTTGAATAGATTAGTTATGGGACTATAGGGGCTATGGGTAGTTACTAGACCCCTTAGAGAAAAGTTAAGATTCCCCTACTGCTATTAATACTGTCTGTATATCTGTTGTCTGGTGTGGTGTGCCCTCTGGGGGATTATTGCTTGCTTGCTTGGGTATGGGGTTTATCTGGGGCCCTGGGGAAGCTGAAGACTTGAGGAGATGAAGGCCATTGGAGATTCAAAGACTGAAGATCAACTGTCAGAGTTGAGGAGGAGTTTCTTGCTAGCAGATGCTGAGGAGACTAGGGTTTAGGAGCTAGGCAGAGCTCTAGGTTAGAAAGTTTGTTTCTCAAACATGGATTGCCTTGTCTGCATCCATTCTTCTCTGTGATTCAGAGTCTCTCTAAGACATTCACCCCCTTCCTTTGGAAGGCTTGGTGATAGTGTTTATGAGATAGAACTCTTGAGAGAAAATGTCTCTTGTGTTAGAAGCAGTCTGTTCACCACCTTTGGTAGTCAACTGATTGCTTAACACCCAATTCACTCTTGTGACTGATCCCTCATCCTGGAGGTTTGAGCATGAAGAAAAGCCATTGCAGATGGAAGACTGATGATCAAAGCCCTTGCCTGAAGGTCATGAAGATGGAGATTGATGCTTGTTGAAGCCTGTAGCTGATTGGAGATTACTTGAAGCTATATGTTGATCCAGAGCTGCTGATGTTGTTGTATTTCATTTGCTGATGTATTGATTGGTTTTCTGAACTGTATTGTTTGCTGTTTACCCTGTTGGGTTGAAAGTGAAGCCTGTTCACTTTTGCCTATTGTTTTCTAGGTTCGAGGTTGAGTGGGACTCCCTTGCCTCGCTTGTGCTGTTGCATCCATGCATTTTACTGTTTTACTGTATATATTTGATATTGTTTCTGTTTCTGCCTATCCCTTAGGATCTCTGTTTCTCTCTGTGCAAGAGAGGAGCATGATAGACACTAGGTCTTAACCCATGCATGATAACATTAGGCTAGTTTGTTTCCCTTCGCAACCGTAGGTTAGAGTTCTGTCTCTTCTTCCTCAAAACAAACAGAAAAACACATAAAGATTTCAAACACAATAAAAGACACTTCTTTCGTAAAAGAATGTGAACTCATCAAAACGTCATTTTTGTCCGCCGGGACTGTTAATCATAAAAACCTTTTTCAGAAGGGATAAAATCAATCCAAGACAAGCTTGTGTCGTACGTGGCCCGAACTACGTTTGCTCTGATCTTTCATGCCGTATGAAAGTACGTAGGCATAGGATGCGATATCCTAGCGAGCAACCTTCCCCTCCTTTCCAGTAGGTAGGCGAACTACGTTGACTCTGATTTCTCGTTCCAGACGGGAATACGTAGGCATAAAGTGCGATACTTTGCCGAGTCATTTTTATTTTCAGTTTTATTTTCTTTTTAACCCTTGACCTATAGTTTAGATAGAATAACACTCCATACCCGGAAACAAGCGTGGATCCCATCGAGTACGATGGACGTGAGGGGTGCTAATACCTTCCCCTTGCGTAACCGACTCCCGAACCCAGGTTTTGGTTGCGATGACCATACCTTTCCCGTGTTGTGCGAGGTTTACTCTGAGCGTTTCCTTTCCCTCCCGTGGGATAAATAACGCACGGTGGCGACTCTTCTGTTCAGCCGGCGCCGATTTTCGCAGTAGCGACAGCTGGCGACTCTGCTGGGGATCCAACGTCCCCTGGCTGCTAAGGACTGCGATAGTTCTTATGCATTTGGGATCCAACGTCCCTTGAGAGAGTCAATCCTAGCGCTTGTTTTCCCGTCGAGGATTTTGTATGGAGTTATTTTATATTTCTAACCTTGTATTTTCAGCTTTATATATTGATTATTGTTGCTGTATCTGGGGTGTGACGGGTGTTCTGATATTGAGAGATAAGCCGGACCTGGGCTTGAGTGCACCTAGAATTAGAGTAGAAATTAGTGGGCGCCCGCTTGCTTTGCTTGCTTCGGTGTCCCATGAAATCTACACTCAGACGAGGTTCCTCTGGTTGGCCTCCTGCCCCTTCCTTTGGTTGGCGTGGGTTGCTGGTTAGTTGGATTGTCGACTCTGGGGACCGATCATTTGGAAGTTGGCTAAGTGAGGCCTCTTCAGGGATTGATGATGCCACTCCTTCTGGGAATCGTATCATCAACCCTGAAAGTCTGTGACGCCGACGACCGCATAGGATGCCGTACCTTGTGCCAGTTATAGGGCCACCCACCTGTGAGGGGATTCAGGGTTATGCAGGTAACCAGACCTTCAGATACCAGTTATTTCTTGATCAGAGATCCTGGTTATTTATGGAGATGTGTTCTGAGGTCTGTCAGAGACCATTTGGAGATGTGTTCTGAGGTCTGTCAGAGACCATTTGGAGGTGTGTTCTCAGGTCTGTCAGAGACCAATTATAGATGGGATTTGAGGTCTATCAGAGACCAGTTGGAGTTATGGTTTGAGGTCTGTCAGAGACCAGTATTGGAGTTTTATTTTAGGTCTATCTGAGACCAGGGTTTGATGACTTCTGGATGGTCTATCTGAGACCTTTCTTGATTGGGTTTAGGCTATTCAGCTGCAGCTTTGGTCCCTGTTGAATGTTACTTGCATTGCATTGCCTGCATATCCATTACCATTTGCATTTCACTAACGTGTGTCTGTGCTGCAGGTGTATTTGCATTTCCCTAGTTCTAGTGCCCAGACTTCTGAGTGTTTGATCATGACTAGCTTAAGGAGAACGGTTGCCTACAAATTGCCTACGCCTGATATTGTTCCTTTACTTGGGTTGATCTCTCTTGCTGATGAGGGTGTTCGTAGGAGTTTCCGGATGAGCTATGGTAGATTATTGAGATTGGTGTGCAAACCTACAGAGGTAGAGTTAGATGGGCTGTATGCTTTGATGCAATTCTATGACCCTGCTTTGAGGTGTTTTACGTTCTCTGACTTTATTATGGGACCAACTCTGGAGGAATACGCTGAGTATGTTGAGCTGCCCGTGCAGAACCAGGTTCCATTCATTCATTATGATGCCAAACCTAAGCCGGAGGACTTGGCAAGAGCCTTGCATGTTGATGCTTCTGAACTTGTGACTACTGTTTCCCGTGGAGTTCCAGGCTTCTCACTTCAGTTCTTAGTTGGTAAAGCCCAAGAGTACGCCAAGAGCGGGTGCTGGGTTGCTTTCAATGCTGTGTTGGCTTTGTGCATTTATGGCATAGTACTATTCCCCAATATACCGGATTTTGTGGACTTCGATGCTTTCTACTTGTTCGCCGCTGGTAATCCTGTACCTACCTTACTCGGAGATCTCTACCACTCACTGCATTACAAGAATGAGAAGGGAAGAGGGAGGAATGTTCATCTGTGTGTGCCCTTGTTGAGTATGTGGTTTGAGAGTCACCTTCCTAAGAGAGGACCTGCTGCAGAGACTACAGTTCCAGTTGGTTGGCCGGAGCGCCTGATGAGGCTATCGTCGGAAGATATGGAGTGGTTTGATAGAGACCTGTTGGGATCTGAGCTCATCTTCGGTTGTTCCGGTTACCCTAATGTGCCGCTGATAGGAAGAAAAGGGTGTATCAATTACAACCCTTCTCTATTCATTCGCCAGTTCGGATATGCGCTGAAGAATCCACCTCAGGAGGAAGAAGTACAGGAATCTCTGTACTTCACCGGAGAAGTGAAAGGGGAGTTATTGGCCAAGTTGCAACATGCCTGGACGCGTATTAACCGCAAGGGGAAGCCGTTGTTAGGATAGAATGACTGTCAGGCCTATGCACCTTATAGAGCTTGGATTCAGGAGAGAGCTAGTCAGTTGAAGATGCCGTTTCCAGATGCACCAATTCTTGCTCCCGTTCCGGTAGCAGAGCCAACTACTGTTTCTAAGGAAGTATATGAACAGGTTGTGAGGGAGAAAGAAGCCTTGATAAAGATTAACGAAGGGTTAGAGCAAGAGTTAGCCCAGGCCCGCAGTGAGAAAAACAAGGCCGTATATGCTTTCCAGCAACAGATCGAGCTGGTGAACAGGTTAGGGGCTGAGTTGACTGAGGAAAAGAAAAAGCGCGAACGTCTGGGGCAAGAATTCAGAAGTGCCCATGACATGCTGGAAGCCAAAAAGAAAGCGCTTGACGCAGCACACCGAGAGATCTCTTCTTGCAATAAGACTTGGAATGCTACACTCACCAACAATAAGAAGAGGGAAGATAAGCTGAAGCAGCAGATTTCCGACCTCGAAGAGAAGTTGAAGTCTAGCATCAAGAAGTGTGAGGAAGAAGTGATGAACCGGTATAGTGTCCAGCATGCACTGAACAAGGCAATCAAATCCAGAGATGAAGCAGTGTCTCAGAAGCGAAAGTTAGAAGATTGCTTCGGAGAAGCAACATGGGAAGAAACTGCTGAAGATGTACGCCGTGTCCTTAAGAAGAGAAACCAGCTTGTTGAAGGGCTGCTTGATCGACCAAGCCATCCGGAGACCAAGAAGCTGATAGAGGAGTACCAGACTTTTGGGAGGATTTGATCATTCCATTATTTGTATGCTTTATTTGCATAGTGCTGACCATCACCAGGATTGTTGGTTGAGGTCATGCCTTCTTTGTACTCTCAGTGATATTGTACCCTGGACTTATTGATTCTCTCTGCAATATATGAGGCTTTCTATGATTCAACTCCGGCATTCCTATTGTCAGCACCGTCACTGCACCGGCACCTTCGCACTAGAACTGGGGGAATGAACTTCCCTAATGCACAGACACATTGCATTGCATTCATACTCATATTGCATAACAGGTAATCTTTGAATGGTGTCTTATCTCCTGCTCTGTACCAGGTACTTAACAGGATTCCAGATCAACATCCGCACCGCTATTCTACACGCTCCAACTGTCGGAAAGTCATGGACCAAATTCAGAACGAGATGCAGGATGTGCGCGAAAAGCTCGCCCTCTTCATGCAGACCATGGAGGCTATAGCAAAAGGGCAAGAGAATTTGCAGGCCATGGTCCAGCCTCTGTTGGCTCGCAACGCTGGTCATGGTAACGAAGATCATCAGTCTGTCCGGGTTGATACTGCTCATGGAGACGGCACTCCCACGCCAGTGGCTCCGCCTGTCGTCAATATACCTGCCGCTAATCTCAACAACGCTACCGCTGCTGTGAATGGTAACGTCGGAGTTGGAAATGATACTGCTGTCCATAATGTCGGGCTGGGTGATGTCAATGTGGGAGATAATCTCGGAGGCAATGGCTTTGTCAATACTGGGTTCGGATTCAACGATCAGGGATTCGACAACACTGGCAAGTATGGCTTTAATGCTCAAGGCTTTGGGCAAGATGGTTATGGTATGGTCAATCAGGGTTACGGAGGCTTTGGAAACGGAAACGGTGCTGGATTTATGGCTTATGGTCCTGCTGGAGGTGTTCAAGGGTACGGCAACAGAGGCCGAGTTCCGGGGATGAATCAGGTCAGAGCTGGACGTAATAATGCGTACGATGGGTACGGGGCTGGAAACGGTATGTGGCAAGAGGATCAACAGGAGGACGCCTTCTCTGGAGGAGGTTTTGACGGGCCGATGGATGATTCTCAAAAGATTAGAATGCTGGAAGAGCAAATGAAGGGAGTCCTGAATCAGAGTGCTGTGGGATTGGACATGGCAACTATGGGCTTGGTACCTGGCTTGAGGGTGCCAATTAAATTCAAGGCGCCTGCGTTCGATAAGTACAAAGGAGACACATGTCCGAAGGTGCATGTACGAGCTTATTACAGAAAGATGTCCGCATACTCAACTGATGAAAGAATGCTAATGCATTTCTTTCAGGATAGTCTGTCGGGCCCTTCCTTAGAGTGGTACATGGGGTTGGAGCCAACTGATATCAAGACCTGGAAGCAATTAGCGGAGGCATTCGTAGCCCATTACAAGTATAACAGCGACCTGGCACCCAATCGGGTCCAGTTGGCCGGGCTTTCGCAGAAGAAGGGGGAGAGTTTTAAGGAGTACGCGCAAAGGTGGCGTGATATGGCTGCCAGGGTCCGTCCTCCGGTCGAAGATAAAGAAATGAACGATATGTTTGTCGGCACATTCACCGGGTTGTTTCATGATATGCTGTTTCATACGTCTCTGGCCAGTTTTTCAGACCTGATTCTGATGGGTGAAAAGATTGAGCGTAATATTAAGCAAGGAAAGTTCCAAGTCGAGGAATCAGCTGCATCTGGCAGTAATAGGAAAGCTTATGGTGGGCGCCGTCAGGGCGAAGCTAGCGCGGTATTTGGAGGCCGAGGCCGAGGCCGAGGCAGGGGAAGAAATCAATATCGTCAGCCGCAGCAGGTGTCGAGTGTCACTATTCCTTATCAGCAACAACCAATCCAGCAACAACAACCGGTTCAGCAGCAGCCAATGCCACAGCAGCAGCAGCCTCAGCAGGGGGCACAGCAGGCTCAGCGAAGATTCTAGGGTGGCAAGCCGAGAAGAGTATTTGAGAAGCCTCCCTCAACCTATGCTGATTTATTGCAGACATTGTTAGGATTGAATCTAGTAGAGAAAAGAACCCTGGCACCGATAACGGGAACTCCCCCGTTCGGCTATGACGCAAGCAGGCACTGTGAGTTTCATTCCGGGGCCCCGGGCCACGATATTGAAGGTTGTCATGCTTTTAAGCACGTTGTGCAGGATCTCTTGGACAACAAGTCTATCAACTTCGGAACGGCAGTTCCGAATATAGTCCAGAAACCCATGCCTAATCATGGGGCGAATGCCGTGCTGACTGAGGAAGGTCTGAATCTGATTTTGAATGTTGAAGATTTAAAGACGCCACTGAGCGAGATAAAGAGTCGACTGTTGCAGGGAGGTGTTTACCCAGGATGTAATGAGTATTGCTTAGATTGTTGGACCCTATCTGGGGGGTGTGAGGATTTGAAGAAAGGCATTCAGGCCTTAATTGATGATGGTATATTGCAGTTTGATAGAACAGCAACTGACGAGCCTGCAGGGGCAGTAGTGGATAATCGGAATGATGTGGCCACGGTAACGATTCCGCGGAAGACGATCACTATTGCAGCACCAGCTCAGCGCCCACCGTTTATCATAACTAAAGCCGGGCCAATCCCGTATGAGAACACGAAAGCGGTCCCATGGTCATATGGGCTAGAGGTGTATTGTGATGGGATTAAGATTGATGTTAACAAGCAGTCAGCGGAGATTGTGGATAATGTTGTTGGTTCAGGAGGCATGACGAGGAGTGGCAGGATCTTTATATCTCCTGAAGTGGAGGCTGAAAGACTAGCGAAAGGAAAAGGGAAAGCGGTTGAAAATGTTCCGGTACAAGCAAATGAAAAAGAAGCAGCATCTAAGGATGTAGAAGAATTCATGCGCTTGATTCGGAAAAGTGACTATAAAATTGTGGAGCATCTACAGCAGACACCGTCCAAAATATCTATTCTGTCATTGCTGTTGTGTTCAGAAGCTCACCGAAATGCTTTGTTGAAAGTCCTGGACACTTCTTTTGTACCACAGGATGTCTCCGTGAATCAGCTAGAAGGAGTATTGGCACATGTAAATGCAGGCCACAGTCTGGGCTTTACTGATTTTGACTTGACTCCGAAAGGGAGAGACCATAATATGGCATTGCACGTGTCTGTGGAGTGTAGGGGATCGACAATGTCGCGCGTATTGGTTGACACTGGATCGTCTTTGAACGTGCTGCCTAAGAAGGCAATGATGAAGCTGGATGTTCGAGGGATTTTGTGCACACCCAGCGATTTGGTAGTCAGAGCATTTGACGGCACGCGGAGAACAGTCTTCGGATCGATTACCTTGCCTCTGCAAGTGGGGCCGGAAGTGTTTGCAACGGAGTTTTATATCATGGATATACAGCCTGCGTACAGCTGTTTGCTGGGAAGACCCTGGATTCACGGGGCAGGGGCAGTCACGTCTACCCTGCATCAGAAGTTAAAGTATATGGTCGGAGACAGCGTAGTCACCGTGTGCGGAGAAGAAGACATCCTGGTCAGCCATCTATCTTCGTTTAAATATGTGGAAGTCGACGGGGAGATCCACGAGACGCCATGCCAGGCATTCGAAGGTTTGCGCATCAAGGACAAAGGTCCAAGGCCAAGCAAAGCGCCAGAGATAGCAGTTTCATCGTATAAGGAAGCTCAAGCGCTAGTGGAAGCAGGAGAAGCCAAGGGCTGGGGCAAAGTATTGGACATTCCTGTGAAAATGGACCGGTTCGGACTGGGGTACAGACCGTCGTCATCAACTCCTTCTGTGGGGGCCCCTCATTTCAGAAAGTCAATCACCATCTCTGCCAGTGGAGTATGCCATGAATCTGTCAATGCTGCTTCAGAGTCTGATGAAGGGGACAGCGACTGTGATATGGATGCCTGGATTCAGCCAAGCACGCCAGGACAAGGACTGTGCAACTGGTCTATTCAGGAGCTTGTTCCTGTGACTTTTAAACAGTAATGTTTTGCTTTATTAATTGTTGAATAATCTGATGTCTTGCCCGGGGCATCAGGATTTGCTTAGGGTTGTGTTGTTATAAACATTGCGCGTTAATCATTAAATAAATGGCGTTTTTTCATGTGCAAATACTGTAATCCCTGTCTTTCTTGTTTTGTATTTTTCAATAAAATGGCAATGTGGTTATTCGCTTTATACGCATTTTGAAGCACTTAACCATTCCTTTTGCAGGATAACATTTTCAGATGACATCCTTGAGCCACCTATGACTCGTCCCGACTTCGAGCACCCGGTATTCCAGACCGAAGAAGAGGTTGTCGAAGATAGCGACGTTCCTGAAGAACTGTCTTGGTTAGTGAAGCAAGAGGAAAGAGCCATTCTGCCTCACGACGAGGTCATCGAGATTATCAATTTGGGGTCGGAAGGGGTTGAGAAGAATATTCGTATTGGAGCCGCACTGCAGAGTGATATCAAGCGAAAACTGGTTGAAATGCTCCGAGAGTATAATGATGTATTCGCTTGGTCGTATCAAGATATGCCAGGGCTCGATACAGATATGGTTGTGCATCGCCTGCCATTGAAAGAAGACTGCCCGCCTGTCAAACAAAAACTTCGCAGAACTCGTCCAGATATGGCAATGAAGATCAAAGAGGAGGTTCAGAAACAGTGGGACGCTGGTTTCCTGGCTGTGACGAAGTATCCCTCATGGGTTGCTAACATCGTACCAGTGCCAAAGAAAGATGGCAAGGTTCGAATGTGCGTGGATTATAGAGATTTGAATAAAGCAAGCCCAAAAGACGATTTTCCACTTCCTCATATTGACGTATTAGTTGATAATACTGCTCAGTACTCTGTATTCTCCTTCATGGATGGCTTTTCAGGCTATAATCAAATTAAAATGGCGCCAGAGGATATGGAGAAGACTACTTTCATAACGCCGTGGGGAACATTTTGCTACAAAGTGATGCCCTTTGGTTTGAAAAATGCTGGGGCAACATATCAGCGTGCGATGACGACTCTCTTTCATGACATGATGCATAAAGAGATCGAAGTTTATGTTGACGATATGATTGCCAAATCCCAGACGGAAGAAGAGCATCTGGTGAATCTGTTGAAGTTGTTTAAAAGGCTTAGGAAGTTCAGGCTGAGGCTGAACCCTAACAAATGCACCTTCGGGGTGAGATCGGGTAAACTGCTGGGGTTTATCGTAAGCGAAAGAGGAATAGAGGTCGATCCTGCTAAAATAAAAGCGATTCAAGAAATGCCGACGCCTAAAACATAGAAAGAGGTGCGCGGGTTTTTAGGGAGATTGAACTACATTGCCCGGTTCATATCTCACCTAACGGCCACGTGTGAACCATTATTCAAGCTGCTAAAGAAAGATCAAGCTGTAACGTGGAACGAAAATTGTCAAAAGGCGTTCGACAAAATAAAGAAGTATCTGCAGGAACCTCCTATTTTGATACCCCCGGTGGCAGGTAGACCCTTGATAATGTATTTGACGGTTCTTGAGGGAAGCATGGGTTGTGTTCTCGGTCAACACGACGAGACAGGGAGAAAAGAGCATGCGATCTACTATTTGAGTAAGAAATTTACAGACTGTGAATCTCGATATTCAATGCTGGAGAAAACTTGTTGCGCGCTAGCCTGGGCCGCCAAGCGTTTGAGGCAGTACATGCTGAATCATACAACCATGCTCATCTCGAAGATGGATCCAATCAAATATATATTCGAAAAGCAGGCGTTGTCAGGTAGAATTGCCCGTTGGCAGATGGTCTTGACTGAATATGATATCCAATACGTCTCGCAAAAGGCAATAAAGGGGAGTGTGCTGTCTGAGTATCTGGCGGAGCAGCCTATTGAAGAGTACCAATCGATGAGATTTGATTTTCCTGACGAGGATATCATGTATCTCAAGATGAAGGATTGTGAAGAGCCGTTGCCAGACGAAGGACCAGAGCCGGGGTCCCAATGGAAAATGATATTTGACGGAGCTGTGAATGCTTATGGTAGCGGAATAGGGGCAATTATCACTACGCCGCACGGGTCGCACATCCCGTTTACTGCCCGATTGACCTTTGCCGTTACCAACAATGAGGCCGAATACGAAGCTTGTATAATGGGGCTTGAAGAAGCCATTGATTTGCGAATCAAACATCTAGACGTATACGGAGACTCAGCTCTGGTGGTGAATCAGATTAAAGGGGAATGGGAGACACGTCAGCCTAATTTGATACATTATATGAATTATGCAAGGAGATTGTTGCCTTTCTTCGACAAAGTTGAATTGCATCACGTGCCGCGGGCAGAAAATCAGATGGCTGACGCCCTTGCCACCTTGTCTTCCATGTACAAGGTCAACTTCTGGAACGAAGCTCCCCAAATCACTATCTCTCGGTTGGACAGGCCAGCTTATGTATTTGCTATTGATGAAGCATCTGATGACAAACCGTGGTATTTCGATATCCTTAATTTCCTGAAGAATAAGGAGTATCCGGCTGGGGCATCCAGTCAAGATCAGAAGACTCTCAGGAGATTAGCGGGCAATTTCTATTTGAACCCGGATGGCGTCTTATACAGAAGAAACCACGATTTGGTGTTGTTGCGTTGTGTAGACGAGAAAGAGGCAAATCTTCTCATGGAGGAAATTCACGAAGGTGCCTTTGGTACGCATGCTAGTGGACATGCTATGACGAGAAAACTGCTGAGGGCAGGTTACTTTTGGCTGACGATGGAAACTGATTGTTTCAAGTTCGCGAGGAAGTGCCACAAGTGCCAAATCTATGCTGACAAGATACACGTGCCTCCAAGTCCTTTAAATGTGATGTCATCTCCATGGCCATTCTCGATGTGGGGAATCGATATGATCGGAAAGATTGAGCCGACGGCTTCTAACGGGCATCGGTTCATCCTAGTAGCAATCGATTATTTCACCAAGTGGGTGGAAGCGGCGTCTTACGCAAATGTAACGAAGCAAGTGGTGGCTAGATTCATCAAGAGAGATATCATTTGCCGATATGGGATCCCCGAGCGGATAATCACGGATAACGGTTCAAATCTGAACAACAAAATGATGAAGGAGCTCTGTCAGAATTTCAAGATCGAACATCACAACTCCTCCCCTTACCGACCCAAGATGAATGGCGCTGTCGAAGCGGCCAATAAGAATATCAAGAAAATCGTCCAGAAAATGGTGGTGACCTATAAGGATTGGCATGAGATGCTACCTTTCGCTTTGCACGGTTATCGTACGACGGTACGCACATCAACCGGGGCAACTCCGTTCTCGTTGGTATACGGAATGGAAGCGGTATTACCATTGGAAGTTGAGATCCCTTCTCTGAGGGTATTGCGAGACGTTCAGCTGGACGAGGCAGAATGGGTAACGAATAGGTTGAACCAATTGAGTTTGATGGATGAGAAGAGGCTAGCTTCTCTGGCATACGGTCGTTTGTACCAAAGACGAATGAAGAAAGCGTACGATAAGAAGATACTTCCGCGAAGCTTTCAGACGGGCGACCTTGTGCTGAAAAGGATTCTCCCGCCGCAAGCAGATCACAGGGGCAAGTGGACCCCCAACTACGAAGGGCCATACGTTGTTAGTAAAGTCTTCTCAGGAGGAGCGTTATTGTTGTCCACCATGGACGGAGAAGACTTTGCATCGCCTGTGAATTCGGACGCAGTTAAAAAATACTTTGCTTAAAATAGACCCGCTGGACAGAAAAAAGAGAGTCCAGGCAAAAACGGGGCATCCTGGCGAACCAAAAACAGAATGAAAGGTTCGGGCAAAAGTTAGGGATAAAATTGAAAAAATGTACACCCGCGAAGTTGAAAACCTACACTGGGCGGCTTCGGCAAAAAAGGGTATCCTGGTGAACTGAAAACCCGTAAAGGGCGGTTCACGCAAAAGTTAGGGATTTGAAAAGCAAATGACTGCGGTCCGAATTTGATATTGCAATGAGCATCAATGCGGGAGAATGCATTTGGGGAGTCAGTTATCGGATACAACCTCTTCAGAAGTCGGGATACCGGGAAAGCATTAGAGTCGGACGAGTCATGGGAGGATCAGTTCGTGGTGTTCATCTGCATCCAGTTGCCGACATGTGTACAAAATTTAATTTGTCAATATTTATGCTTCTTGTGAATACTTGCATACTTGTATATTTGCTTTGCGTAGCTTCCTCTTTTCAGGAGTTACATCCCGTGTACAAAAACTCCGCCCGTTCAGGGGCCCAATCAATGAAAATGTGTTATTCAGTACTTGATGCCTGTTCTTTACTGTTTTGTGCATGATAAAACGCCTGAGTTTATTGAAGCTAGCATGAGTATAACATCACTGGCTCTTGCCAACAATCATTAAAGCTTTGAATTGACTGAGTGTAACGTCACTAACCTGAATCGATTTGATTGCACAGGCTTGTCTTGTCTTGTTTGTGTTGTTGCAGGTTTCATAACCATACGAGGAAGATGATCAGGAGGTTGCAATAACGAAAGACTCAGTCCTCACGCAGGTCATGCATGTTCTTCCTGAAGAAGGATAGAATTCCCCAGCTAGCCGTAGCTTATCCAAAGGACGTGCTCCAGAAAGGTTATTCGTCCTCAGCAGGGTTTGACGACTCCAAGATCGTAAGGCTGTATTCAGATAGGTTCATCGTTCCCCGCAGGGTCAGGCACTCTCCCCCAGCAGGGTCAGTTATTTTTCCCCAAGAGAATCCAGCCATCCCCAGAGGAATTCTCTTTGCAAGTGTTTTCATTCCTTCCAGTGGAATTCGAAGATTATGACTCTCCCAAGCAGAGTTAATGGCGGTTCCTGTCATTTATTTTGTCAGAGATACTGGTGATGTCAGTTCACGTTCCAGCAGAAAGTCCGATCGAACCATGCATCTGCTATTCCCCAGTAGAGTTATATTCCCCAGCAGGATGGTACTTCAACAAGGTGTTTGGTGGGTTCCCAATTTCCCAGCGGGATGACTTCACCCTTCCAGCATTTACTTTGCTGGAATAATTCTGTAGCATCAGGCTATCCCCAGCGAGTTGGTATTATCCTTCCAGCATTTATTTTGCTGGAGCAGTTTCTGCACTCCAGCAGTTCAGGCGGAGAGAGCTCTCGCTCAGATGAACAATCAAACAGTCAAGATCTCGGCATGAGACATTCAATGATAATGTCAGTTTCGGCAGTATTCCCCACAAAGTCTGCAGGATAAGTTTCTCTTTGTCCCCAAGCAGAGTTACTTATGGCCCCACCAAAGTTTTTGTTGAAGTTCCTCTAGTCCGATCAGCGGATTGTTTCCTTCAAAGTTGTTGTTACGTCAACATTCAAAGGATTTTCATGAATCAGAATTTTAGAGGCCGCCGCCGGTTATCAGAGCAGGCGTCCGATAGTTGGTTTCCCGACATCCTCAGTAGAGTTCGTCTCAAAGTCGCTGTCACGTCAGTGCTGAGAAGTTTGTAGGTGTGGATCAGTGGAGAACCAAGTCCTGATGTGGACAATTTATTCCTATATTGACGGGATTTCTTCAGAAGTGGGCGTCCTAACGTGGACAGGTTTGTTTTACCGGATTGGTAAGGTGTGTTAGTCCTGACGTGGATAGATTCGGTTTCTCGAAATTTGGGGAAGGGGAGGTCATGACGTTGACAAAAGTGATTACTCTTTATGTTGGTGTCCTGACGTGGACAAGTTATTTCCCCAGTGGGTCGAGGGTGTAAGTCCTTACGTGGACAAGTCTTATTTCCTCAGCGAGTCGAAGACGCCTGAGTCCTAACGTGGACGAATCAAGACGAGATCAGTGTCCCGACGTGGACGAATCAGAGAAATTATTATTCCTAATAAGGAGAAATGGGTCCTAACGTGGACGAGGTAGTCCTTACGCGGACGTATCAAAAGATAGTTTCCTTACGTGGAAATGACAGTATTCCTAACGCGGAAAGATTGGAGTCCTTACGTGGACAGATTAAGATGGCATTCCTTACGTGGAAAAATGAGTCCTGACGCGGACAAATCGAGAAAGAGTTGGTATTCCTTACGTGGAAAGATCAGAGTCCTTACGTGGGCATATCAAGAGCATTCCTTACGTGGAAGAAAAATGGTTTCCTTACGTGGAAAGACGAGTTTATTCCTTACGTGGAAAGATTGAGTCCTCTCGCGGACATATCAAAGCTGATTCCTGACGTGGAAGAAGATTATTCCTGACGTGGAAGAAATTGAGGTCCTTACGTGGACAGATTCAAGAAAGGATGGTTCCTGACGTGGAAGAGTGGTACACTCCTTACGTGGAAAGTTGAGTCCTGACGTGGACAGGTTCAGAATCAAAGGTTGGATTCCTTACGTGGAAAGATTGGAGTCCTGACGCGGACATGTCAAGTGGTATTGGAGTCCTTACGTGGACAGATTGATATAGTTTTCCTGACGCGGAAAGAAGATTGTTTCCTAACGTGGAAAGATGAAAGGGTTAGTCCTGACGTGGACAGACGCAGAAAAGATGATTCCTAAAGTGGACAGGTTACTCCTAACGTGGAAGAGTTTTATTCCTAACGTGGACGATTCAGTTTATGGAAATACAGACGAATTATCCCCAGCGGAGTTGCCGAGATCTTTCTGGATTAACAGTAAGTGGAGTCCTAACGTGGACAGGTTTAGTTGAGATTTCTTCATATTGATGACAGACGGAGTCCTAACGTGGACAAGCAAGCAATCTGTTATGACAGGATCCTCTTCAGAACGATGAAGACAATCCCCAGCACGGTCGCACGAGATCAGTGGGTTGCCGTAACAATTAAATTCAGCTGATGAATGTCGTTCCTCAAGCAGGAGCGCAGTTTATTTCTGCGGTTGGCAAATTTCTAGTTTCACTAGTATTCAACCGTCTCGTACCGCGAATGTCTGAAGGCTCCGGGCTCTTCACCCAATCGGGTCCAAGTCGCTTGAATAGGGGCAGCTGTTGCACCCTAAAATTTGCCCAACCTTATTCACTTGGTTTATGTTTCATTATCATTAGCATTTGCATATAGAGTCATGTACATAGACTAACCATCTGCATAGCATGAGCATAGCAAGTCATTCAACAGGGGACCAATCACTATTCTCATCTCTAGAGGCCTATCATGAGGTTATTATCCTAATTCTATCTCATTCAAGTCATCAGGAAAGAATTTGAAAGCAAAGAGTTCAGCAGATCAAGCCTTGAGTCTATCTCCTAGCTGAGGGTATCTGAGGATCAACAAGAGGGTTATGAGCTGTGAATTGAAGGCATGGAGAGTAGCTAGACATTATGAGAGACTTAAAAAGTCATTTGGAGAAGGAGACAAATCATTGATGAGAGCACAAGAGCTATAGTTGAAGACAGTCAACTAGGGTTTCATCTGGGTCAACCCTAGGTCAACCCTAGGTCAATTGACTGACTTAAGAGGGCATTCAAGTCTATTGGAGAAATGTGGGGATCAACATTGGACATATGAAGAAGGATATGGAGATATGCCAAGGAGAATTCAAGAGAAATCAAGGAGAAGAGGAGTTACTAAATTAGGGTTTCTCTGTAAAATCCCCTAGTTTAGGTCAAATTTCCAAGCAAGATAAGTCAAAATGCTAGCTTCAAATGGCTTCTTGGCCAACATGAAACTTGTAGAGGATCTCAAGACCTTTAATTTGAGTGGTGGAGGACCTCAAGGAGATTTATAGAACTCAAGTTATGGTCCTTACAAGTTACAGGTCATCTGAGGTATCTGAATTTTTGTCTGTGAAAGTGACTTGACTTCCAAGCAATTTTTACCCCTCAAGGAGATTTCAAATGAATTCTTGGTCAACACAAGAATTGTTCCTCATTGTCTTAGCTTTCTAGAATGGTATGGTATGCCTTCATATGATGTGGAGAACTCAACTTATGGTCTTGGCAAGCAAAGGGTATTTTGGGCATTTGTGAATTACAGGTCATTTTAACCTATGTCCAAAACTCATACAAGGAGGCCTCAAATGGAAAAACTTACAACATCAAACTTGCTCCAAATGGGATTTTAAGTCTAGAAAGAAGGTCACAAATTATTGGAGAAGCTCATAACATGAAGTTGCATAATTGGTCAAAATATGAACTAAAATGGCTTATAAAGTGAATAAATTCAAGATGGAAAATGGTTTGGGAGATTTCTAAGTCCAAATGGAGACTTCCAATATATGATTTTGAATGGAAAAACAATTCTAAGAACAATGGTTCAAACACTTTTTTGAGTTTAGAAGAAAAAAAAGAAGTTATCTTTGGTTACTTGTAATTGAAGAAACATAACCAAAATGGATCAAAGTTGGAAAACAAGGGAATGTGCAAGATGGATCTAGAATGTTCATTTGGGGTCTATATATTCATGAAATGAGAATTTTGCAAGGGTTGGCTTCATTTGCACCAAGAATTCCACAAAATTTCTCATTCTTTTACATTGAAGTTTCATTCCAAATCTCACAAATTCTTCATCAATTTTCATCAAAATCAATTCAATCTTGCTCCATCATCATCCTAGATCAGAATTGAAGCAAAGTTTTGGTGATTATCATCCATTTTCAAGCACTTTCTTCAAGAACATCAAAGTTGAAGTTTCCATTGGACAGCATAATTCAAGCCAAGAATCAACAAGGAATTGCATACAGAATCACATACATCAAGGATTGATCAAGATCCAACACCTAGAAGCTTCAGATCCACGAGTTCCATAGCTGTTTTCAAGCTTTTTACACCAGGTATGTTTTCCTTCGATTTGCTTGATTCAGTTAGTTTAACATGTTGTTGTTAGTTTAGATGCAATGTAGGTGGTTAGGAGAACAAGTAGGACGAATTTGGAATGATTTGGTGATGGTTGTTAACAGGTGCAACAAACTGTTAGGGCTTGAATCTCCTAGGTTAGTGCATCATAATTGTAGCTTGATAGCGCAGGTTGATTACCTTTAGTTATAGGTTAGATTAGGATAGGTTTGAGGAAGAATTGTGTTGATGCATATCAGTGTAATTTCGTGGTGGCCAGAGTTTGATGTCATCGGGTTTGTTGATCTAGTGAATTTCAAAGCAATCTAATGCCATAGGATTGTAGAGTGAGGAATTCTGAGCATGTTTCATGTTTATGGCGTGGCATTTCATTGCGTGTAGAAGGAGAACAGAGGAGGTGAAGTTTAGTCGTGCATGAGCTCTCATGGAGTAAAACCCTAGGTTTCAGATTCGAAGGAGGAAGACATAATCTGGTCCATTCATTTGGAGTTAGACCTTTGACTATTAGGGTGATTGTGTGGTTCACATTCAATCTGATTTATGGAGGGAATTGACCTGGGTGCCAAAACGCACCGTTTCATTAATTGAAACGGGCGGGCCTCAGGATGTTATGCTATCCCCACCCCCAATGTTAGGCCCAATTGCAATCTGAACATGATTTCACTGCTATTTTCACCTCCCAGCTCGTTTGTTTTATTTTCATCAATTCTGAGTGATGACTGGGCCTTGGTAAAAGCGCTAAGCGCACCCCCCATTGTGTGGCCCATTCTGATTTGAACTGGAGTGAATTTCTGTTCATACCCCCTCCTTCTCATTTAATTCCAATTGTTATTTTTTAATTCATTTTAATTTTCCATTCATTTCATAAATTCATAATAAATCCATAAAAAATGCATTTCACTTCATTCTTTTTACATCATTTTCATTAAAATGTCTAGAAAATTTTCATTAAATAAAATTGCATTTTTATTTTTATTCCACATTTTTTCCATATTTTCTAAATAAATGTCACATTAAATAATTCATTTCATGCATCATTTTAATAATTTTTGTTCTCTTACATGCTTTAATATTTTTTGTTCATTCTTTTTATATTGTTTAGATGAGATATTCAACTTGTAGAAATATTTTAGTTCCCATTTTTAGAAGTTAATTTTAGGTGATTAATAAATGCTTGAACATCATGTACAAAACTAGGTTTTTAGGTGACAACTTAAGAAGTTTGATTTCATTTCCCTTAGGACTTAGGGTTTGAATAGATTAGTTATGGGACTATAGGGGCTATGGGTAGTTACTAGACCCCTTAGAGAAAAGTTAAGATTCCCCTACTGCTATTAATACTGTCTGTATATCTGTTGTCTGGTGTGGTGTGCCCTCTGGGGGATTATTGCTTGCTTGCTTGGGTATGGGGTTTATCTGGGGCCCTGGGGAAGCTGAAGACTTGAGGAGATGAAGGCCATTGGAGATTCAAAGACTGAAGATCAACTGTCAGAGTTGAGGAGGAGTTTCTTGCTAGCAGATGCTGAGGAGACTAGGGTTTAGGAGCTAGGCAGAGCTCTAGGTTAGAAAGTGTGTTTCTCAAACATGGATTGCCTTGTCTGCATCCATTCTTCTCTGTGATTCAGAGTCTCTCTAAGACATTCACCCCCTTCCTTTGGAAGGCTTGGTGATAGTGTTTATGAGATAGAACTCTTGAGAGAAAATGTCTCTTGTGTTAGAAGCAGTCTGTTCACCACCTTTGGTAGTCAACTGATTGCTTAACACCCAATTCACTCTTGTGACTGATCCCTCATCCTGGAGGTTTGAGCATGAAGAAAAGCCATTGCAGATGGAAGACTGATGATCAAAGCCCTTGCCTGAAGGTCATGAAGATGGAGATTGATGCTTGTTGAAGCCTGTAGCTGATTGGAGATTACTTGAAGCTATATGTTGATCCAGAGCTGCTGATGTTGTTGTATTTCATTTGCTGATGTATTGATTGGTTTTCTGAACTGTATTGTTTGCTGTTTACCCTGTTGGGTTGAAAGTGAAGCCTGTTCACTTTTGCCTATTGTTTTCTAGGTTCGAGGTTGAGTGGGACTCCCTTGCCTCGCTTGTGCTGTTGCATCCATGCATTTTACTGTTTTACTGTATATATTTGATATTGTTTCTGTTTCTGCCTATCCCTTAGGATCTCTGTTTCTCTCTGTGCAAGAGAGGAGCATGATAGACACTAGGTCTTAACCCATGCATGATAACATTAGGCTAGTTTGTTTCCCTTCGCAACCGTAGGTTAGAGTTCTGTCTCTTCTTCCTCAAAACAAACAGAAAAACACATAAAGATTTCAAACACAATAAAAGACACTTCTTTCGTAAAAGAATGTGAACTCATCAAAACGTCATTTTTGTCCGCCGGGACTGTTAATCATAAAAACCTTTTTCAGAAGGGATAAAATCAATCCAAGACAAGCTTGTGTCGTACGTGGCCCGAACTACGTTTGCTCTGATCTTTCATGCCGTATGAAAGTACGTAGGCATAGGATGCGATATCCTAGCGAGCAACCTTCCCCTCCTTTCCAGTAGGTAGGCGAACTACGTTGACTCTGATTTCTCGTTCCAGACGGGAATACGTAGGCATAAAGTGCGATACTTTGCCGAGTCATTTTTATTTTCAGTTTTATTTTCTTTTTAACCCTTGACCTATAGTTTAGATAGAATAACAATCCATACCCGGAAACAAGCGTGGATCCCATCGAGTACGATGGACGTGAGGGGTGCTAATACCTTCCCCTTGCGTAACCGACTCCCGAACCCAGGTTTTGGTTGCGATGACCATACCTTTCCCGTGTTGTGCGAGGTTTACTCTGAGCGTTTCCTTTCCCTCCCGTGGGATAAATAACGCACGGTGGCGACTCTTCTGTTCAGCCGGCGCCGATTTTCGCAGTAGCGACACCTACGTATCCTTACGGGAGTGGAATCAGAGTAATCGTAGTTCCCCTCAAAAGGGAGGTTAGAGACTTCTTGACTGTGGTCAAGGTCTCAAGGGGAATAAACGTATCTTAGGGACACGCTTACGCGGAGTGTAGAAACTCCAATATCTACGTTGTAAATTGTTAAGTGAATTAGGGTTAGGTTAGGGATTCCGCGGTGGGAAACCCTAAAATGAGCACGGCGGCTCTTTGACCTAGTGCTAGGGGTAAAATGGTAACTTTGTCTGCGGCGAGACATTTATGGAAAATTAGGGTTTGTAAGGGTGTAGGGGTTGAAGGTGAGGACTATTGACACGGCGGTCAAACGGCTAGACCTAATTCCTTCGGAGGAGTGAGATTATTGGTAAAGACGCGATAAACATACAATGGCAGAACATAAAGTGCGGAAAGATAAATGCGACAATTGTCTCGCAAAATTACACCCCATAAGCAGTTACAAATATGATAATTGAATATTTAAACTGAAAATAAAATCAATTGAACTTAGTCAGCTGCAAAAAACCAAAACAAACAGAGACTGTTATTATACGGGGTTAGACGAAAAATTAGACAGGAATGTTAGGAATTTAAGTAGAAAATTATAATTTTAACGAAACAAGAAGAAAATTAGAAATTTGGATCTTAGAAAGGAGGATGGTAGCGAAAAATTAATAAACAATGAAAATTGATACGCAATGAAGATGGTGATAATATACAAGTGATAATGGAATATGAAATAGCAATGATGATGTCAGATTATGTACAAATATAAAAATAAATACAAAAATAAATAAATAAATATTAGTGAACAGGTTCATGGATAATCAAGAATACTGTTAGGAATGAAGGATGAAAATTGGAGTTGACGATAATTAGAAGTTAAGTGATGAACGTTTTGAGACGATGAGAATTTAGGTAATAAGAAAAGAGTTAGAATGGAATTAGGTTTTTTTTGGGTGAAATTTAGAAACGTTAGAGTTTTTAATGTGATTAAGAAAAAGAAAATAGATTAAAAGTTAGAATTAAAAGTTAGCAAAAAAATTAGAACTTCGAAATTTGGTTTTTAAAAAAAAGGTTAGAAAATAAAAATAAAAGTTTGAAAATAAAAGAGAAAAGGTTAGAATTTTAATCAAAAAAGTTAATACTCTTGAAAAAAAACAAAAATAAGATTAGAAATTTTTTAAGAAAAGAAGAGTTAGTTACTTTTGATAAAGACTGTAAGAGTCTTTGATGCTTGCCGATCCCGTTTTGTTGCTCCTGAGGGTCCTTTTATACTTGATTTTTTTAAATCTTTTTCAATCTCAGATTTGATTTGAATATCTCAATCTTTTTCAATCTCTGATTTGATTTGAATGAATTTTTATGATGATTTCAGATTTGATTCAATGATGGTGATGTTGATATTTAGATCTGATTTTCTTATGATGATGATATGATCTGATTGATTTGATTTTGCTCCATCTGTGATTTATTGTGATTGGATTTGATAAAAAAAAGTGTTGGGATTTAAATTTAAAAATGTTAGCAAACAAAGTTAGAGTTTCAAGTTAAATAAAAATTAGAGTTTTAAGTTTAAAAAAAATGAGTTAGAATTTTAAAATAAAAAACATTTGAATGTTGATTTAAAAGAGTGTTAGAATTATTTTTAAAACGGTTGGAATTTCATTTTAAAAGGAATTTAGAATTTAAAAAAAAAAAAAGAAAAAGAAAAGGGCGTTAGAATTTAATTTTAAAAAGAATTTAGAATTTTAATTTGAAAAATAAAGGTGTCAAAAAAAAGATTTAGATTTAATTTTAAAAAAAAGTTAGAAAAAATTAATTTTAAAAAGAAGTTAGAGAAAAAAAGATTTAATTTTTAAAAAGAAGTTAGAGAAAAAAAGATTTAATTTTTAAAAAGAAGTTAGAGAAAAAAAAGATTTAATTTTAAAAAAGGGTTAGAAAAAGGATTTATCTTTTTTAAAAAATTTAGAAAAAAAGATTTAACTTTAAAAAAGTTAGAAATAGATTTAACTTTAAAAAAGGGTTAAAAAAGGATTTATCTTTTAAAAAAAGTTAGAAAAAAGATTTAATTTTAAAAAGGTAATAGAATTTGATTAAAAAAATGTGTTAGAAATTAATTAAAAAAGGTTATAAAAAATTTACTCTTGAAGAAAAGAAGAAAAAAAAAATTTAAATTTTAATCTAAATCGTAAAAGTTAGTAAGAAGAGCTTAAAATGATTTAAATAAATAAACTAAATAGAAAAAAGTTAATAAACAAACATTAGTAAAGTTATAAAAAAGGTTAATTAAATTATTATTAGTTAAAAAACAAGATCTAAAAAAAAGGTTAATTTATTAGGTTAATAAGAATTTAAAATAAAAATAAAAACGAAAGGGTAAAATTTGGGGTATTACAGATAACATCAGTCGTCAGCGGGAAAGTCTCGATCGCACAGCAGCGAGAGAACTAAAGGTTAATTGTTAGTGTGCTCGCTAGGATATCACATCCTATGCCTACATATTCTCGTCTGGTACGAGAAATCAGAGCAGCTGTAGTTCGGCTAACTACGACACAAGCTATTCAACTGCTTTTCTATTACTTGGAGAAAGGAAAGAGACACCCTAAAACTATTGTTGAAAAGGGGAATCTACCTAATGTTATCATGCCTGGTTGACCCACCTAATGTCTATCATAACTCCTCCGCAGCGGAGAAGTTAGAGCTCCTAAGGGATCATGGCAACAGGACTAAACAGCAAACAGGAATCAACTGCAAAGTAAAGAAATACTGGAAATATGCATGAATGCAACAACCAAACAAGCAAGGCGCAAAGGCCGCAAACCACAGAGGTAAGGGAGCTCAGCTCTACCAAATACCAGCAAGCAAAGCCACTCAATAACAAACAAGCAGAAGGAGGACCACCTCAACTTCTCATGCACACAAAGCCTACTTCTAAGATGCACCTATCTCAAAAATCTCTAGATGAACCCCTAAGTCTAATGCAGCACAACACCACACAAGTCAAACAACACAAAGAGAAGGCTAGCCAACCTGACAAACCCCTACCCAAAAGCATGAAACTACCCCTGAGCAAGACCCTAAACAACCCTGAAACAAACCCCTGATCTACCCCTGAACAAAGCCTTATGCAAAACCCTAATCAAAACCCTAATCAAATCTCTAAGCAAAACCCTACACAAGAGAAATCAACCTAGTCTTCAAGCTTCAGAACAAGCTTACCAAAGAAAGGGAGCTAAGCAGACAAACCCATAGTGCCTTCCTCAGGAAAGTACCTGAAGGTTACCACTCAGGAATCATATCCTATGCGGCTCAACAACTGTGAACGGTTTACATTCCTCCTCAGGAGGAACTAAACTCACATGAAGGCTCCAACATCACTGGATACTTGAGAAATCCTACATGAACTAAGGGAACTAAGTGAACAGACCCATAGTGCCTTCCTCGGGAAAGTACTAGGAGGCTTCCACTTAGGAATCATATCCCATGTGGCTCAACAACTGTGAACGGTTTATATTCCTCCTCAGGAGAAATTAAACTCACATGAAGGCTCCAGCATCATTGGATATTTAAGAAATCCTAGATGAACTAAGGGAACTAAGTGAGCAAACCCATAGTGCCTTCCTCAGGAAAATACTGGGGGGCTTCCACTTAGGAATCATATCCCATGTGGCTCAACAACTGTGAACGGTTTACATTCCTCCTCAGGAGAAACTAAACTCACATGAAGGCTCCAACATCATTGGATACTTGAGAAATCCTACCTGAACTAAGGGAACTAAGTGAACAGGCCCATAGTGCCTTCCTCGGGAAAGTACTAGGAGGATTCCACTTAGGAATCATATCCCATGTGGCTCAACAACTGTGATCAGTTTACATTCCTCCTCAGGAGAAACTAAACTCACATGAAGGCTCCAACATCATTGGATACTTGAGAAATCCTAGATGAACTAAGGGAACTAAGTGAACAGGCCTATAGTGCCTTCCTCGGGAAAGTACTAGGAGGCTTCCACTTAGGAATCATATCCCATGTGGCTCAACAACTGAGATCAGTTTACATTCCTCCTTAGGAGAAACTAAACTCACATGAAGGCTCCAACATCATTGGATACTTGAGAAAGAGGTGAGAAGAAAGAATGAAAGACATCCATAGTGCCTTCCTCAGGAAAGTACCATAAATTTCCCTCAAACTTCAGGATCTCAAACCTCACAAACAGAGGACGAGCTCCTAGACTAGGACCTCAAACCATGCATCCTTGCAAGCTCCATCAAGACTTCATCCAACCTCCATTCTCAAGAAGAAACCACAGGCCCTCAAACCAAAAGAAACTATCTCTAAAGTTCAACCACAGTTGAACTTCAAAGTCAGAAGCCCTCAAGACTTCTCCTATTCTCAGGCTCAAACAAAAATAACAGAACACCCTATAAAAATCTATCAAAAATCTAGGGGAAACCTACATGCCTCTATGATCCCAAGATCAAATCTCAAAGCCTAAGTCAACTTATAAGGCTACTAAACAATCCCTAACATGTGAATGGTCAAGGGATAACCAGCGAGTTATTAGGTTTCTATTCTCTAAACCTAAAACAACATCAATCAACCTCTAAAACATCTATGAAAAATCTATGGGGAGCATGCATCAGTCTAGTATAACATACTAAAAAACTAGAGCAAAATTCAATACCAAATGAGAGAAATAAAATCAGCAAGGCAGACACGTCACAAACCAATTATTCAATACCAATTAAAATACAAAAATGCATACAAAAATGAAAATGCATGATCTAATCAATATTTTTGTACTATAAAATTCTACATTGAAATATGAGTCTACAGAAAAAAGAATGGAATTATTTGGACACTCCTACTATTTTTTAGGAATTAATTTCTAACATGATGCAAAACAAAGAGAAATAAAGAAAATAAAAAAGAAATAAAACAGGGGGGTGCAGCGCTAGCAACTCTCTAGTTGTCTTCAGCCTTGGGCCTATACACGGGGGGTGCGCCCAGCAATGGGGCTTAAGCCCAAACCAAATCCTCATTATTCCTCTCACGCAGGGGGGGACGAGTAACTGAGGGAGTGTTATCAGCAAAACCAATTTGGGCCTCGGACCCAACCCAAACCCTAATCCAAGTAACTGACTAACAAAACCATACCTTCTTCCCCAACGCTGGCTACTGTTCACTACCAAAACCCTAATACGCCGCTCCCCCAACCTCCCTCCTCTCTGCAATTCCTCTCCAGAATCCTCTAACAAACCTTCACAAATCTCAAACAAAACACTATTCCCAAATTCAAAACCATTCAACCCTAACCTAAACTCTAACCGAAACAAAACTGACATTCAAATCTCCAAATACGAGCCCTAATTCAGCGAAAGAACAACAATGGAGGCGAGAAGAAACGAACCTGGAGCGAAGCCACGGAGACGATGACGTTTCCGAAATTTCTTGAAGTTTCTCAAAGATCAACAGACCGGACGACGTTTGAAGATGCGCTGAGTACTTTGAAGGTCCTTGAAGGAAGCTTGAAGGTCTTGGTTGAAGGCGTCACTGGAGATTGCTCGAAGGTTTTTGGATAAGAAACGAAGAACACGTCCAGTTCTATGAAGATCTGGAAAAACTCAAGAACAGATGAAGATGATGATTCTGGAAAGCAGATAGATCTTGAAGGTTGCTGGGCAACGCGAAGAACAATGACGTTCTTTGAAGATTTTTTCTGGGAAATTAATGAAGGTCTATGAAGATTCTGGGAGTTTTCTGGAGATTCTTTGAATTTTCCGGCCACGGATGAAGTTTCCGGTGGACTGGGTTGAGTTTTCCGGCGAGTTGGTGATGAAGGTGGACGGAGGAGGAAGGGGGAGAAAGAAGAAGATAGGAGGATTCTTGGTAAAAAATTAGCTTCGGCGAGTTGTTGCGGTGGCCGGAAGGCGTTAGGGTGGCCAGTGGTGAGGCGGTCACCGGATTTGCATGGCCGGCGGTAGCTTCTCGGTGAGGGGGTGGTGAGGTGACAAGTGTCACGAGAGTTAATGCATGTGGGGACGCATGGAGAGAGAGGGAGAGAGAATGGAGTCTGGGTGGGAGACGTGGCAAGAGGAGAGAGAGCTGAAGAGGACGCGTGGGTGGTCTTTTATACTGACACATGGCACATTCTGGATTGAACAAAAAAAAATGAACAAAAACTGATAATGGGCCTCCAAAAAAACTCAGAAATGGGCCCAAACGGAAATGGCCAATAAAACCCTGAAAAATCTGACTCATTAACATGAATTAACCCAATTAACCTAATTAACTAATGATTACCTAATTAAACTAATTAAATCTACTTAACTAATCCGAAAATTTAAACTATCCTAATCTTAACCAATATTAAAGTCTAACTAATAAAACTCTAATAATTCCACTAACCCCTAAACTAATGAAAAAGACCATTAATTTCTATTATCTAGATTAAAACCTATATCTAAAAATAAAAAACTCTAATGACTCCTATCTAACAATCTATTAAAATCCTATTAATCCTACTAAAATCTATATTATTTATTCTATAAGAAAATCTATTATTAATAATAAAAAAAACTATATTCTTTCTATTTTATTCTAAAAACATTTAAAAGCTATTTAAAATCTATTATATTCTAAAAATGATTAAAAAACTATTAAATCTATTAAAAATTCTATAAAGCTCTAAAAAAAAGATTTAAACTATTAAAAAATGTTAAAAAATCTATTTAAATCCTAAAAAATCTAAAAAGCCTATTTAAAATCCACAAAAGGCTATTAAATCCTAAAAAAATGCAGACAAATGCAAATGACCAACATAAAAGATAGCGCGAGACCAGATTGAAGCAAACAGTAAACCCCCGGGCATCAGAATATCCCCAAAACCACCATGTAAGCTGAAAACACCGAGGAGCGCACCATTCCCCGAAAATAAAACCCTGATTATCTAGACTGGATCTGAAATATCCGGTAAATGAAAACCAAGCTGTAACTTTGATATCCTCTGTCTGTGCACAAATGTCATGCATCTGATTTGCGAATACGAATTGAACCATGAACCAGATAGGAGAACCGGTTGGTCAAATTTTAGGGTGCAACAGCTGCCCCTATTCAAGCGACTTGGACCTGAAGGGTTGAAGAGCGCTCAGCCTTCAAACATTCAGAGGTACGATACGGTTGAATACCAATAAAACCCAAAAATTTGCCAACCGTGAGAATATACTGTAAAACTGCTTGGGGAATAAAATCCAGAAAACCGAGTCCAGTCATTACGGCAACAAACTGATCAATCATCTGATAAAGAACTCCTGATTTTAACTCCCGTTACCTGTGATACGCCATATAACAAACCCGAGGGTTGCAACAAAACACCTGATCTTCTCACGTCGTCTACTGATAGACAAGAAGAGAAATATACTCACATCGTCTAAAGATAGACAGAAGAACACCCCAAAATCCATACTCACATCGTCTAATGATAGACGGAAAGACACCCTTAAATCCATACTCACATCGTCTAAGGATAGACGGAAAGACACCCTGAATTCATACTCACATCGTCTAAAGATAGACGGGAAGACACCCTGAATCCATACTCACATCGTCTAAAGATAGACGGGAAGACACCCAAAAAAAATCCATACTCACATCGTCTAAGGATAGACGGGAAAACACCCTGAATCCATACTCACATCGTCTAAAGATAGACGGGAAGACACCCAAAAAAAAAATCCATACTCACATCATCTAAGGATAGACGGGAAGACACCCAAAATCCATACTCACATCGTCTACAGATAGACGGAAAGAGACCCGAAATCCATACTCACATCGTCTAAAGATAGACGGGAAGACACCCTTAATCCATACTCACATCGTCTAAAGATAGACGGGAAGACACCCAAAATCTATACTCACGTCGTCTAAAGATAGACGGGAAGACACCCTTAATCCATACTCACATCGTCTAAAGATAGACGGGAAGACACCCAAAATCTATACTCACGTCGTCTAAAGATAGACGGGAAGACTCGCTGGGGAAACACATCATCCGCGATCTGACAATAAGAAACCCGCTGAAAAATCACCTGCAACTTCACATCGTCTACTGATAGACGGGAAGGACACCACTTGGAGAAAACCCATCTTGAAACCCCACTGAAAAATCACCTGAAACTTCACATCGTCTACTGCTAGACGGAAAGAAAACCACTCACTAGAGAAACCCCACTTTGAAACCCCACTGGAAGATCACCCGCAATCTTCACATCGTCTACTGATAGACGGAAAGAGCAGCCACTTAGAGAAACCCCATCTTGAAACCCTGCTGAAAAATCACCTGAAACTTCACATCGTCTACTGCTAGACGGAAAGAACACCACTATTCGCACTCAAGACGTCTACTGCTAGACGGAGAAATCCACTTATTGGAGGAATACATCGTCAATATGAATTGACGGGAAGAAAAGTCTGTCAATACCAGATGACTGATTGATCAAAGCATAACTGTTGTCTGATCTGAAATACGAATAAACCGCTGAATTGTCTGAACACCGCTGCTGGATGAATGCCCCTGAACTGATCACAGAGTAGTTCACGTGCCATACGAGGCTGATAGAAAACCTGGCTTATGCTTCGTATGCATATGCATATGTTTGAATCTTCCTCTGACGTAATGCTCCATTTGGGATGGAAATGCTACGCATTTTGAAGATGAAATGCAAGTATGATGCAAATTTGATGATGCATGCAATATGCTAATGCAGGCTCGGGCTGCTGGAGAAAGTCGGGTACAGAAAACCACTTCAGCAAAATAAATGCTGAAGACGAAGCCAACTCCGCTGGGGATAAACCGGATATCACAACATTATTCTAGCAAAATAAATGCTGGAAGAGTGAAATCAACTCCGCTGGGGAAATTGGGAACTTAACCAGGCACCTCGTTGAAGTAACACCTTGCTGGGGAATATAACTCTGCTGGGGAATGGCAGATGTGCCAAGTATGATTGGACTTCTCTGGGGATAGCTTACCCGTGCCAATGAAAAAACTGGACTTTGCTGGAGAAAATACAGATGGAGTCTTCCTGCGTACTGACGAAGCTCGGATTTGGGAACTGATGCGCCAACACGGATGGACCTCACAGTGACCGCCAACATGGGTTTAGACTTTTAGGCTATCTGTGATGGGTCAGGTATAACTGACACTGGAAAACATTCTGTCTGAATACACAGCTTTCTGGTTGAGGAGTCAAGGAATAGTAACACGACTTCCCGACATTCGTCTCGCACTCGAAAATTGGCTGAATCTGCTCGAATAGCTCTGAGTAACTCTGATGATACGGAGAAGGACAAACCCTTCGCTTCTGATATGCCCCTGCCTGCGGGACCTCTGTGGGGATAGTCCTCGAGAGGAAATCTGCAAATCTATTTCCTGATGGTCTGATATGAAATGCCCCAGCACTCTGAACTTCGGAGAGATACTTCCCATCAAATGCTTCTTGAATAAAGAATAACCTCTGCGCTCTTAAGATGGCCTGCCCCTGACTGCAATGACTTCGCTCCTGATTATCTGATTCAGAGTAGTCCCCCTGACTACGACATATTTACCGAATCTCAACCTGATTGCCCCAGGATAACAGACTTCAAAAGGCTGACCTGATTGGGGATCACGATAATAGCTTGCCCATGCTCTCGGAACATTCGGGTGTTCTGTGTTCTATCCTAACCATACTTTCCGTTCTAGAAAACTCTCCTGCTGTCAAGCGCTTACTCGCAAGTAAAACAAGTTGTTCTGCGTAAAAGACGTATTAATGCAACACATATGGCAGCTTTGACATACAATCTGTTCACTGGGGATAGGAAAAAACAGTTTATGGCATATAATGCACAAAACATTTATCAAGAATATCAACATCAGTACCAACATGGTATGAAGAACCCTTTCAGGAGTCAGAATCGACGCGACCTTTACCGAAGTATGCTTTCGAAACAACCTGCTTCAATTAGGACTTTTGAAGGTTATAACGTGGTCAGGTTCACGGTTTTGAAGGAAAGGATAAAGGCTCAAAGTTTATTTTAACCCACCCATTCTCCTTAATGTTCTCCCATCCTACGTTCAGCTAATTCGACCTTAGCGCTCACCTCTCAGAGGCTGAAAGATAGGAGTGATAGTTCGAGAAACCATGAGTTTTTGGAGTGACAGCCACTCACCTTTCGTCTTTGACACTTGAGGTCACACGACTCGTATCTCATTTTGGGGATTTTCATTTGTCATCCTTTCATCTTTTTTCATATCCCTAACTTTTGCCTGGACTGACTCCTTTTGAGTTTCTTTTGATTCTTTAAGTCCAGCGGGATGCCCTCATTTTTGCCTAAGTCATTTGTTTTGAAGTTTTGACCTAGCGGGCTTTTGATTCTTTTTGCTTCCTTCTTTTTCCGAACAAGTCGTGTGACGCTGGTTGTCTGACTCTTTGGGGAATGATGTGACTGTTTCACTCCTAATGCTGAACCATTGTGGTTTCTTAGGCACGACCTCTAGAGGTGTGATTGATCCTCGAACGGACACTCCTTTTGCAATTTGGACGCTCGGTCAAATTAGCTAACACCTACCCTGCCCCAGGTTAAGATTGGGGGTTTTTCATTCGCAGAAAGAAACTCCTACTACTAGGCTCAAAGGGGTTGACAAGGGATTATCTTCCTTATAACACCAGTGTTTAGGGATTTGAAACAATGCCTGTACATCATCAGCAGGTTTTATCTCAAAAGCATACAATATCAGAAGTCGTATGTCGTTCATTTCGTCATCCTCCTCCGATCCTTCTTAACCAGACGTTGGACATTTGTAAAAACAATTAGTGAACACGAATGGATTCAATCAAAACATGCATATTTATTCCATTATCATCAATTGAATGAAAACAACAAGTTTTACAAACAAGATTGCAATTTAAACAGGAAAGAAACTACAAATGTAAAGAAATGACAAGATAAAACACAGAAAAATGCCAGCTTCCTAGAGCCGGGCTTTCACATCTGTCCTGCTGCTGAACCAGCCATCTTCACAATCAGTTATTAGAGGCAACCCAATGTTGTCCTGATCCGCTTTCGAAACAACCAAATTATAAAGCCCTTTCCTCATTCATATGATTTTGGGCCCTTCCTGCCCGAAGTTGATAGCTGCACTATCAAGTAGGTCCTGCACTTTGTGCTTGAAGGCCAGACAATCTTCAATGTTGTGCCCCGGTGCTCCTGAATGGAAATCACAGTGCTCCTTAATATCATACCCTGCTGGAGGCGTACCGGTTAGCGGGGCTAACTTCCTCTTCTCAACCAACTGTAATCGTAGCAACACCTGAAGAAGTTCGGCATACGGCATCGGAGGCACCTTAAATACCCTCAATGGCCTCTGATTTTGAGCTCTTCACTGATTGGGATGCTGTGGCCTCTGCCACTGTTGAGATCGTGGTTGTTGTCGCTGGTATCGGGTTGACTGTTGAACAACCTTCGTAGCAAATACAACAGCGGTTTCTTAACTTCCACCACACTGACTAAAGCACTCCTTATGCTTAGCCATTTTGTTTCTCAGCTCTGCCCCAGGAATAGGCAACAGTTGTGGGCATGGAGATTCTGACACCATGGAGTCCAGGATACGCTTCTGGCCTACTGCAACTTTAGAAACATCCATCATCTTAGCATCAACTAGAAGTTGCTGATGTCTGTCATCACGTTTGTTAAGCTCAGGTTCCACAGGCACAGGTGACACGAGCTTCCCCACTGCGGCTTCGGATAGCTGATCATCCTCTTTCCTAAGCACCTTCTTGACTACTTCCATGATCAAGCTCATTTGGGTCTTCAGCTGACTATTTTCCTCCTTGAGGATCTTCTGCTCCAGACGCATCTCTTGCATGTCTCTCATCATCTGCCCCAGCTGGCTTCGGACTTCAATCAATTCAACCTGATTCTGTTCCATATCTCTGAAGGAATTCCTGCAACAAACTGGACGATGAGGAAATAAGACCCACAGTTCTGATGTACCTGTTAAATCATAATGCAATGCAGAAAGCAAACACATATTCATGACAAGACAAAGAGAAACTCAAGCTATAAGCACACAGACGAACATCTCCCACACATGTACAACCAACAAAACAGCACGTAAGCGCGAATGAGTACGAATACAATGACCCCAACTAACAATCCTGGTGGTGGTCATCGAACACTAGTGCACAAAAGCTAAACGGGTCAGCAGAGAAAACAGATGCGACACCCGACACAGAAACCTCTAGAAACTTCTCCCATATTCAACTGAACTCTCCGTTTGACATTCTTCAGAACACACACTTCCCGTGGAGTCTTCCATGACATTAACTGACGAACCCACACAACTGGATGACAGAGAATCGTTAATCTGAACAAAACCCTGGGGTGCGATGAAAATCCGATTAGAGTCTAGCAGATCCTGAACCTGGCTTCTAAGCACCTTACAGTCATTCGTTGAATGTCCCTGTGCCCCAACATGGTACTCACAGCGGGCGCTGGCATCAAAACCTGGAGGATATGGTGGAATCACTGGATTAGTCTCTTTCGGCACTATCAATCCACTTCTGACCAGATCTGGCAACAACTGACTGCACGACACCGGTAGCTGAGTAAACTGCCTTTCAGGTTTCCTTGGTCTTCGTTGGGCGTGCTGACGCGATCGACGACAGGATGACCGTTGACTTGAAGTGTCTGAAAACCGATCCTGAGATGCTAGAGATTCTGAGACGACGTCATTTCCTTCCTCCCACTCTTCTTGAGAACCGACAACTGAATCATTCTTATCAACTGGGATAAAAGGAACATCTTGAAGCTTTCCACTCTTGAGTCCTCTCTCAACAAGCTCCCCCATTCTCATCAGGCCCACAAAGCTTGTACAACCGAACAATTTGTCATAATAATGGCCTTTCAGAGTACCCAAGAAGATGTCAACCATTTCTCTTTCCTGAAGCGGAGGTTGAACACTAGCAGCCAATTCTTTCCATCTTTGCAAATACCTTCTGAATGATTCATTCTCCGCCCGGGATAATTCTTGCAGATGTACGAGACTAGGAGCCATATCCAAGTTGTAATTGTACTGCTTCATGAAAGCTCTGGCTAAATCCACCCATGATCGAATCTGATTACTCTCTAACTGCACATACCACCTCAAAGATGCCCCAGTCAGACTATACTGAAAGCAATGGATCATTAATTTGTCATTTCGCACAAACGCAGTCATTCTTCGACAGAACAACCTCAAATGCTGCTTCGGACAGCTATCTCCCGTGTACTTTTCAAATTCCGGCATTTTGAACTTGTAAGGCCACACTAGGTCAGGGACCAAACACATGTCTGCAGCATTCAGGTTAACAGCATCTTTGACCTCCAAAGCTTTAACCCTTTCTTCCAATGCTCGGAACCTTCTATCACCTTCAAGAGCTCTTGAGTTTACAGTCCTGGCTACTGGGATATCTCTGCGTGGATTCCTCTCAGGGAAAACAGCACCCTGATTGATAACAGGAGGAGGACGTTCATTTCGGGCAACAAACTGCTCATGTCGATCTCGGTTCCCAACAGTAGGTTGTACCACTTGGTCTGCAGTAATGTTGTTTGCTTGCGGGAAGTCTTCCATAGAAGCATACCGATGGCTGGACGTCATAGTAAACCCTGTCAAGGTGTTAGGAGCCTGGAGATTGCCTTCAGACATAGCCACCAATTACCTGTAACTGACTACCCTGCTTGATTCTGATCAAATCTACTTCAACCTCTTGGCCGTCTTCAACACTCCACTCTTGCCTCGAACAATCCCCCGAGAATCACCCTCTGGTGAAAACAAAGGCTGGATAAGTGCTCTGGCCAGCTATAGAAATGCTATGCAATATGATTTATGCAGACAGAAATACAAAAAATGCTAACGTGCATGTGTGCATTGGGGATATTTCCCCTCCAATTCTAGTGTCAATGGTAGCAAGACGAGAGAAACCATAAAGACAATATTTAGAAAAACCCTCATATATTTATTGGAATGACAGTCTTGTTAAGACGTTACACAACTATATTCCATACAACTGATATGATAAAGGAGGATCCCAACCAACATGCCTGGTGGCGATCTCAACATACAGAATACAAGAGAGAAATCAAGTGCGGGTACGGTTGCGGAAATCCTCAACCAGCTTCTTCGTCTCTGGGTGATCCGGTCGATACATCAAGCCTTCTATCAACTGATCCCTTTTTCTGACCGTTCCCTGGATATCTCTGACAAAATCTTCCCAAGCCTTATCTTGGGCACCATCCTCAGGTTTGGGCCTCTTGATGTCTGCTCTGCGCTGACAATCTTCCAGATTCTTCATGGCATCAATCAGTTTGCGTTCGGCCTCGTATCGACGACACGCTTCTTCTTCAAGCTCTTCAGTCTTCACTTTAACCTGTTCTCCCAAATGAGCAACCTGCATCTTTAGCTCTTCTTCCCGCTCTTTGCGTTTGGCCATAGTGAGATCCCAGTGCTCTCTGAACTTAGCTAACTTCGTGTAGGCCCTCTCCAGCTCCTGTTTCTTAGTAGCTAATACACTGCTAACTGAGTCTACATCTAACTCCAGACGCTTCTTGGTTTCAGTCAACTCCAATAAAGTAGTCTTCAGATGTTTCAAAGTTTCGGCTTGTTGCTTGGAAAAATATCCCGTTTCGATCTTTTTGTGACGAAGCTGGGCATTCTCTTTCTCTAAAGCTTCCTTAGCCTTTGCTAACTCTTCTTTCTCCGCCATCAGCTGCTTGTATACCTGCATGTCTATAGTGGTGGGCTCCTCCACCGGAGAAGGATACAGTGGCTGAACTGCAGGATAAGGCATAAGGAACTTTGTAGCTCGTTCACGAATCCATTCCACATACGGACCAAGAACTCGAGTACCCCCTTTGCTACCTGAAGGCTTCCCTCTCTTATGCAGGTTCTTCCATGCTTTCTTAAGCTTGATCAACATCTCTTCCTCTATTGCCCCAGTGAGATACATAGATTCCTGTATCTCTTCGGGCTTCGGCGCTTCCTGAGGTGCATACCCAAACTGCCTGATTAATAAGGAAGGGTTGTAATTGACACACCCTTTCCTTCCTATCAAAGGAACATTAGGGAACCCTTCGCATCTGTATATGACTTCAACTCCGAACACCTCCTCATTAACCCACACCACATTCTCAGAAGTCAACCCCATCAAGCGCTCAGGTCATCCTAAAGAATCAATAGAAGTGACAAAAGGCCCTGACTTCGGCATATGACTAGTAAACCACCTACACAGTAGAGGTACACAGCAAGAGACATTCCTTCCTCGCCGCTTTTCATTTTGGTAGTGAGTTGAATGGTGGATATCTCCCAGCAAGGTAGGAACTGGGTTCTTTGCAGCCAGAATATAGAAAGCATCTGCATCAACAAAATCAGGAATGTTTGGGAACAATACAATGCCATAAACACACACAGCAAGGATGGCGTCAAAACAACCCAGCCACCCTTCTTGGCATACTCCCGAGCCTTCTCCACCAAAACAATCAACGGAAATCCCCACGCATCTCCTCTTCTGGTCATCTTCCCTGTCAGCTCGAACTCTCTTAAGTGCAGAATATCAGAAAGCTCAGCCAGATTAGGCTTAGCGTCCGTGTGATAGAAAGGCATCTGCTCGCGAATCGGTATATCCAAGAGTGCAGAATACTCCTCCAGGGTAGGAGCCAAGACAAAATCAGGAAATACGAAGCACCTGAGCTCAGCATCATAAAACTGCAACAGGGTGTAAATGCCGCTGATCTCATAGGCCGAGGGCTGGTAAACATAAGTCAGGATCCTCCCATATGTCTTCCTGAAATCTCCCATCACCTTCTTCTTAGCAATAGTAATTAACTCTGACAACAGACTGATATCTGGAGACGGGAATCTGTAGGGTAACACTCTCTTCATGGCTTCCATGTCTTGCTAGGAAACAAACACCGGAACTAGGAGGGAAAATATGTACCTGCAATACACACACGTTAGTTGGATGCAAATGGTGATGCAATAATGCAATATGATAAATGATGCAATTAATGAACACAGGGGCCATGTTGTGGCCTGAAGAGGAACATCTCTGTGATATCAAGAGCAGAAAACCACCATGGTCACCAGAACTTCATGACACTAACTATCATCTGACACTCAAAATACCAATCCCCTGGTAAGAAATCCATCTGAACCTCTGTAACTGACGAGAAAACCATCTGATAATAGTATCAATCTCAAACAAGAAACCCATCTGATCCAGACAACACACCTGTTAACGAGCCCAGAGAACTATCTGATAAATACTGAATCATGGTTTCTGAAAGCCAGTTTTCCTGCAATAACCCAATCCCCCTCACAGGTATGGACCTAATCCACGGACAAAGGTACGACATCCTATGCGGTCATCAGCGTCACAGACTTTCATGAGTGACGATACGATTCCCAGAAGGAGTGGCATCATCAAGTCATGAAGAGGTATCACTTAGCTGACTTCCAAATGATCGGTCCCCAGAGTCGACAATCCCCACGTCTGGACTCCCCTCAGATCCTCAGGACCGGAAAGGAGCACCTCTGCGAGAACCTCGTCTGAGCGCAGATTTCGTAGGGAACTGTGCCTGCTCAGCAGACACGTTCGTCTACTACTCTCCGCAACTATGTCTAGGTGCATACTCAAGCCCAGGTCCGGCTTCTCACTCATAGTAACCTCCCTCTCCCACAGCAATAATCATAATAATATAGTGCTGAAAGTAAATGCGGAAAGGTAAAGGTGCGGGAAAGTAAAGTGCGGAAAGATAAAACACATATGCACAACACCCAACAGATAAACACCCAAGCGCTAGGATTGACTCACGTAGGGGATGGGAAACGGTCCCAGCATAAGGGATGGGAAAAGTCCCTAGATGCTATAAAGTCCCCAGCAGAGTCGCCAGCTGTCGCTACTGCGAAAATCGGCGCCGGCTGACAGAAGAGTCGCCACCGTGCGTTATTTATCCCAACGGAGGGAAAGGAAATGCTCGAAGTAAACCTCGCAAAAAACGGGAAAAGGTATGGTCATCGCAACCAAAACCTGGATTCGGGAGTCGGTTACGCAAGGGGAAGGTATTAGCACCCCTCACGTCCGTCGTACTCGACGGGATCCACGCTCGGTGTTTATAAAGAAAAGGGTGTGTTTATCTATCTACGCTAATGGTCAGTCTGAAAAGAAAAGAAAATGACAGGACTCGACAGAACATACGCTGTTCTGGGTCTACGTACTCCCTCGTGCAATGGGAAAGTCAGAGTTAACGTAGTTCGACTACCTACGTCTAGACGGGGGGAGGTTGCTCGCCAGGACATTGCGTCCTGTGCCTACGTACTTCCACACGGCATGGAAGATCAGAGCAAACGTAGTTCAACTAACTACGGCTAAACTGGGTGCTCTCACACGGCAGTGAGAAATTAATCTGGTTTTAAAGGTTCGGGAACCTACAACTACGGTCTGGTCTCAAATGCACTCGGGCAAGAGAAAAGGATAACATCAGTCGTCAGCGGGAAAGTCTCGATCGCACAGCAGCGAGAGAACTAAAGGTTAATTGTTAGTGTGCTCGCTAGGATATCGCATCCTATGCCTACATATTCTCGTCTGGTACGAGAAATCAGAGCAGCTGTAGTTCGGCTAATTACGATACAAGCTATTCAACTGCTTTTCTATTGCTTGGAGAAAGGAAAGAGACACCCTAAAACTATTGTTGAAAAGGGGAATCTACCTAATGTTATCATGCCTGGTTGACCCACCTAATGTCTATCATAACTCCTCCGCAGCGGAGAAGTTAGAGCTCCTAAGGGATCATGGCAACAGGACTAAACAGCAAACAGGAATCAACTGCAAAGTAAAGAAATACTGGAAATATGCATGAATGCAACAACCAAACAAGCAAGGCGCAAAGGCCGCAAACCACAGAGGTAAGGGAGCTCAGCTCTACCAAATACCAGCAAGCAAAGCCACTCAATAACAAACAAGCAGAAGAAGGACCACCTCAACTTCTCATGCACACAAAGCCTACTTCTAAGATGCACCTATCTCAAAAATCTCTAGATGAACCCCTAAGTCTAATGCAGCACAACACCACACAAGTCAAACAACACAAAGAGAAGGCTAGCCAACCTGACAAACCCCTATCCAAAAGCATGAAACTACCCCTGAGCAAGACCCTAAACAACCCTGAAACAAACCCTGATCTACCCCTGAACAAAGCCTTATGCAAAACCCTAATCAAAACCCTAATCAAATCTCTAAGCAAAACCCTACAAAAGAGAAATCAACCCAGTCTTCAAGCTTCAGAACAAGCTTACCAAAGAAAGGGAGCTAAGCAGACAAACCCATAGTGCCTTCCTCAGGAAAGTACCAGGAGGTTACCACTCAAGAATCATATCCTATGCGGCTCAACAACTATGAACGGTTTACATTCCTCCTCAGGTGGAACTAAACTCACATGAAGGCTCCAACATCATTGGATACTTGAGAAATCCTACATGAACTACGGAAACTAAGTGAACAGACCCATAGTGCCTTCCTCGGGAATGTACTAGGAGGCTTCCACTTAGGAATCATATCCCATGTGGCTCAACAACTGTGAACGGTTTATATTCCTCCTCAGGAGAAATTAAACTCACATGAAGGCTCCAACATCATTGGATATTTAAGAAATCCTAGATGAACTAAGGGAACTAAGTGAGCAAACACATAGTGCCTTCCTCAGGAAAATACTGGGGGGCTTCCACTTAGGAATCATATCCCATGTGGCTCAACAACTGTGAACGGTTTACATTCCTCCTCAGGAGAAACTAAACTCACGTGAAGGCTCCAACATTATTGGATACTTGAGAAATCCTACCTGAACTAAGGGAACTAAGTGAACAGGGCCATAGTGCCTTCCTCGGGAAAGTACTAGGAGGCTTCCACTTAGGAATCATATCCCATGTGGCTCAACAACTGTGATCAATTTACATTCCTCCTCAGGAGAAACTAAACTCACATGAAGGCTCCAACATCATTGGATACTTGAGAAATCCTAGATGAACTAAGGGAACTAAGTGAACAGGCCTATAGTGCCTTCCTCGGGAAAGTACTAGGAGGCTTCCACTTAGGAATCATATCCCATGTGGCTCAACAACTGTGATCAGTTTACATTCCTCCTCAGGAGAAACTAAACTCACATGAAGGCTCCAACATCATTGGATACTTGAGAAATCTTAGATGAACTAAGGGAACTAAGTGAACAGGCCTATAGTGCCTTCCTCGGGAAAGTACTAGGAGACTTCCACTTAGGAATCATATCCCATGTGGCTCAACAACTATGAACAGTTTATATTCCTCCTCAGGAGAAATTAAACTCACATGAAGGCTCCAACATCATTGGATATTTAAGAAATCCTAGATGAACTAAGGGAACTAAGTGAGCAGACCCATAGTGCCTTCCTCAGGAAAATACTGGGGGGCTTCCACTTAGGAATCATATCCCATGTGGCTCAACAACTGTGATCAGTTTACATTCCTCCTCAGGAGAAACTAAACTCACATGAAGGCTCCAACATCATTGGATACTTGAGAAATCCTAGATGAACTAAGGGAACTAAGTGAACAGGCCTATAGTGCCTTCCTCGGGAAAGTACTAGGAGGCTTCCACTTAGGAATCATATCCCATGTGGCTCAACAACTGTGATCAGTTTACATTCCTCCTCAGGAGAAACTAAACTCACATGAAGGCTCCAACATCATTGGATACTTGAGAAATCCTAGATGAACTAAGGGAACTAAGTGAACAGGCCTATAGTGCCTTCCTCGGGAAAGTACTAGGAGGCTTCCACTTAGGAATCATATCCCATGTGGCTCAACAACTGTGATTAGTTTACATTCCTCCTCAGGAGAAACTAAACTCACATGAAGGCTCCAACATCATTGGATACTTGAGAAAGAGGTGAGAAGAAAGAATGAAAGACATCCATAGTGCCTTCCTCAGGAAAGTACCATAAATTTCCCTCAAACTTCAGGATCTCAAACCTCACAAACAGAGGATTAGCTCCTAGACTAGGACCTCAAACCATGCATCCTTGCAATCTCCATCAAGACTTCATCCAGCCTCCATTCTCAAGAAGAAACCACAGGCCCTCAAACCAAAAGAAACTATATCTAAAGTTCAACCACAGTTGAACTTCAAAGTCAGAAGCCCTTAAGACTTCTCCTATTCTCAGGCTCAAACAAAAATAACAGAACACCCTATAAAAATCTATCAAAAATCTAGGGGAAACCTACATGCCTCTATGATCCCAAGATCAAATCTCAAAGCCTAAGTCAACTTCTAAGGCTAATAAACAATCCCTAACATGTGAATGGTCAAGGGTTAACCAGCGTGTTATTAGGTTTCTATTCTCTAACCCTAAAACAACATCAATCAACCTCTAAAAAATCTATGAAAAATCTATGGGGAGCATGCATCAGTCCATTATAACATACTAAAAAACTAGAGCAAAATTCAATACCAAATGAGAGAAATAAAATCAGCAAGGCAGACACATCACAAACCAATTATTCAATACCAATTAAAATACAAAAATGCACACAAAAATGAAAATGCATGATCTAATCAATATTTTTATACTATAAAATTCTACATAGAAATATGAGTCTACAGAAAAAAGAATGGAATTATTTGGACACTCCTACTGTTTTTTAGGAATTAATTTCTAACATGATGCAAAACAAAGAGAAATAAAGAAAATAAAAAAGAAATAAAACAGGGGGGGTGCAGCGCTAGCAACTCTCTAGTTGTCTTCAGCCTTGGGCCTATACACGGGGGGTGCGCCCAGCAATGGGGCTTAAGCCCAAACCAAATCCTCATTATTCCTCTCACGCAGGGGGGGGACGAGTAACTAAGGGAGTGTTATCAGCAAAACCAATTTGGGCCTCGGACCCAACCCAAACCCTAATCCAAGTAACTGACTAACAAAACCATACCTTCTTCCCCAACGCTAGCTACTGTTCACTACCAAAACCCTAATACGCCGCTCCCCCAACCTCCCTCCTCTCTGCAATTCCTCTCCAGAATCCTCTAACAAACCTTCACAAATCTCAAACAAAACACTATTCCCAAATTCAAAACCATTCAACCCTAACCTAAACTCTAACCGAAACAAAACTGACATTCAAATCTCCAAATACGAGCCCTAATTCAGCGAAAGAACAACAATGGAGGCGAGAAGAAACGAACCTGGAGCGAAGCCACGGAGACGATGACGTTTCCGGAATTTCTTGAAGTTTCTCGAAGATCAACAGACCGGACGACGTTTGAAGATGCGCTGAGTACTTTGAAGGTCCTTGAAGGAAGCTTGAAGGTCTTGGTTGAAGGCGTCACTGGAGATTGCTCGAAGGTTTTTGGACAAGAAACGAAGAACACGTCCAGTTCTATGAAGATCTGGAAAAACTCAAGAACAGATGAAGATGATGATTCTGGAAAGCAGATAGATCTTGAAGGTTGCTGGGCAACGCGAAGAACAATGACGTTCTTTGAAGATTTTTTCTGGGAAACTGATGAAGGTCTATGAAGATTCTGGGAGTTTTCTGGAGATTCTTTGAATTTTCCGGCCACGGATGAAGTTTCCGGTGGACTGGGTTGAGTTTTCCGGCGAGTTGGTGATGAAGGTGGACGGAGGAGGAAGGGGGAGAAAGAAGAAGATAGGAGGATTCTGGGTAAAAAATTAGCTTCGGCGGGTTGTTGCGGTGGCCGGAAGGCGTTAGGGTGGTCGGCGGTGAGGCGGTCACCGGATTTGCATGGCCGGCGGTAGCTTCTCGGTGAGGGGGTGGTGAGGTGACAAGTGTCACGAGAGTTAATGCATGTGGGGACGCGTGGAGAGAGAAGGAGAGAGAATGGAGTCTGGGTGGGAGACGTGGCAAGAGGAGAGAGAGCTGAAGAGGACGCGTGGGTGGTCTTTTATACTGACACATGGCACATTCTGGATTGAACAAAAAAAATGAACAAAAACTGATAATGGGCCTCCAAAAAAACTCAGAAATGGGCCCAAACGGAAATGGCCAATAAAACCCTGAAAAATCTGACTCATTAACATGAATTAACCCAATTAACCTAATTAACTAATGATTACCTAATTAAACTAATTAAATCTACTTAACTAATCCGAAAATTTAAACTATCCTAATCTTAACCAATATTAAAGTCTAACTAATAAAACTCTAATAATTCCACTAACCCCTAAACTAATGAAAAAGACCATTAATTTCTATTATCTAGATTAAAACCTATATCTAAAAATAAAAAACTCTAATGACTCCTATCTAACAATCTATTAAAATCCTATTAATCCTACTAAAATCTATATTATTTATTCTATAAGAAAATCTATTATTAATAATAAAAAAAACTATATTCTTTCTATTTTATTCTAAAAACATTTAAAAGCTATTTAAAATCTATTATATTCTAAAAATGATTAAAAAACTATTAAATCTATTAAAAATTCTATAAAGCTCTAAAAAAAAGATTTAAACTATTAAAAAATGTTAAAAAATCTATTTAAATCCTAAAAAATCTAAAAAGCCTATTTAAAATCCACAAAAGGCTATTAAATCCTAAAAAAATGCAGACAAATGCAAATGACCAACATAAAAGATAGCGCGAGACCAGATTGAAGCAAACAGTAAACCCCCGGGCATCAGAATATCCCCAAAACCACCATGTAAGCTGAAAACACCGAGGAGCGCACCATTCCCCGAAAATAAAACCCTGATTATCTAGACTGGATCTGAAATATCCGGTAAATGAAAACCAAGCTGTAACTCTGATATCCTCTGTCTGTGCACAAATGTCATGCATCTGATTTGCGAATACGAATTGAACCGTGAACCAGATAGGAGAATCGGTTGGTCAAATTTTAGGGTGCAACAACCATGTGTACAATTCCTCAAAATGATGGTCTTTTAGCTCGTTTTTCTTCATTTTTCTCGAGTAGCTTTGAAAATACAAAAACCAGTAAAAGAAACAAAACAGAGGCATAATACAAGAAAACAAAAATAAAATACTAAATAACGTGCGCAAATCAAGTCAAATAAACAGTATATTTTAGGTCTATCAAATTCTCCCACACTAAAACCTTTGCTTGTCCTCAAGCAAAACATCATGATAGAAAAAGGTGATATCCATAAATGATCTTGGCAAAAAGGACTTATAAGTTCAAGCTGGGATGAAGCGATAGTTAACAACTCAGTGAACCACAGGTATCGAAAATGACACATCTCCGTGAACATAGGCATAAGCTTCGTTCTTTACACAAACCAATCCTAAACTATCCTATCGTACCTAGGCCTACTTTCAAATCTCCTTCTAGGTCCTTTTCATTCTGGTGCAATCACATTAAGCCCGTTATCCACACGTAATCATGGTGAATTGACCGACTAGTGATTCTGATCTTAAGAACGGGGCTCTGGTACACAAATTGGTTTAACCCCTTTTATTTGCCCATTTGTAGTTGTGGGGGATCAGATCGTAATACACCCTACCGAGTTCAGTACCAGATACCTCTGAACCAACTAACAATAGGAAGAATTTTTTATTTTGCTTTGTTTTATCATTTTTTTTCCTTCTTTTTCTAAATTTTTACAACTTTTTGGGTTAAATGACCTTGTGAGGGTTGCCTATACCCGGGTTGCAATTATTTTATCTAGCATACTGATCATTCACTTATATTCATCGGTCCTTCACTTAGATAACACTGTGGCCGGTGCTGACTGCTAGGATAAACTACTAAGGACTCACTATGAACATTCTATTAAGGCAATGGTACACAGGGTATCGAGGTTGATTTCTGCATTTGGAAAGCCTAAGGTGTTTATAATGATACCGATGTTTCAAAGAGAATTTCCCAAATCATCCGCATCCTAACACGAACTTGCCTCAAAGCCCAAGAATTTTCAGGATAGTACACTATTTGTCAAAAAAGTTTTTTTTGGTGGGGCAAAGTAATGAGGGAATAAAATGAGGGAATAAAGTGAGGATATACTGTAGAATGACTCGTTAAGCACAAGTATGTTCTACAAAACCAAAAAAATAAGAAGGGAAATAAACTGGAAAGCGATAAAAGTGTGAGAAAAAGCGAGAAAGTAAATAAATAAATAAATAAAGTCTTCTTCCACACTTAAATTGAACATTGTCCCCAATGTTTCAAAATAAGCAAGGGACGAGGTACCTGAAGGGCCTAAGGCATGTTGCCGGTGCTATCGTCAGCGTGCTCGGAGTACCTAGGGCGGCGAGATCAGATGCGACGGAGATCGGTCTGAGCAGCATAGAACGTGTTGAATCTGGTGGTCGGAGCATCTTGAGATTGCATTATGGTATGCATGGACTGGCTCATCTGCTGTTAGGACTCTTGCATTAATCTCATATTCTCAGTTAACTGATGCTGAATGGTGGTAAGCAAGTTATCTCGTCGTTCCTCTCTTGCTAAGTGGTCTCGCCACATCTGCTCAGAGATATAAAAACCGGGAGTGGTACCTGCAGAGTGGTAACAGGAAGACGGTTTGTGGTACATGGTGAGGCGATATAGGATGATCGGGAGATCACTCTCGTCGGTCATACTCGTCATCAGTATCCTCGCCTTCACCAACAGGAATATTTGGAGGCACTGGACCTGTAATGGGTGGAGCATCTAAATCGTAGGTCCAGTTCCTTGCAATAGTCACATTTGTGCGTCTAGTGCAAGGCAAAACGATAGATGGGATAGCCTTCCCATGGATCATAAGCTCAAAGGCCCCTTCCTTCCTGACCTTGCACAATTTCATATCTTTTAAAATTTTCAAATTAATAGTGCGAGGAGGAAGGGTTCTAAAGTGGCTATCTCAGTATCTAGGTTCAGAGCCTTTGCAATAGATGTAATAAGTCCTCCAAATGCAATGGTCCTAGTGCTCTTGATTGAGGAATTCATATGGGCAATCATGAATGGAACCACATTAAATCTCCTATTTGTGAGGCATCCCTGCAAGAATAGTAACTCTTTGGGATTCTCTTTATTCGGATTCTCCAAGTCAAAGATAGTACAGGCTAACACGTAGCGAAATACACGGATGGTCGGGTTATGGATCCTGGAGGCAAGTATTCCTTCAAAAGATGTAATAGTAAAATTTGACAACCTGTGCCAAAAGGAAAATGCCTCTACAAAACATTCGGAATCCAGAGGTGCTTCACAAATAGCGCCCTCACCAAAAGGCAGTCCTAACCTTTCTGCCATTTCGTCGGTACTAAATAAATATTCAACATTAAACATCCGGAACTGGACTGTACCGACGGTACTAGCAGTGTCGGGTCTAACAACATAAATTAGAGAACTTAAGAATTCCCTTGTCAGCCTTTCAAAGGTATGCTCACTCTAGCAATTATTTCGCGCAATCCTAAAGTGTCTAACAAGTGATAAACGCTATGGTAAATACCTAAAGAATAAAGACAATTATCACCTGCGTACCGTGTCAAAGCGATGTCCCGACTTTGCAGTTGGTCGAGAATTTTCCGTTATCTTTCTCTGGGCTTCCCTTGACGCAAGATGTAACCTTCGTGTTCCATGGATGAACTCTTGAGATGGAAGATGAGTGAAAATGGGTATTTTTTGGAGTTTTTAAAAAAAATGGGTTTTTGATGGATTTTGGTGAGGGAAGGTGAAAATGGAACTTGAAATGGTTAATGGGTTGGTGAGTGGATGATGAAATTAGGAACTTTTGGTGCTTTGGGGGAGATTTTTGTGTGACCAAAAATGAGGTTTTGGATGTGAAAATGGAGGTTTTGTAACTTCTTCCCCGCATATAGTCCAGACCCCATGGCGGGTGCCATGGACTATATGGCGAGCGCCATCCTTGTTAAAGGTGGTTAGGTCAGATTTGGTGCTTTGTTTTGGGCTTTGGTGCTCCTTCTTGAATTTTTGGGGGTGTGCTGGCAGTAGAGATCACTTGTCCTGGCATACTAATTTTTCCTCAGATATATATATATATATATATATATATATATATATATATATATATATATATATATATATATATATATATATATATATATATATATATATATATATATATATATATATATATATATATATATATATATATATATATATATATATATATATATATATATATATATATATATATATATATATATATATATATATATATATATACACATATATATATATATATATATATATATACACATATATATATATATATATATATATATATATATATATATATATATATATATATATATATATATATATATATATATATATATATATATATATATATATATATATATATATATATATATATATATATATATATATATATAATCGGGAAACATAAAAATAATTAAAATAAATTGCATAAAATGGTAATAATCACAAATATGTATATATATGAACGGTAAGATTAATGTCATGAAAATAAAGACGAAAATCAAATGCAATGAGTCTGTAAACGAAAAGAAAAATAAAGCAAATAATGAAAGCAATGAAATGGTGTCATCAAGGAGCTAGCTGCTTATTTGACTGATCGGGATGACAGAGTTAGTGGAGCTCTCTGTGCAAATCTGAGATCTCCTGATACAAAGTGTCTGCTTCAGTGGCATGGGTCATGTCTGATATCTGAACCTGTAAGGTGAGATTGGCTAATGTCTGCTAGAGTCGAGCTATCTCTAAACGCAACTTTGCTATCTGGTTGTGCAAGTCAGGCCTTCACAATGCATGATTATTAGAGAGCACTGTCGTCTATAGAGATGGTGGAGAAGGATGGTATTCCGCTGAGGGCGGTGTACATGGCCCGTCGATCGTCTCTCCATAACCTTCCAACGCATAATTCCAGTTGGAAGGATCGTGCACACTGGTCACAGCTGGGTCAGGTAGAGTAAAATAATGGACAATCTGGTAATCAATCAGAAGTCTGAAACAATCAGGCTGAAAAGAAGCTCTCCTCATTATCCCTCTATCCAAATAGAAATCAATGTCAAGCAATGTATATCCATAATATGGAGTCAGATGCAGCAACTGGCTGGTAGGTCCTAATGTAGTGGCTATATGAGTGACAGTGCCTCCTACATGAATAACTCCCTCGTGTGATCTAGTTGTGCTCTTAAGATTATGCAGCAAGAAATTTCCACATACCACGGGGCGTAACCTGTTCGCGTAGAATAGCAAGCATATTTCTTCCTCACTAACGTGCATGTCGGAGTCCTCCTTTCCAAGAAAGGTGTGAGCCAGGATCATTTGAAAATACCTCATAGCTGGGTTGTAGATTACAGGGGACAGCTGAGTCGATGGATCTAAGCTTCCTCCGCCTGTAATCTCTCTCCAGAACTGGTCAATGTCTCAGCTCATAAAATAGCCCATCGGGAGGTCAGGGATAGCATCTGGGGTGGTCGAAAATCCAAGTAGGTCGCCGAATCCCTTATGGGTGAAGGCATACTCCTTCCCAAAGAGTCTGAATATGGCCAAACCATCCTGATTGGCGTATGGCTCATGGTGGAACGAGCTGATAAACTCTAATGTAAGATGTCTGTAGGTGTGGTGCAGCTGGTCAGCATATTCGCCCTATTGGAGCTGATGACAGAGGAACCTCACACTGGGTTCGATCCCTAAAGCTTCCATGCAAGCCTGGTCCGGATACCGGGTCGGTGCCATAGGACGTTACCAAAGAATGGAGTATCTTCGTCTCTGCTTATCGTCCCAGAAGGCAACGTGCATGTTATCATGCTGCTGCATCCTAAAAAATAAAACTTAGAGAGCAAGACCTGAAAGCACAATCATCATAAGGTGTTAGTTGACACATATAAATAAAATAAAATGAAATAAGAGATAAGTAAAGAGAAAAAAATAAAACCGTGGGTTGCCTCCCAGGCAGCGCTTGTTTAACGCCGTTAGCTTAACGAGTAGAACCTATATGGTTGAAGTAGGCAATGGTGGATCAATCAAGGTGTAGCTGGAGTAATCATCGGGAATGTCCCCTCATTCATAGAATTTTAATCTCTACTCGTTCACAATGAATGGGCTACATGACTGGTTCTAGATCTCGACTGCACCTGACTGAAGAACTTTGGTAACTATAAAGGGACCTGTCCACCTTGAACGTAGCTTGCTAGGAAAGAGTCGTAATCTAGAGTTGAATAGGAGAACAGGGTCTCCTATATAAAAATCTTTCTTTACGATCTTCTTATCATGCCAGGCCTTGGTTCTTTCTTTATATATAATGGCATTTTCATAGGCGGGTTGGCGAAGTTCTTCTAGTTTATGTATATCAAGGACGCGGTTTTCTCCAACTGTCAAATAATCAAAGTTTAGGGTTTTTATGGCCTAATAGGCCCATATGTTCTAATTCAAAGGGGAGATGACAAGATTTTCCATAGACTAGTTGGTAAGGGGTTGTGCCAATAGGGGTTTTGGAGGCGGTTCTATAGACCCATAACGCGTCTTGCAGCTTTTGAGACCAATCTTTTCTTGATATAGAGACCATTTTTTCTAAGATTTGTTTAATTTCTCTATTGGCTACTTCTACTTGGCCACTAGTCTGTGGGTGATAAGGCGTTGCTATCCTATGCTTAACTTCATAATTTCTTAAAAGTTTTTCGAAGATTCTTGATATGAAATGCGATCCACCTTCGTTGATAACAAGACAGGGGGTTCTGAGTCTAGGGAATAAGAATTTTTAAACAACTTAATGACTACACGAGTGTCGTTGGTGGGTGAGGCTATGGCTTCAATCCATTTAGACACGTAATCAACTGCAACTAAGATGTATTTGTTTCCTAAGGAAGACAAAAATGGTCCCATAAAGTCTATGCCCCAAACATCAAAGAGTTCCACCTCTTGAATGTTTCTTAAAGGCATTTCGTTACGTCATGAGATGTTCCCAGTGCGCTGCCACCGGTCACATTGGACTATATAGGTGTGAATATCACGCCAAAATGTTGGTCGAAACAGGACTTCTCTAAGGATCTTGGTGTAACACCCCGTTCCCAAAATAAAATAAAACAATCAAATAAAACACATATCAGAGTTTCTCTCCCAAACGGGATGCCACAATACACATCAAAGTTTCCACAAATATTTTTCCAAATAATTTAACTGAATTTTTCAATAAAGTTTGCAGCGGAAAAAAGATATGGTCTGCCATAACACAAAATATCATATACATACATCATCCATATCCATCATCATCATATATACAATAATGGCCCTCTGCCCCAAAATACATAACATCATCACCGATCAACATCAAACATCTTACAAAATATCAGATACGCCACGGGGGCACACATATCAAAAATACACAATAATACTCCCAAAAACGCCCCGGTGTTACGTAACAGAGCAGTCCTATAGAGACGCCACAATCCAACTAGCTAAACACCTGGATTGTCTGTATTTCCGAAGAAGCACATACCACAATATCAACAAAGGGGTGAGAATTACGATTAAATAATAATGGTATAGTAGTACATGAAATAAAAGGCAGAAATCAATAATAATACTATTTCATATACATATCATCCGGACTCACGGTCCCCACCATCAACCACAACACACAATCACACAACAGTGCACTCACACAACTCTTAACATGCGGTACCGACTCACAATCACGATGGGCACCGGGCCATCAACCCTCCACACAGGAGCACATATCAACGATGGGCAACTGGCCATCAACCCTCCACTCGGGGAGAGAACCACACTGATGGGCAACTGGCCATCAACCCTCCACAATGGGAGCACCACAACAATACTGATGGACACCTAGCCATCACCAACCACAACGGAAGCACATCTCCAATGGACACCTGGCCATCACCCTCCAAAACGGGAGCACCTCATCAACATCGATGGGCACATGGCCATCACCCTCCTCACCGGGAGCACAACACAATAACGATGGACAACTGGCCATCACCCTCCTCACAGGGGAGCACACCGACAATACCGATGGTCACTGGGCCATCACCCTCCTCTACGGGAGCACACAACCATATTCACACACATCATACATCTAGCACACCAAGTGAAAACCGATCCTATTGATCCCCCCTCACACAGTATATATATATATATATATACACGACGCACAAGGCGTACCGATCCCACGGATCCATTCACATCACAAAATACATACATAACAAGCACACAAAGTGCGTCGATCCCACGGATCCATTCACATCACAAAATACATACATAACAAGCACACAAAGTGCGTCGATCCCACGGATCCATTCACATCACAAAATACATACGTAACAAGCACATAAAGTGCGTCGATCCCACGGATCCGCTCACCACATAAATTATCACATATAATGCCCACAAGGCATGTCGGCCTTACTGACCCCAAATACATCACATAACAGCATACAAATGCAACGCATAATAAGCGTACCGATTCTCACATCTCACACACCGCACACACACGGTGCACACATCTCAAGTACACATCCACACTGGTTCATACATAACGCATAATTCAACGATTATGCCACTTACGATAAACGTCAGCCAAACAGCCCTACAACCACCAACATACGCTCGCATCAGCTCTCCAGCAAGCCTCCCATCACACATGACCAACGAGGGTCCAAGTCCACAGAGGAACTACACAAGACATCAGCAAAAACTCAAACCGCTGTCGGTTTCGTTGGCACATTCGCCCGGCGAAGCCCCGCAGCGAACACTCGCTGCCATTCGCCTGGTGAAACCTCTGGCGACGCCAGACAGAAGCTTCTGCCAGCACTCGATGGCTAGTTCGCCCGATGAAGGCTCGCCCCTCATTCGCCCAGCAAATACCTGCGTACTCAGAAAATTTTTGCGTCACAGAGTCACCTCCCACACCGATTTCGCCCGATTAACGCGAAACCCACCACCAACCACATACTACAACTTGGTTATGGGGTCTATCCCCGATTCCATCCGACTAATCATCAACTCAGCTCTCAAAACCAACTTTCGGCTCAACTTCGAACTTAACCGAAAATCCCAAAACTCATCCAATCAAACATTCTCAGCACATGCAACGATTTTAAACATCAAACAACACAACAATCACAACAATAACAGTATGAAATCAACGTCAATCATCAAGGAATCTATGGGGTTATGGATTTCCCCCTTTTCTACCGATTAATCATGCATTTACCGACTTTAACCGATTATTCCCCCCTTACCTCAATTCAAGCTTTGATGATGAACAATCTCCTCAATCCGCACAAAATCCGCTTGTTCAATCTGCTGATCTTGATGCTTCGGCCTTGCTCAACACCTTGTTCTTGCTCGGTTGCTTTTTCACGTGCTCCTCTTTCCAATTCTCTTTCTTCCATATTCCAAAAACACCCTTAATACCCCAAAAATACATTTTTATTTCAAATAAATATTAATCCTTCTTATAAATCCAAATAATATCACTTCCCTCATAATTATTAATATTAATAAAAGTAATAATAATAATAATACTAACATCAACATTAATATTAATTATTAATTATTATTATTACTATCAATTATCCAATATTAATATTATGCTCCTCATTCTTTCCTCAATCCTCACACACAACACATCACAGAACGAAATAACACCGGAAACTGAAAATAATTAAAATGGGTGTTACACTTGGCGTGCGTTTTGGATGTGCTAGAATGTCCTCCAAAAGGTGCAGAGTGACAGTGTTCTATTATCTTTCTTACTTCTTCTTCTGGGATGCAACGGCGAAAAATTCCATATGTGCCTCTTTTAAAAAGGAGCGGTTCATCCCAATAAAAGTGTCTTACATTGTTAAAGAACTTGTTTCTCTGCTGGTAATTAAGATCAGGGGGCATGATATCTGCAGCTAGGTAATTTATAAAATCTGCGTACCATGGTACGTTGCTTACTGTCAGAGATCTCTCAGGGTTTCTAGAAGGTTCTAAGTTGCTTTGTTCTAAGGTTTCTATCTTAGCAATTAACCTGTCATAGGTAAAATCATCGTTAATAGGGAGTGGGTCTGGTTTTAGGTACTCAAGCCTAGAAAGGTGGTCGGTAACTACGTTTTTCGTGCATTTCTCGTCTCTAATTTCCAGATCAAACTCTTGTAATAGGAGGATCCATTGAGGTAACCTAGGCTTGGTATCCTTCTTGCTTAATAAGTAACAGATGGCAGCGTGATTTGTATAAACTATGATTTTGGCTCATACCAAATAAGATAGAAATTTATCCATAGCAAAAACTACGGCAAGAAGCTCTTTCTCAGTGGTAGCATAGTTGAGCTGAGCAGTATCTAGGGTTCTACTAGCATAGTAGATTACATGTAATCTCTTATCCTTTCTTTTCCCTAGAACAACTCTTACAGCGTAGTCGCTAGCATCACACATGATTTCGGACGGTTCGTCCCAATCTGAAGGTTGAATAATGGGTGCTGAGATCATTGCTTGTTTTAGAAAGTTGAATGCTTCAAGCCATTTTTCGTCAAAGTTAAACTCGATATCTTTCATTAGGAGGCCGGTTAAGGGTTTAGTTATTTTAGAGAAGTCTTTGATAAAACACCGATAGAAACCAGCGCGTCCAAGAAAACTTCGGACTTCTCTGACAGTGTTATGGGGTTTAAGATTTTCTATCACTTTTATTTTGGCTTTATCTACTTCGATACCTCTCTCGGAGACTATATGTCCTAAAACTATACCTTCGGTGACCATAAAGTGACATTCCTCCTAGTTCAACACCAGGTTGACATCAACACATCTTTTCAAGATTTTCTCAAGGTTAGCGAGACAATTGTTGAAATCAAGCCTGCATACCGAGAAATCAGCCATGAATACTTCCATGATTCCATCTAGGTAATCGGCGAAGATTGCCATCATGCGACATTAGAAAGTTGATGGTGCGTTATAGAGACCGAAAGGCATTCTCCTGTAGGCAAAAGTTCCATAAGGGCATGTGAAGGTAGTTTTCTCTTGATCTTCCAGATGTATAAGGATTTGGAAGAATCCAAAATATCCATCCAGGTAGCAAAAATAGGAGTGTCTAGACAAACGTTCTAACATTTGGTCTATAAATGGTAAGGGGAAACGGTCTTTTCTAGTGGCTTTGTTTAGCTTCCTATAATCTATACACATACACCATCCTCCTTCTATCCATTTTGCTACATGTTCTCCTTTCTCGTTCTGCAGAACCGTGATGCCTCCCTTTTTAGGTACTACACGCACAGGGCTTACCCACTTACTATCTGAGATATGATAAATTCTACCTGCTTCTAGTAATTTGAGAACTTCCTTCTTTACAACATCACTCATTATAAGGTTTATCCTTCTCTGGTGTTCTCTAGAAGGTTTTGAGTCTTTCACAAGCGAGATCCGATACATGCACATGGATGGACTTATACCTTTTAGGTCAGATATGTTATATCCTAAGGAAGAGGGATATCTGCGTAAGACGACTAAGAGTTGGTCTTTTTCCATCGGGTTTAAGGTAGCACTAACTATAACCGGGCGGTTCATTTCTTCGTCCAAAAATCTGTATCTTAGATTCTTAGGTAGTTCCTTAAGTTCTAAAGCTGGTTTTTTTGGCATGGTATTGGATATGTGGTAAGGGATAAACATTCGTACAGGTCATCATTAATGTAGGGTTCTATAAATCCATCTTCTTCCTTTATGAAGGTTGAAGGTAGTTTGATGGTTTCTTCTAATTTTACCTCCCTAACGTATTCATCGATGATGTCTATGGCATAACATGCATCTCCTAATACTGGTCCATTCTGGTTCTATAGGGGATTATACGTAGATCATCATTTCTCTAATTTTCCAACATCCACTGCCCGTCCTCCCAAGCTCCCATTTCACTGATGGTCGACGCCTTCCTGGAACAACCCTGAAATAACCGCTGGAATCTACTTTTAAGCGGCAAATCTCCAATCCAAATTGACTACCAGAAAGCCGCACCATGTTCTTCTCCAACAGAGCAAACCGTGTACTTGCCGAAGTTTATATGGGGGTCATAAAATGAACTTGACATAATATCCTTCAACCAAAGAGAGTCTGTTTTCAAACTACCAACATCGACAAAAGTTTGCGCCTTAATACTCAAATTACCGTATCTGAATGTGAGAGTCTTCCTCTAAATTCTGTTTCCACCTCTTTGAAATATCCACAACCATTTTTCTATAAAAGCACAATTAAAGCGACCTATGTGTTTAATTCCAAGACCTCAGTGATCCTTCGGTTTGCAGATTGAGTTTCAAGATATCCAAGAGATTAATTTTTGCTGGAATTCCCAGCCCATAAAAACCGATGTTGGACTGCAATAATTTTGTTCACTACTTTTTTGGGAGCCTTGAAGAAAGCCAAGTGATGAATAGGTAGATTAGTTATAACCGAATTAATGAGAGATACTCTACCTCCCATTGACAGATTCCTCCCAGCCCAATTAGAGAGCTTATTCCTCAGGCAAGACAACACCGGTTCCAAAAAGAGTAGCGGCGATGGTTACCTCCAACAGTAAGACCAAGTAAATTAAACGGCAGCCTGTCGGATTTATAGTGCAAAAATGCTTCAGCAGCTTCAAGATAAGCAGGATCTACTCCTATCCCATACAGACAACTTTTAGAGAAATTAATTCTTAGACTTGAAATTTATTCAAAAGCACGCAGAATAGCCTTGAATGCCCAAACATTTACAACCGAACCATCTCCTATAAGCAGAGTGTCGTCGAAAAACTGAGGCATGCTCATTGTGGCTTGATCATGGATTTTGAATTCAGTTATCAAATTACTGAAAGCCACGGATCTCACCAAGCTAGACAAGCCCTCTGCTACGATGGCGAACAAGAACGGAGCTAAAGGGTCTCCCTGCTTCAGCCTCCTGCCAACCTTAATTAGAATCGACACGTAGCTTTTGAACACAGAGCCACAAAACCATTTTAACCAATTATTACCGAAGCCCATCTTAACAAGCAAACCATCAACCAGTCAACACAATCGTAAGCTTTAGCGAAATCGACTTTAAAAAACAGACACTCCTTGTTAAACCGCTTAGCATAGTCTGCTATTTCATTGGCCAGAAGAACCCCATCATATATTTTCCGCCCCATAATGAAAGTGGTTTGAGATGGAGAGATAAGTTTGTAGATAAACTTGCTCAATCTGCAGGAAAGCTTCTTAGATATAACATTGAGAACACAGCTGACATGAGTTATTGGCCTGAAATCTTCAAAATGTTGAGGGTTGTTAATCTTCGGCACCAGCGATATGAAAGAAGACACGAACATCTTTAGGATAAAACCTGTCTTGAAAAATTCCAGAATACAGCTCGTGAAATCCTGGCCAACTATATCCCAACAAGATTTGATGAATTTAATATTAAAACCATCGACACCGGGGCACTTGTTACCGTCAAACTGAACACATCCTTTCTCACTTCAGCAGAACTGAAGTCTGCTTCCAAGAATAATTTGCGCTCCTCTTCAAGACAAGCAACCAAGTCAAACTCGCATCTAAACTTAGACGAATCTAGTTGCAGATATCTTTCCTTAAAAAACTTCAGGGCTTCAGACTTAATACCCTCAGGTTCTTCCTCAATTCTACCTCCCATTCTAACAGCTGATAAACGATTCAAACGATTCCTAGATTTTAAAGAATCGTGAAAAAAAATTGTGTTTAGATCCCTGTCTTGCAACCATCTTATCCGGGATTTATGGGCTAACATACTTTCTTTGAGCCTAAGGTTCTTCTACATTTCCTCCTGGTATCGCAGCCTCTCCCTATCCAATTCTGCAGCTTGGGAGTCTAAGTCCACAACAGAATCCAACTCAAGCTTGTTGAAATTTTCAATATTATCCTTAATCTTTAGCTCTAGCCATCCAAAAACAATGTAGTTCCAATTCCTGAGATCAGTTTTAAGGGCTTGAAGTTTTTTAATCAGGATGTTGCAGGAGGTTCCTGTGAAGAGATACGAGTTCCACAATTTCATGACAAAAGGGATGAATTCCTTGTGAGAGAACCAGTAGTTAAAGGTCCTAAAAGGTTTAGGCCCCCAATTGAAGAAGTTGGACTTCAACCACACAGGTCGATGATCGGACACATCTCTATCTCCCACCACTTGATTCTTCAAGGATAACAATGAAATAGCCCGATCATCAACCAAAATTATGTCCAGTCTGCTTCTGCACTTACCATTAGAATTGAGCCATGTGAACCGATTTCCAAAAACCGGAAGATCCATCACATTCAATGCTTCGATGAACTCACTAAAATCCTTCATATTCCTACTACTGTTACCACTTAAACCTTTCCTTTCCTCCCCATTTTTCACCGCGTTGAAATCCCCCCCCCCCCCCCCACAATCCAACCAACACCAGAAAAATTACTTTTGACTCTAATTAGATCTCTCCGCAGATTCCTCTTTTCAGCTGATCCACAGGGGACATAAACATTGATCACAATCAAACTTTGATTATTCCAAACAATGTGCAATCCCAAGAAACCTTTACCCATGAAAACTTGAGCAAGCTGCGATTCTAGTATTATTCCCCTTACTTAATTGACTCTTGAACCCATATTCGATTGTGATGACCATCTTATCAATTCCTTTAATTAGGGTTTTAACATTTTTTCTCTATTCTTAATAGTAGCGACTCTGTAATTTTTCAATCGCAAAACAATATTTTCAGAAACTTTTCCTGTTTAATCTACATAAACTTACACCTGCAAATAATAAAAAATATTCTCACCTTCTAAAAAATGTATCAAAAGGTTTGATTCCTTTTCAAACTTTTAATAATTAAATAAAATACATATTATAAATTCCTTTGATCGCGTCTAATTATTTAAGATTTTTAATATATTCAATATTATACTAATAACTTTAAACTATAAAAACACATTCAATAAAAAGAAATTAACCAATCCATTACAAAAAGAATATTAAATAATTAATTTTTTCGATTGAATCATCTGATTAAAAATGAAATATTATTATTCGAGAAATTTTAATATAATATTGAAAAATAAAATATTATTATTCGAGTAACTATAATATAATATTGGAAAATGATCATGTGTCAAAACCAAATTATATTTATTTTTCATATTTTTCATATTAAAATTAATAATTAATAATTAATCATTATCTAATGGCATTACTAGTAAAACCTAACAAAATAAATGTTAAAAAGAGTGTTGAAAAGAGATTGTTCCTAGCTTACTCATTTTCTAATTCAATTAATTCTAGCAGGATACTACTGGCCATCGATGTAAGAGGACGCGAGAGAGCACGTCAAGAAATGCGACAGATGCCAACGACATGGGGACATGCACCTCGCCCCACCGAGCGAACTCAAATCCATATCCTCCCCTTGGCCGTTCGCTTGGTGGGGGATGGATATCCTCGGTCCCTTCACCTTAGGCTCATATCAGAACAAATATCTGATCGTGGGCGTCGACTACTTCACCAAATGGATTGAGGCCGAAGCCCTTGCCAAAATCACGGCCCACACCATACTCCGATTCTACAAAAGAAATATCCTCAAAAGATTCGGTGTCCCACTCGCCATCATCACCGACAATGACACGCAGTTCACCGACAAAAATTTTCGGGACTTCATCACCAAACTCGGGACCAAGCATCACTTCACCTCGGTCGAACATCCTCAGACAAACGGCCAAGCCGAATCTGCGAACAGGGTGATACTCAGAGGACTAAAGCGAAGACCATGCGATGCCAAGAGAGCGTGGGTCGAGGAACTCCACAGCGTCCTATGGGCATACTGAACCACACCTCACTCAACCACGGGGGAAACACCTTCCGCCTCACTTACGGAACCGAGGCGGTGATCCCGGTCGAGATGCGAGAGCCGTCCAGACGAGCTGAGGCTCCCCTCAAGGTCGAGGACAACGACGACACCCTCCGAGAGGAGCTCGACCTAGTCGAAGAAATTAGGTCGGGGACAGCTCTTCGAGACGCCCGGCTGAAACAACAGGTAGCACTTTGCCACGACAACAGAGTCCTGAAACACGAGTTTCAGATCGGCGACTTAGTCTTGCGCAGGAACCAAAAGGACTATCGTGAAGGCAAACTAGCGGCGAATTGGGAAGGCCAATATCGTGTTTGCGACAAGACGGAACACGAGGCCTATTACCTTGAAAACCTACACGGGAAACAACTAGCTCGACCATGGAACACCGAAAAGCTGAAAAGGTACTACAGTTAAACACTTCCCGCGGCGCCCAGGCATCGCGACCACCGGGGGGCGACATGGTACCACCACACCTCCTCGCCTCTCCTAGAGACCAACAAAACAACAAACCCTGCCTTTGTGTGCGCAGGCAGAAGGCTCTGCTCGACGGAGAATCCCTCGATCGAGACTCCCCATCGCCGTACCAGCATCGGCAGGACACCTAGCTCGCGATGGGACGTTCACGCCATAGGGAGAAACTACCCCGGAAACGGCCAGGTAACAAAACCGGCCAACTGACCAGTTCTCTACACTACCGGAAACAATTATCGTCGAGCTACCTCCCCGGATAAGCCCAAGGGCATAACAAACATGCATTTTAAACATACAAACATATATTTCGAGCATACAAAAGTGTAGAAATTAAATGAGCATAACACCATGCAAAAACAAAACAAAGCGCACACGTAAACAAATTTCCAAAAGTATATCATATAAAAGCGGGCACCAGCCCAGTAGTCAATATTACATCGCCAAGAAGGGCACGCAGGCCCGGTAAAGAAAACAGTTAGAAAAATATACAAATTATTTGGCACGCAAGCCAGAAGACGCGGACACGCACGCCTGGAACTAATCTATGCTCCCTCTTCCCCCTCCACTTCAGGCTCAGCGGGACGGGCATCGAGACCAGCCTCCTCGGTGTTGGGGTCAACCACTCGACCATCGATTATCTCGTGGAAAGGCCCGATGTCGTCCTCGACCAGGGCGACGCCAGAGTTCCCCACATTAAGTTGTGTGACAGCGCCATTGAAACCCGCTGCAGAGGCCTCCAGACAGTCACCTTCCATCACCCGTATTCTGGAGAGCAGATCAGCCCGGGCGACCATCTGCCTATCTTCGTTGGTCTCGTCGTCGGCAGGACGGAGGACGCCCACCAACGTCCCCACGCGAGCCTTCAGTGCCCGCACTTCCTCCTCAACGGCCTTCAACCTCTCCTCGACGCTATCCCCCCTCTTGCGCTCACCGGCGATCTCCCCTCGATTCTTCTCCAGCTCTTCAGTAAGTTGGTTCACCCTCCCCCAGTTCAGCTCCAGATCCTCGACGGCCTTGTTCAAACGAGACTACGCGAAAGTGAGATCCCCTGTAGCTTAGACAGCTCCACGGCCGAACAACTTTCCTCTCTCAGAACCATCTCCGTGGTGAAGGTCCGTATCAGATCAGCCAAATCCTCCGTCAGAACCTGCCTTCGAGTAGCCCTGTCCGCACTTAGGACCGCCTTCGCCTCCCCGACCAGGATGCTGGGCGACCTGGCCCCGTGGAAGTAATCAGGGTGCTGATGGCAGGGCGCGATGGAATAACCCTCCTCAGCAGAGCTCGTCGATAGGTCGACCACGGTCTCCACCTCCAGAACTCTAGGCCTCTTCGGGCCCCCCTGGGATGTGGGTGACTGACTGCTTGGAGGAGACGAGGATCCCCTGCCATCCTGATCAGCGGAAGCCTGCCCGACCAACTGGCCAACCCGCGTCTTCGGAACAGCAAGGACCTTCAACGCGCGCAACTTCTTCACCCGCTCCTCGACGGAAGACATATTCCCTACAAAACAAAGAAAATGGGTCAATAACAGATAAAGAACACCAAGTCAAGTGAGGAAAGAGGCGTCCACCACCCAGATAGAGAAGGGCCTCTGCCTCCGAGGAACACTCGAGCAGGTCTTTTCTATTGATCAACCTCGCGGTCTCGCGGACATTCCCCTAGCTATCGAGGATGTACTGGCCGTCGGGGGTCACCAACTTTGACGGCGGCAGGCTGCGCACGAACAAGACTATCTTCAAATAGCCGGCCATGTCCTCATCGTCGAGGGACCCCGCGCGCACTATATACCGGTCAGTTCCCCGGGAAAAATGTTCCAGAGACCATTCCACGTGCACCCTCAGCAGCATGACGGCTTCCCGCTGGCCGTTCATAATCCGCTCCCCTTCTGAATATAAAGAGTCGACCCCCGCATGCGTGATCTGGCTGACGATGAAGAAGCGGCGCTTGAAATCCCGAACAGATTCCATGTACGTCTTGAAGAGCCTGTTCGGTTGCTTGAACGATACCCATCCGTGCCTGCCATCCACCGTCTGCCGCTGCAGATGGATGATGCGAAAGAACAGAGGCAGCGTGACGCCGACCTCGAATTCCCGAATAAAAGACAAGGCATTTGGATGCAGCTACGAGGGGGCCAACCTCAACCAGTCAAAGAGGCCCAGGTGCAAGTCTGAGAATGGCAGCCTGAGCCTGGCCTCTTTAAAATAGAACTCATACATCAGGAATTGCAGCCTCCCGTACTTCGAGCATATACGGTGACGTTCCCGAGGACGGTAAACTTGCCAATTCTGGGGGTCACCTTCTTCTCGGTCCTCCACGGTGGCGTAGACTCCCGTCGGGTCAGAAGCGAAACAAGAAGGCATGGACAGAGGCTCCTCGGCTACCCACTCCTCGAGGGGAAGAACGCGCTCGTTGAAGTATGGAACGTCTGACTCATTGTCCTCGACCATTGACCCCGGGACAAACATAGTCATTAACACCTGAAAAGTAGAAGGTAACGGTGAATTCGATGACAAAGATCAAATTCACCCTTCCACCGCAAGTCAAGTGAAAGGGCGACGAGGATAAACCGAGCATCGTCCTCGGTGGCTCTATCCAAATCCTACCGTCTCCCCAGGACACCTACCTAATCTAATATACACACTCTCCCCCGGGAAGTTCATCAGAATAAGCGTGTCTCCCCGGGGAGTTCATCGGAGCAAGCATCTGTCCTCGGGGCATTCATCGGAATAGGCGTTTTTCCTCGGAACGCTCACGATAAAACCCTAGAAAGCCCCGCCTACAGCGGCGGAGATCCACACCACTCCTCGGGGCACTTAACATGCCCCGACCACGGTCCTAAAACAAACGGGAAAAACAAAAGAAAGGAGAAGAAATACTTACTATGTTTCGATCTGCGGCGGAGTGCAAGACGGCTGCTGCGACGGAGATATCAGACGGTAGCGAGGCGGCAGACCAGAGAGATTGAGAGCAAGAAGGAAAAAAGTGGAGAATGAGCGGGGGCTCGCTTACTTATACCCCAACACGAGACTCGAAGCGTCGCTAGGCACTCGAGTACCCTAGGGTAGCCGCCCTAGCAGCCACTCAACGCGTGACACGTGGCAAAGGCTGACAATTGCGCCTCCTCACATCTCTCCGCCAACACGTGTCCTTAACCCTGGGCACTCGACGACGAGGAAAGACTCACGCAGTCACGTCCCCGCGGAATGCGAGCTGGAGGGTTTCTCCTCAAGTTAATTTCTCCTCCCCGATATAACGTCATTAAGTCCTCGCTCCCTCCCTCGGAGCTACGACTTGGGGGCTCCTGTTCTGGCCTGGGCCTTAGCTTGACCGGACAGGCCCAACCCAATAATATTCTGCCAAGCGCAAACCAGTTTGGGCCGCAGCCGTCGGGGACCCAGGGTCCCCGACGGGCAGGTAATGTCCATCCGCGGGCAGAACCTACCTCATCTGTATCGAACACAAGACTCCCCGTCGAGCAGACACTGCCCCCGTCGGGCAGAACCTCCCTTCGCGGGCAGAACCTGCTCCCTTGTCGGGCAGGACAACGTTTCCTTCACACGTTCTCCACGTGCTCCCCTCTGTGGGGACACGTCACTGACCAACTTCCCACCTCCGAAAGAGCAGGTCAAATCCACTTTCAGGAGATCACAGGACAGTTGGACTAGGGTGAAGACCACGTTCTGGTCTTCACTACGCCACGTAAGCCCTAGCAGTCACTTGGGTTGGGCCTGGCCATCCAGCCCAACTCAATTGACCGTTGGCCCTGCGTTAGGGTCTACCCTCTTTCACAAGAGGGTCAGGTAATCTCTTCTTACCCCTTTTTCTGTACTTGTGATCACTCTGCCCATACGCTTACTTTAGCATCGGAGTGCCTTGCAGATACACCCCCTTCTCTTCTTCAACACCGGTGAAAAGGCAGTAAGTCGTAGACACGTGGCAGCCAGCGATCCCCTTCTGATCAAGTCAGATCAAGTTGTCTTTGATTAAGTAGTCCATTCACTTATTTGAACCCCTGTCCAGTTAAATGATCGAAAACATTTGATTACTAGATAAGATTGATCCTTTGTACTGACACTACGTTGGACAACTCAAGATAAACTCAAGACTTCATACTCAAGTCAATACAAGTCAAACAGAACATTATAGACAGACTGAACATTGGACTACTGTTCAAGCGTAACAAAAATACTCTTCAATACTTGTCAGTTATGATGTGAATTGTGCGCCACGAGTCTTAAGAAACGAAGAAGGATGAGAGAGATTATTCTTATCCTTGTTCTGAGTACCTCTGTATATAGGATGTAGACCCTAATTATTCAGAGTATTAGCATCCGTTCATAGACTTTAGTGCAATTCAAATCAAGTGATTGACAAGTCTTTTTCCCCACATTCAACAAATAACACTTCAACAATGCAACAATATTCATCAATAGTACTCTTCTCTTAAGATCAAACACAATCATTTTTTACATCCATACTCTCTTTGGGTTAATCACATTCTCTTAGGTTAAACACTTATCTCTGAACTAAACCTTCTTCTCTTGCGAGTTTGCTATGTTAGTCTCATACTTTGGGCAACCTCTTTCCGTTCATGTCTGTCTTGTTAATTCCATATTTGCCATGTTAGTCTCATTCTTTAGAAAACCTCTTTTTGCTCAAGTCTGTCTTGTTAGTCTCATGTTTATACAGACCCTCTCACATATTTTCCATGTTAGTCCCATGCTTTGGAAAATCTCCGTCCTTTCATGCCTATCTTGTTAGTCTCATGCTTAAATAGACCTTTCCTCAGTTTACAACTCTTTTACAATTCAAGCAACTTCTTTTTCTATTCAATCAACTCTTTGTTTTCTTTTTGTCACTCAAACCTTTTGCAAAACAACTTTTCATTTTATAAAAGAACTATTATAATTTTTTCCTTATTATTCGAGTAATTATAATATAATATAGGAAAATAATCATATGTTAAAACCAAATTATATTTATTTTTCATATTTAAATATCAAAATTAAAATTAATAATTAATCATTATCTAATGGCATTACCGGTAAAACCTAACAAAATAAGTATTAAAAAGAATGTTGAAAAGAGATTGTTCCTAGCTTACTCATTTTTTAATTCAATTGAAGAGTTTAGATTCAAATCATATTCTAAACATATTCTCCACAAATTCAAAATTTATATTTTATAGTTGCATACAGAAGATATATGATTTTAAAAATATAAAAAATAAAAATATAAAACAATATTTTAGATAAATATTTTCTCTTAAATATAAAATTAAAATGGATAGGAAATTTCACTTTTTCTGACCAGAGGAAGCTAAGCCAATAAAAGAGATAATAATTACAAATTCCTATAAATCCTCCTACTGAAAACAAGAATGCAGATGCTATAATCTCTCCTATAATAATTCACATGACATTCTGACCATTAATCCTCCAATACCCTTGCTCTTATAAATTATCTCTTTTTGTTTTCCTCTTCCATTATTCATCAAGTTTTCCATGTCCAAAAGCAAAATGAAACACAACAATATAGTCAAAAAGTTCATTTCAAAATTTCTAATACTAGTAACTATCCTTCTCGTTTCAACAAAATGGACCATAGCAGAAGAAGTTGGTAAGATAAATCAATTTTTTATTTTCTCGTCATATTATGCTGTATGATATAAGTAATTTGATATCTATGTAAATTTGTGCAGAGGATGAGCGTGAATTTGATTACACAAAAGGGAGTAAAAAGGGTCCTCCATATTGGGGAGAGTTGAAGAAGGAATGGGCCGCATGTAAGAATGGAAAAATGCAATCTCCAATTGCTCTGACAAATGACAATTTAAAAATAGTTCCAAATTTAGGGAAACTAAAGAAGAATTATATGTCTGAGAATGCTACTCTCCTAAATAGAGGTCATGATATTCAGGTAATTAATTCTTTTTCTGACTTCAAGCCCTGGTTGCTCTTTATAAATAACGTATAGTTTCATGAATATTGAATAAGCAAATAAGTTTTATTTTATTTATTTTTTAATATTTTTGGTTGATAGCTTAATAGTATTTTACTAAAAATTTAGAATAAATGACGCAGGTGAAATGGTTGGGAGAGGCAGGATCAATAAAAATCAATGGAACAGAATTTTTTCTACATCAAGCCCATTGGCACTCACCTTCTGAACATATCATCGATGGATCAAGGTTTGTGTTTTCTTCATATTTTTTGCTTCATTACTACGTTAATATCTAATTGATAATGTTATTTCACATGAATTTGAAAAATAAGAAACAAATAAAATATTTTTAAATGATAAATTTGGACTGAAATATATATTAGGTATGAGGTGGAGCTACACTTGATGCATCGAAGCCTAATAGTACATGAGAAATACAAGACTGCTATTATTGGGGTTCTATATAAGTTTGGTCCACCCGATCCTATGCTAACTAAGGTAACCTTCTTTTGAAAACCTAAAAACTCAACTTAGAACATTTAAATAAACTAATTTGATTAATTATTTATACTTGCAACAATTTCAGTTGTCAAAACACATACAAGCCGTAGGGAATAATATATCAGAAATGGATATTGGAGAAGTTAATCCCTCCGAATTCGTTTGTGAAGGAGATGAATATTACCGATACGTTGGCTCTCTCACCGTTCCTCCTTGCACTGAAGGTGTCATTTGGACTATTAATAAAAAGGTGGTCATTAAAACCCAAAATATATTGAATATGTTAAACTATTTTACATTGGTTAATACAAATCATTGAACATTTATTCTTTGATGATCATCAGGTAGGAACTGTGTCTGAAGAACAAGTGAGTTTACTTAAGAAGGCTGTTCAGGATGTAAGTATTCTAATTTGATTTATTTCACTCATTTTGTGCATTGCCAAAATGAATGATTTATAGTTATTACTTACCTGTGGACCACTCTATGACAGCATGCAACAAAGAATGCTAGACCTTTGCAACCCCGGAATGGAAGAGACATATTATACTATGACCCAAAAGAGAAGTAAACAACAATATATTAACAATATAGTAATATTTCTTGGCATTTTGTTTTGTAAGATATCAATTTTTCAATTCATCTTTTATACTCGAGTTGTTTCTATTAGATTGAAGAAACACCCGATAAGATTATATTTGGTAATCCCAATATGTAATTTTATAGTTTATAGTTTATAAATTCAAATTATTAAAAAAAAATTGTTTCGTAACTGTTTTTTTCATGGGTTTATAGCTTTCATAACTCTACTTCTAACTGCATTTGAACTTCTTTTATTTATATTCTTATTATTTTAACAAATAATGACTTGATTACTTGACTCCTATTCATGAAATTTGTTTGATGTTGTTGTGATTTTCTCGGATAATGGTGTTGATCCAATGACTTTAAAACAGCATTTTCTATATACATTGAAATAACAACTAAATCACTAGAAAATATCATTAACTAATCTTGTTTGAAGGTTGCATGATGCAGTAGATTCAAATGTTTGTCCAAATTAATGTCATCATCGATTGAATCCATTCTAAAGTTCTCATCATAGGTTGTCGGAAGTACAAAACTTTTTTTTGTCAGAGTCTGAGACTAGGGTATGACTGGATTTGCGGTTGTTAGAATTGATTTTGACTGAATGTAATTTGGTTTAGCTTTTATAGGAGGCAAATAAAATTTTAGAAATGTAAAATTGATTATGGAATGATTTTGAATGTTTGATTTTTCTAAAGTTGAATTGATTTTGCCTTCAGAATTGTTTCTACTTAAAACTATAATTTATAATTTTTTAATTTAAACTAGTGGGAGACTCGTGCATTCGCACAGGTACCAGTATGAGACGCGCATAGATTCCGAAAAAAAAATTAAAAAATTGAAAAAGAAATGAAATGGAGCAAAAAATACTACTTATGTAAGACAAATGAAGTGAGTTACTAGAACGTAAAAAAAACAAAATGATGTTTAGTTAGAAGGATAAAGTAAATAGTAAAATATTAGATTGAAGAAACACCCGATAAGATTATATTTGGTAATATCAAATATGTAAGTTTATAGGTTATAGTTTATAAACTCAAATTATTAACATAATATAATATAATGTGCATGGTTTAGTTAAAACTAATTAATTAGATAAAATATCCGTTAAATATTAAAATAAATCTTAATTTATAAATTCATACCGTGTTTGGAATCTCAATTTGACCAAAATGAAGAGTTTCTTTCATAAACCTCAATACAAAATAACCACAATCTATACCATTACGCTGACGAGGACACTACACATACAAAATAATATGAATATATATCAGGATATATAATTTAATTTGTTTTATCAAGTTGCATCACTACTATAATCAAAATTGTGAAAATATACCTGCACTCTGATCCATGTAATGTTGTTTTCTTTACTCTTTGGTACTCGAGTTTGTCTCTGTGATCAGAATATTTGTATAAATCTAAAATAATATAAACGAATATTTAGAACAATCTCACATAATAAATAAATATACACATGAATATTCAGATCAATCTCATCACTTACGTATCAACCATCTTATTCATATCTGGGTATTTTGTTTGATCACCATCTAACGAATCCATATAATATATTATTTCTTTTATCAAATTAATCGCAATCAATAACCAGTGACCACTGCAAAATAATACTAAATTTAGATGAAAATTTTCTATACAACGTCAAAAAATGAATAACTATAATAAAAGAAATTAGAATGAAATCTAACTCATGGGCAATATTATATGGCAAAAAATACAACTTTTTTGTATCTCTGTTACCCTTAAATGCATCGACTAAGTGATTTTGGACTGCATTTGGACTTTGACCGATTAACGGTGTGTTGATACAACTGAAAGATAAGAATGAGAATATTTCTGTCAGTTGACGCGGGAGCATCAATTTGTCATACAAGAACCTTAAATAAAAACATAATAAACATTAGAATATTCATTGAAATGAGTAAATAAGTTGTTCAATTGTTTAAGTAAAGTTGATCAGAGTACCTGATGTATGAATTCATAACACCGATGCCTAATTTAGAATGTTGAAAAATCTGATCCAAGTCCTCTTTTGCAATTGTTTCGGTATAAGAAAAACCGAGAATACCTTCCTCCATAGGTATTTCACGAATACCACATTCCATCACATCTGTTGTTCCTACATATGTTTCAAGACACAACCTAAATCTAGGAAAAAAATTCTTTTTTAGGCTCGGCCTTCGCAAGATCCTTTTTTTATGACACATTGCTAAATTCAAGCATGATATTCTTGCTGACTTGTTGCAACTCTTGAGCTTGAATCTAAAAATCAAATAAGTTAGGTAATTAATGTATAAGATCATTAAACGTTTGAATTTAGATGATATAATATAATTGACACTTTATATGCATATATATCAATGTACTTGTTTTTTTGATGCAGCTGACCCGGTGTGTCGCCCAATCTCCTTATCTTTTGATTTGGATTTTGTAGGAGTCTAAGATTACCATGTAAATAAAAGGTACATAAATGTAAGAATAACTTACATGCATGGCTCGTAAAACATTTGAGTACTAAAAGATTCATAATGGTGTTCAATATACCTCATCATCTATGAAACTGAGGTTTGACGGTCATGCAACATACGATCCTATTGCGTCTCCCACCAATGTTACATCTGAAATATCGTATGGTATAGGTAATAACGCACCCCCTCTAAAGCAATATCAATCGAGACTTTCAAAAATCCAGCAGGGATCGGTTTATTGTGAAGCAAGTCTCCCAAAGTGTTATGCACTTTTCCTTTGCCAACCATACGATAAGTCGGTGACGATAAACAGAGCTGACATGGTGAAATTCCCTAAACTAATAATAAATATGATTAAGTGTAAATATGGCAATTAAAAAAAATGCTAAATTAATTTCAAGGTAATATATATAATTACCTCAGGAAGTTTCTGGTGAAAATTACAATTGATACTATATTTGTCACTAGTACCTTTAAATTCTGATTTGTGCCTTTCTGACATATATCTTTCTTTATCCTTTTGCAATTCACGAATTTGAACTTTTAATTCTTCCAACGATTCCATCACTTGTTTATTGCTAGGAATTTTACTCTTTGGATGCTTATACAACGTTGTTGGAGTGACCCCAAATCCCTTGCCCCTCACACGACTAGAATACTCAGGAACATATAATACGCGACTTAGTATGCTCCTGCAATCATGGTCTTCATCTGGAGTTAAAGACTGAGATAGATTTTCCTAAAATTTTTATGCATATAGAAAAAGATTAGTGGGGATTAAAAAGCATAAATATTATATGTTAATGAACTTTTGATTTTATTAAAAAAATAATGTTATACTTACACATTGATCAAAAACTTGTTGAACATCTTCCTGAACAACTCCATTCTTACCCACACGAGCAGCCTTCCACAAAACATGTTCAGGAAGAGATGTTTATTCACTTTTCTCCTCTTATAACTACACATTAAGATAAATAATAAGTTCAATTATAACATACATATTCCGGAAGAGATGTTTCTTCACTTTTCTCCTCTTCTAACTATATAATTGTAAAACACATTTATATACTTACTATTCTTTGTTGTAAGCGTGCATATCCCAAACACCTTTTTTTGGTAAGGATACACGGGTTTTGATGCTTGTTGGTGATTTATGCCACTCACCGCCTGGATAAACAAGTTTAAGTCATATCAGAATACACGTGGAACAAGTATATTATACAATGTTCATGATAAGTTAAAATTGCATGGAATTCTTGGGTTCTTCGTTTGGCAACAAAAGTTTCCCATTATTCAGGTGAAATCAAATCTGCATACTTCTTTGGACGTTCTGATTCAACAAAATTTCCATGAGAATCCATAAGAAACTTGTTCGTTAAAAATGCTCGAAACTCTTTGAGTCTTTTTCCGGCCAATTGAAGACAATATTTTTTTCCCTCGTCACCAATGTGAAAAGACGTCTCCGCTCCGATTCTTTACTTATAGTCTCTACCTTTATAGAACAAATTAACATACATATAGTGTGTTAGTATAAGTAATTTAAAGACATAATCGTCAACAAAAATAAATAACATCGCTTATGATACCTATATCTCACTCCATATTTTTCTTTAATTTGTTTCAACATTGCACTGTTAGGCTCAACTAATTGGTTTGTTTCATTCCAATGTATGTCATATTTTATACCTTTATCTCTTGCACAAATTATTCCCTTCATAATTGTTATTCCTCGTTTAATATCTTCTTTCACATCATGTACTGATTCGTTTCCATCATTTTTAAAAGTATAATGTGCATTTTCCTCATTGCTAGCCATTTCACATGTAATAAAGAAAAACATAAATATGAAATTAAAAATATCAACATCAATAATCTATAATCCATTGAATATATAAAATGACAAATATATAATTTTATTGAATGACATAATATATCATTTTTACTAGTACCTTTTTCAGTAACATCTCTTTCTTTTTTTGGTTGGAACATGGTTTACTTGTCTCTTAACAACACAGGCGGATTGATTGATTCAAATTTCCTCATTATGACCATTTCTAATATATGATTCATTCACTCTAATATTCTCGTCTTGATCATTTATAATATAGGGTTCATTCTCAACATCAATATCACTGCATACCCTAATTTTTCACCTTGAGATTCTGTTTTTCGTTTCACATCATCTACATAGCATATCACACATTTCATCATGCATAATACAAATTTATCTGTTGGAATAAATTTGTTGGAATTACAGCCGAATTGATCAAATAAAAGTCAACTGTATGCAAAGTCAGTGGATGGAAAATTTCAAGATCGAGCCTGCAAACGCCAGTGACATTAATCTATGTTTCATGTAATTTAACTTGGTGTGCTCATTTAAATTTTTCGACCACCTTTTGAACATTTTTGATCAATTTAAGCCTTTTTAGCGGGTAAAACTTATTTCAAAATCTGACCAAATGTTGTATTTTTCCGAGTCGTTTATTTCGCGCTGATTATTTTAGTATATTTATTTTATTTTTTCGAACACTTTTTTGCCCGACCTTTTATTTGTTTTTCTTATCATTTTATTTTTATTTATTTATTTTTTTAGTTAAATAGTTATTTAATTTATTTAGATTTAATTAGATATTTTAATTTAAGTTTACTTTAATTATTTAAAAAATAATAATAACCATCAATATTTTCCAAAACACAATTAAACATGACTCAAATGAAAAAGGAAGGAAAACTAGACGTGTTTGGACATGTTCAAACCGCAAAGAAAACAATGTCAAGGAAAATCAAACATATTCCAGATAAAGTTTAAATTCTTTCTAAAACATGTATGAATATGGCGGATTAAAAACGGAAAATGTTCATCATAATATCTGGCGCATTCAATGTCGATGTTGGAATTCAAATTCCACGAGAGCTTATAAAAGAACAGGGAGGACACACACAAAAACAACAACAACAAAAATATCCACACAAACCTTATTTTACTTCATAAAAACCACACAGAAACACACATCGCAAGTTCATCCGCGACCACCACCCCATCGTGATTTCAACGGGTAAGATTTTTACACACTTTTTTTATTCAATTCAAGATCAGTTTTGTTGATTTGTGAGTTATGAGAATATTGAATTTGTCTGTGGATTTGTGAGATTGAGATTTCTTTTAAGTTTGATTTGTTTGTGTTTTGTGGGGATTTAAATATTTTGTTTTTTCTCTATTAAGCAATCCATGTGTTAAGATATTATACATTGGTTTGTTCTAATGAGTCATGAACACTAACCATGAACGCTTCCCCTCTCTGTGCATTTTTTTATATAATTTTTTTTTAATATAAGATATTAGGATTTGTGTATAATTGGTTCATGAGTCTAATTTTGCTATTTCACACTCCTTGAAGTCTTATTATTGTTTATTAATTAATTTCTCTTTCATTTTATATATTTAATTAATATATGGTTATAATCTATTTTAATTCATTTAGTTTAGATTAGTTTCAATCATAGTCTAGATATTTTACAAATCAATCTAAAAAATACCAAAAAAAATAAAGAACACAAAATATATTCAATTCATAACAAAATAGGTTTTCTTTTTTAGAAATTAATAAAATATAAAAAAAACAATAAATATTATAAAATATACAAAAATATATATAACTAATTAATTAATATTGAGTTTATTAGGATTAGGATGATCTTTAGGATTAATTCCCTTTAAATATCAACCTTAGGTCATAGAATTAGGTTAGTATTCCCTTAAGATGTTAACTAGACAACCTAAAATTAGGCTCCTTTTTCTCCCATGAGAGAATTAGACATGAGTCATCCTTAGTCGATATATAATTCTCCTACCCCATGACATAGTCGAGAAAGGTGATGACGTGTTCGCAAGTGCACGAATAGCGTCAAAGTAATATAAAAGATTATTGATTCCACAGAGACCAAACATCAATCTATCGTATACTATTGTTACGGTGTTTATCTAAGGCAAGTCAATTAAGGGGTTTGTTGTGCGAAATAAAAGTAAAGTGCGGAAATAAATTCAATAATAAGAACAACAGGCATAGATGCAATTCATATAACTATGTAGTATTCCAAATGTGTACAAATAGGGTGCCTTATGGGGTAATTTTTTTCCACTCATGAAAAGAACTAATTTAACGGGAACTGTCGCTTACGCATATTCAGAACCGAGTTTATCCCTAATCGATCCCTCTTATTGTCACTTATAAAAAGGCGCATATTGCGTTAGGATTGATTAAACCTATTTTTAAGAAATATAGTTTCTTGACTTAATTGAAAAGTATTTTGACCTAGAATTTCTAACAAAAAGAGGTTCTTGCGAACCGGACTTTAAATCCATAAACGCGTCTGAAAACACTTTTAAAATTGGTTTTCCTAAAAATTAAAGACTCCTGCTTAACTGAACCAAGCGCTTTTACTTCCTTTGAACAGTTAGAACTAACCAAATTTATCTAAAGGTTGGACATCTTTCGATCTTACCACACAGATTTTAAGTACAGAAAATAACTGTTTAAAAGTCAGAATAACCCCTAAGTAACTCTATTGACGGTTGTATGGAATATTATTATAACTATAATCCTCGCATCCTAGCCTTTAAGATTTAGCCGGACATGGTTAAGTGAATAGACATGGTAAATAAATACGTGTAAATAAAGTGCGGGTAAATAAATAAAGTGTGATAAAGGGTGCGGTAAATAAAGGTGAGATAAATAAATCATGTAGAAAATAAAAGTAGATAAATAAACAGGCGATAAATAAACAGAAACCTGCTCCAAACGAGAGGCTTTAAATGTTGGTACAACTGGAAGTAAATGACAGAAATAAAATGGTGGTAGGATTAACTTCTATCCAAGTGCTTCAAACTCGATCACAGACTCGATTAGAAAATGTAATAACCCCTTGATGTGAGAAGTTTATTACTTTTACAATAGATGAAATTTATGGCTTAAGTTCTGTAACTAAGCTTGGATGATTAGAAATGAGACAAAACTCCTCTATTTATAGTGGTAGGAAAGTACAGGTAAGGACATGAATGCCCCCAACTCCTTTTGGGAGGGAAACAAGACTGTGAAGGTGGCGCCCGCCACATGAACCAGGGTGGAAAGGAGTGGGAGACGTGGCAGTTGTCAGTAGTTGTCTTCTATCTAATGTGTGGCATCCCCTATGGCGCCTGCCATGGTGGAAGCCATGTGTACAATTCCTCAAAATGATGGTCTTTTAGCTCGTTTTTCTTCATTTTTCTCGAGTAGCTTTGAAAATACAAAAACCAGTAAAAGAAACAAAACAGAGGCATAATACAAGAAAACAAAAATAAAATACTAAATAACGTGCGCAAATCAAGTCAAATAAACAGTATATTTTAGGTCTATCAAATTCTCCCACACTAAAACCTTTGCTTGTCCTCAAGCAAAACAACATGACAGAAAAAGGTGATATCCATAAATGATCTTGGCAAAAAGGACTTATAAGTTCAAGCTGGGATGAAGCGATAGTTAACAACTTAGTGAACCACGGGTATCGAAAATGACACATCTCCGTGAACATAGGCATAAGCTTCGTTCTTTACACAAACCAATCCTAAACTATCCTATCGTACCTAGGCCTACTTTCAAATCTCCTTCTAGGTCCTTTTCATTCTGGTGCAATCACATTAAGCCCGTTATCCACACGTAATCATGGTGAATTGACCGACTAGTGATTCTGATCTTAAGAACGGGGCTCTGGTACACAAATTGGTTTAACCCCTTTTATTTGCCCATTTGTAGTTGTGGGGGATCAGAACGTAATCCACCCTACCGAGTTCAGTACCAGATACCTCTGAACCAACTAACAATAGGAAGAATTTTTTATTTTGCTTTGTTTTATCATTTTTTTTCTTCTTTTTCTAAATTTTTACAACTTTTTGGATTAAATGACCTTGTGAGGGTTGCCTATACCCGGGTTGCAATTATTTTATCTAGCATACTGATCATTCACTTATATTCATCGGTCCTTCACTTAGATAACGCTATGGCCGGTGCTGACTACTAGGATAAACTACTAAGGACTCACTATGAACATTCTATTAAGGCAATGGTACACAGGGTATCGAGGTTGATTTCTGCATTTGGAAAGCCTAAGGTGTTTATAATGATACCGATGTTTCAAAGAAAATTTCCCAAATCATCCGCATCCTAACACGAACTTGCCTCAAAGCCCAAGAATTTTCAGTATAGTACACTATTTGTCAAAAAAGTTTTTTTTGGTGGGGCAAAGTAATGAGGGAATAAAGTGAGGATATACTGTAGAATGACTCGTTAAGCACAAGTATGTTCTACAAAACCAAAAAAATAAGAAGGGAAATAAACTGGAAAGCGATAAAAGTGTGAGAAAAAGCGAGAAAGTAAATAAATAAATAAATAAAGTCTTCTTCCACACTTAAATTGAACATTGTCCCCAATGTTTCAAAATAAGCAAGGGACGAGGTACCTGAAGGGCCTAAGGCATGTTGCCGGTGTTGTCGTCAGCGTGCTCGGAGTACCTAGGGCGGCGAGATCTGCTGCGATGGAGATCGGTCTGAGCAGCACAGAACGCGTTGAATCTGGTGGTCGGAGCATCTTGAGATTGCATTATGGTATGCATGGACTGGCTCATCTGCTGTTAGGACTCTTGCATGAATCTCATATTCTCAGTTAATTGATGCTGAATGGTGGTAAGCAAGTTATCCCGTCGTTTCTCTCTTGCTAAGTGGTCTCGCCACATCTGCTCAGAGATATAAAACCGGGAGTGGTACCTGCAGAGTGGTAACAGGAAGACGGTTTGTGGTACATGGTGAGGCGATATAGGATGATCGGGAGATCACTCTCGCCGGTCATACTCGTCATCAGTATCCTCGCCTTCACCAATAGGAATATTTGGAGGCACTGGACCTGTAATGGGTGGAGCATCTAAATCGTAGGTCCAGTTCCTTGCAATAGTCACATTTGTGCGTCTAGTGCAAGGCAAAACGATAGATGGGATAGCCTTCCCATGGATCATAAGCTCAAAGGCCCCTTCCTTCCTGACCTTGCACAGTTTCATATCTTTTAAAATTTTCAAATTAATAGTGCGAGGAGGAAGGGTTCTAAAGTGGCTATCTCAGTATCTAGGTTCAGAGCCTTTGCAATAGATGTAATAAGTCCTCCAAATGCAATGGTCCTAGTGCTCTTGATTGAGGAATTCATATGGGCAATCATGAATGGAACCACATTAAATCTCCTATTTGTGAAGCATCCCTGCAAGAATAGTAACTCTTTGGGATTCTCTTTATTCGGATTCTCCCAGCCAAAGATAGTATAGGCTAACACGTAGCGAAATACACGGATGGTCGGGTTATGGATCCTGGAGGCAAGTATTCCTTCAAAAGATGTAATAGTAAAATTTGACAACCTGTGCCAAAAGGAAAATGCCTCTACAGAACATTCGGAATCCAGAGGTGCTTCACAAATAGCGCCCTCACCAAAAGGCATTCCTAACCTTTCTGCCATTTCGTCGGTACTAAATAAATATTCAACATTAAACATCCGGAACTGGACCGTACCAACGGTACTAGCAGTGTCGGGTCTAACAACATAAATTAGAGAACTCAAGAATTCCCTTGTCAGCCTTTCAAAGGTATGCTCACGTCTAGCAAATATTTCGCGCAGTCCTAAAGTGTCTAACAAGTGATAAACGCTATGGTAAATACCTAAAGAATAAAGACAATTATCACCTGCGTACCGTGTCGAAGCGATGTCCCGACTTTGCAGTTGGTCGAGAATTTTCCGTTATCTTTTCTGGGGTTCCGTTGACGCAAGATGTAACCTTCGTGTTCCATGGATGAACTCTTGAGATGGAAGATGAGTGAAAAATGGGTATTTTTTGGAGTTTTTAAAAAATGGGTTTTTGATGGATTTTGGTGAGGGAAGGTGAAAATGGAACTTGAAATGGTTAATGGGTTGGTGAGTGGATGATGAAATTTGGAACTTTTGGTGCTTTGGGGGAGATTTTCGTGTGACCAAAAATGAGGTTTTGGATGTGAAAATGGAGGTTTTGTAACTTCTGCCCCGCATATAGTCGAGACCCCATGGCGGGTGCCATGGACTATATGGCGAGCGTTATCCTTGTTAAAGGTGGTTAGGCCAGATTTGGTGCTTTGTTTTGGGCTTTGGTGCTCCTTCTTGAATTTTTGAGGGTGTGCTGGCAGTAGAGATCACTTGTCCTGGCACACTAATTTTTCCTCATATATATATATATATATATATATATATATATATATATATATATATATATATATATATATATATATATATATATATATATATATATATATATATATATATATATATATATATATATATATATATATATATATATATATATATATATATATATATGTATATATATATGTATATATATATATATATATATGTATATATATATATATATGTATATATATATATATATATATGTATATATATATATATGTATATATATATATATATATGTGTATATATATATATATATATATATATATATATATATATATATATATATATATATATATATATATATATATATATATATATATATATATATATATATAATCGGGAAACATAAAAATAATTAAAATAAATTGCATAAAATGGTAATAATCACAAATATGTATATATATGAACGGTAAGATTAATGTCATGAAAATAAAGACGAAAATCAAATGCAATGAGTCTGTAAACGAAAAGGAAAATAAAGCAAATAATGAAAGCAATGAAATGGTGTCATCAAGGAGCTAGCTGCTTATTTGACTGATCGGGATGACAGAGTTAGTGGAGCTCTCTGTGCAAATCTGAGATCTCCTGATACAAAGTGTCTTCTTCAGTGGCATGGGTCATGTCTGATATCTGAACCTGTAAGGTGAGATTGGCTAATGTGTACTGGAGTCGAGCTATCTCTAAACGCAACTTTGCTATCTGGTTGTGCAAGTCAGGCCTTCACAATGCATGATTATTAGAGAGCACTGTCGTCTATAAAGATGGTGGAGAAGGATGGTATTCCGCTGAGGGCGGTGTACATGGCCCGTCGATCGTCTCTCCATAACCTTCCAACGCATAATTCCAGTTGGAAGGATCGTGCACACTGGTCACAGCTGGGTCAGGTAGAGTAAAATAATGGACAGTCTGGTAATCAATAAGAAGTCTGAAACAATCAGGCTGAAAAGAAGCTCTCCTCATTATCCCTCTATCCAAACAGAAATCAATGTCAAGCAATGTATATCCATAATACGGAGTCAGATGCAGCAACTGGCTGGTAGGTCCTAATGTAGTGGCTATATGAGTGACAGTGCCTCCTACATGAATAACTCCCTCGTGTGATCTAGTTGTGCCCTTAAGATTATGCAGAAAGAAATTTCCACATACCACGGGGCGTAACCTGTTCGCATAGAATAGCAAGCATATTTCTTCCTCACTAACGTGCATGTCGGAGTCCTCCTTTCCAAGAAAGGTGTGAGCCAGGATCATTTGAAAATACCTCATAGTTGGGTTGTGGATTACAGGGGACAGCTGAGTCGATAGATCTAGGCTTCCTCCGCCTGTAATCTCTCTCCAGAACTGGTCAATGTCTCAGCTCATAAAATAGCCCATCGGGAGGTCAGGGATAGCATCTGGGGTGGTCGAAAATCCAAGTAGGTCGCCGAATCTCTTATGGGTGAAGGCATACTCCTTCCCAAAGAGTCTGAATATGGCCAATCCATCCTGATTGGCGTATGTCTCATGGTGGAACGAGCTGATAAACTCTAATGTAAGATGTTTGTAGGTGTGGTGCAGCTGGTCAGCATATTCGCCCTATTGGAGCTGATGACAGAGGAACCTCACACTGGGTTCGATCCCTAAAGCTTCCATGCAAGCCTGGTCCGGATACCGGGTCAGTGCCATAGGACGTTACCAAAGAATGGAGTATCTTCGTCTCTGCTTATCGTCCCAGAAGGCAAGGTGCATGTTATCATGCTGCTGCATCCTAAAAAATAAAACTTAGAGAGCAAGACCTGAAAGCACAATCATCATAAGGTGTTAGTTGACACATATAAATAAAATAAAATGAAATAAGAGATAAGTAAAGAGGAAAAAAATAAAACCGTGGGTTGCCTCCCAGGCAGCGCTTGTTTAACGCCGTTAGCTTAACGAGTAGAACCTATATGGTTGAAGTAGGCAATGGTGGATCAATCAAGGTGTAGCTGGAGTAATCATCGGGAATGTCCCCTCATTCGTAGAATTTTAATCTCTACTCGTTCACAATGAATGGGCTACATGACTGGTTCTAGATCTCGACTGCACCTGACTGAAGAACTTTGGTAACTATAAAGGGACCTGTCCACCTTGAACGTAGCTTGCTAGGAAAAATTCGTAATCTAGAGTTGAATAGAAGAACAGGGTCTCCTATATAAAAATCTTTCTTTACGATCTTCTTATCGTGCCAGGCCTTGGTTCTTTCTTTATATATAATGGCATTTTCATAGGCGGGTTGGCGAAGTTCTTCTAGTTTATGTATATCAAGGACGCGGTTTTCTCCAACTGTCAAATAGTCAAAGTTTAGGGTTTTTATGGCCTAATAGGCCCATATGTTCTAATTCAAAGGGGAGATGACAAGATTTTCCATAGACTAGTTGGTAAGGGGTTGTGCCAATAGGGGTTTTGAGGCGGTTCTATAGACCCATAATGCGTCTTGCAGCTTTTGAGACCAATCTTTTCTTGATATAGAGACCATTTTTTCTAAGATTTGTTTAATTTCTCTATTGGCTACTTCTACTTGGCCACTAGTCTGTGGGTGATAAGGCGTTGCTATCCTATGCTTAACTTCATAATTTCTTAAAAGTTTTTCGAAGATTCTTGATATGAAATGCGATTCACCTTCGTTGATAACTGTTGCGGTGGAAATAGGATCACAAACTATTAATGAGTTTGAATCGCAATTCAATTCACAACCGCTCTTTGATTTATCCGAAGGAAAAGGTCAAAAGAGGGAAAACCTATTTTGCATCGTAAACACAATGCGGGGGAAGATCTAGGGTTCGGGGGTTGGTTAAATTTAGGGAAGGTATTAGCACCCTAAACTTCCGTAGTACTCTACGGGAACCTTTTGTTCAAATGTTTACTATTTGCTTTATTTATTTGCTTAAGGTATATGTACATAAGGATTACAAGTGAGAAAAGAGACCTAAGGGGTTAATTCTAAGTTTACTCGGCAAGACATCGCATCTTGTGCCTACGTATCCTTACGGGAGTGGAATCAGAGTAATCGTAGTTCCCCTCAAAAGGGAGGTTAGAGACTTCTTGACTGTGGTCAAGGTCTCAAGGGGAATAAACATGTCTTAGGGACACGCTTACGTGGAGTGTAGAAACTCCAAATCTCTACGTTGAAATGTTGAGTGGTAATTAGGGTTAAATTAGGGATTCCACGGCGAGAAACCCTAAAATGAGCGCGGCGGCTCTTTGACCTAATGCTAGAGGTAAAATTGTAACTTTGCCTGCGGCGAGGCATTTGTGAAAATTAGGGTTTGTGAGGTTGTAAGGGTTTGAAGTTGAGGACTATTGGCGCGGCGACCAAAAGCTAGACCTAATTCCTTCGGAGGAGTGAAATTAATTATAAAGATGCGATGAAATTAAATATACATACAACGGCAGAAAATAAAGTGCGGAAAGATAAATGCGACAATTGTCTCGCACAATTACATCCCATAAGCAGTTACAATTATAATAGCTAAATATAAAACCGAAAATAAGTTTCAAATTGAACATAATAGCTGCAAGAAACAAAACAAACAAAAATGTCAGTATGTGGGGTTAGACGAAAACGAAATCAAAATTGGACGAGAAGCAAGCCGTATGAATTTTGGAGGACTTTTATGGTCTTTTTAACCAAGGATTTAAATTTATGAAAAGAGAGAGTTTTGAGTTAAAAAAAAAATTATTAATAAAAAAGTGAAAGTTTGGTTAATTATTCTAAAAAAGGAGTTTTAGTGATAATATTTTGAAAAAAAGATTTAATCATTAAAAAAAACAATTGGTTTAATTTAAAAAATCTTAATGTTAGTTAAAAACACGTTTTACTTTAAAGTTATAAAAAAGTTTTATTATTTGAAAAAACATTTGATTATTTTATTTAAAAAGAGTTTTAATTAATTTGAAAAAGGTTTTTGGTTATAAAAAAAGAAAGGGCCTTCTTGATTTTTTTAAAAAAGATAAACAAAATAAAATAACAAATGGAAAAACAATAAATAAAAAAGGAGGGTTGGGTCGGTCATCACTCTTCTTCTCTCTGCTCTCTGAGTTTGCGTGTGTTCCTCTCCTTCTTGTTTGCCTCTCACGGATGTTATCTTCTTCTTCTTTTGCATGGCCGCCGATTTGTCTTCTTCATCTCTTTTTCCTGAAAAACATGAAAAGCAACACAAAAATTGTAATTATATTTTTTGATCCTTACGGAATGATGATGGCCGATGATGCTTTGTCCTGAGGCTAGAGGATTTTTGACGGGGTTTGCTTGGATTTTTTACGAAAAAGTTCCCTTTTCTTGCTATGATTTTCGTCCCTTTTATACTTGATTTTTAAATCTTTTTTAATCTCAGATTTAATTTGAATATCTCAATCTTTTTCAATCTCGGATTTGATTTGAGTAGATTTTTATGATGATTTCAGATTTGATTTGATGGTGATGCTGATTTTCTTATGATGATGATATGATATGATTGATTTGATCTGGAATTCATTAAGATTGGATTAGATTAAAAAAGTGTTGAGATTTAAATTTAAAAAGTTAGCAAAGAAGATTAGAGTTTCAAGTTAAATAAAAAATTAGAGTTTTAAAAAAAAATGAGTTAGAGTAAAAAAAAATATTTGAATGTTGGTTTTAAAAAATGTTAGAATTATTTTAAAAACTGTTAGAATTTAATTTTAAAAGGAATTTAAAATTAAAAAAAAAAAAAAAAAAAAAAAAAAAAAAAAAAAAGGGCGTTAGAATTTAATTTTAAAAAGAAATTAGAATTTTAATTTGAAAAATAAAGGTGTCAAAAAAAAAGATTTAGATTTAATTTTAAAAAAAAAGGTTAGAAAAAAAAAAATTAATTTTAAAAAGAAGCTAGAGAAAAAAAGATTTAATTTTTAAAAAAGAAGTTAGAGAAAAAAAGATTTAATTTTTTAAAAAGAGAAGTTAGAGAAAAAAAGATTTAATTTTTAAAAAGAGTTAGACAAAAAGATTTAATTTTAAAAAAGTAGTTAGAAAAAAGATTTAACTTTATAAAAGTTAGAAAAAAGATTTAATTTTAAAAAGAAGTTAGAAAAAAATATTTAACTTTAAAAAAGTTAGAAAAAAGATTTGATTTTTTTTAAAAAAAATAGAAAAAAAGATTTAACTTTAAAAAAGTTAGAAAAAAGATTTAACTTTAAAAGGTAGAAAAAAAGGATTTAACTTTTAAAATAGTTAGAAAAAAGATTTGATTTTTTTTTTAAAAAATAGAAAAAAAGATTTAACTTTAAAAAAGTTAGAAAAAAAAGATTTAGCTTTAAAAAAAGTTAGAAAAAAAGTTTTAATTTTAAAAAGTTAGAAAAAGATTTAACTTTAAAGAGTTAGAAAAAAAGATTTAATTTTAAAAAAAAGTATTAGATTTTTATTTAAAAAAAGTATTAGAATTTGATTAAAAAAAAAGTGTTAGAAATTAATTTAAAAAGGTTATAAAAAATTTACTCTTTAAAGAAAAGAAAAGAAAAGTTAAATTTTAATCTAAATCCTAAAAGTTAGTAAGAAGAGCTTAAAATGATTTAAATAAATAAACTAAATAGAAAAAAAAAAGTTAATAAAAAACATTAGTAAAGTTATAAAAAAAATTTAATTAAATTATTATTAGTTAAAAAAACAAGATCTAAAAAAAAAAGGTTAATTTATTAAGTTAATAAGAATTTAAAATAAAAATAAAAAAGAAAGGGTAAAATTTGGGGTATTACAGTTGCCCCTATTTAAATAACTACACCGGATGATTTGAGTGGCGGAGACTCGAGGAATCATGGTGGAGGGATTTAAATATAGATAACCGAAAATTTTGCCCTTATATGTGGCGATATGCGATGTTATGGACAAAACAAAAGCAGACTAATGCAGACGATGCCATGAATATGATATGATGCGTATGCTGGGATGATGAGTGAGAAAATGCTGACGAATACGACGACACAGGGACAGACGCTACGAGAAGAACACACTGGGAAAAACGACGCGCTGGGACGACAGCACAACACTGGGGAATTCCAAAAAAGATGGTCAACTGGTGCGAACACGACCAATTGTCTTTTTAGAAAAGGAACGTGATTCTCAAATGGAGATGGTACCTATGAGACGGCCTCCACTGGGGAATCTAAAAGTAAAACTGGATCATGTACGACTGCAAGATCGATTACAGAATGCTGGAGCATTGAGCAAAGAATAGCATCCAAGCTTCTGTAACCTATCCCTCGTGACAAGATCAAACGGACTTTTCGGAACTCCGTAACAAATATACAGGGTAAAGACCGGCTGTATGCCAAAATAAATGGACTTTAATGGGAAATGCCCTGATAAGCTTCTTGAGGGAGAATGGTCACTCATCGTTGGAAGGGACTTATATGCCAAAATGGATAAGCACTCAAATAAAGAGGCTGCTGCTTATCTGATAAATAAATCTTCTCGCATTTAAGGTCGGCGCCTGGAATACGATTCTGATTCTTCTCTTACTGAAGGATAAATAAACTTCGTCATGCTTCAAGATTATGTTCTCCTGAACATGAAAAGGGTAAACTGAACTTCCTCATACTTCAGAATCGTGCTCTCCTGAATATGAAACTGGATGACTGAATATACTCATATTTCAGAATCGTGCTCTCCTAAATATGAAACTGGATGACTGAATTTCTTCATATTTCAGAATCGTGCTCTCCTGAATATGAAACTGAATGACTGAAGATACTCATATTTCAGAATCGTGCTCTCCTGAATATGAAACTGGATGACTGAATTTCTTCATATTTCAGAATCGTGCTCTCCTGAATATGAAACTGAATGACTGAAGATACTCATATTTCAGAATCGTGCTCTCCTGAATATGAAACTGGATGACTGAAGATACTCATATTTCAGAATCGTGCTCTCCTGAATATGAAACTGGATGACTGAATTTCTTCATATTTCAGAATCGTGCTCTCCTGAATATGAAACTGGATGACTGAATTTCTTCATTCTTCAGAATCGTGCTCTCCTGAAAAACGGCCAACTGAACTTCCTCATAACCCAGAATCGTGCTCTTCTGAATATGATTCCGTTCCTTCTTTTACTAAAGGATAAATGAACTTCTTCATAACTCAGAATCGTGCTCTCCTGAATATGAAACTGCTCAAACCTCCCCGTAACTCAAGATCGTGCTCTCCTGAATACGATTTGGTTCAAACCTCAAGACGGCAGGTAAATGGAAGCCCAACTGCTCCATGGAGATGGCCATTTGCTGCGAGTCATAACGAGGATATGATCGACTTCTTAGGTGAGAAATGTCGTATGTTGATGCTGTAAAATGTAAAGTGTAAAGGGTTGTAACATGTAGGATTGTAAAGTGTTTTACTGATAGATTTTCCAGGCGTGAACTGGCGTGTATCTGTAAAGGATTGTAGTTGATTTTCTTGAAAGATAGTGCAAAATAAATGCACGTCCGGGTACGGTGATAAACTTCTCAAGCGAGATAGTCGCGTATCTGCCAATGTATGGTGAAAATTTTAGATGGTGCAAAATAAATGCACGTCCGGTTGGGATTGACGACCGACAAGACTGAGATTCAATCTAGGATCGAGCTAGAAAGAAGACTGGAAATCAAAACTCCATCGAGGGAATGATCTCGAAGGGTAAATATCTAATCCTGGCGAGGAAAGATAGCTGAAGTAACCGTCATCCACGAGGATCGAGCTCTGTGGGGAAACTGGAAACAAGTAAGCATTTTATGCTTAGGGCTGACAATCTATTTGGAGAGAATGGACAAACCCCAATTACTCGGTGGTAACGACCAATGATGGAGACACGATGAACCTGTGCATGTTATCGCGTATGTTAATGGATATGTTAATATGAATGTATGTTGATGTCTATGTATGTAACTATGCAAGATGTTATGAAATGAGTATGTAATGAGTATGTAATGAATATGAAATGAAATAGGCATGTGATGCTTATGCCCTTGCGTATACTGACGAAACAGACTAGAGACGGGACGAGAGATGAAATAAACATCTCGACGGAAATACCCTGCGTTCTCTGCAACCAATACGTCAATCATGGGTAAGAAAGATCAATGGTAGAACCAAGTCTGTTTTTAAAGTTTGGAATTCTCTGAGGGAGAAGGTAATCTGCTTGGGTGCACAGTATCACGTCTTCACACGGGGAGAAGAAAACCTGAGGGACACTTTTAAGTTACCCCAAGAAGAAGTTGTCAGCTTATAGTCTCTCTGGGGACTGTGATGAGGCAATAGCTTGGGAGCCTGTTGCAACACTGAGATTTACTGGGGAACGAAGGCCGCCGTGAGTAAAATCCATCGGGTGCATGAAGAAAGTTGTGGAACCACATGGTTTTAATCTTGAAGGACCTTATAGTAGTCGCCACTTGTTTGCTTTAAAAACATGGTGCCCTAGGATACTTGCGTTGCGAGGTAGGGTCATCTCAAGAGGATTTTATAGAGAACACCGAGTCCGGCTGCCCCATTGTTCTCAAACTCTTTGAGAGATTTGTCAGGTCTCGACGTAACTGGCACAAATTTAATCGTGTTACGGCGAAATCTTTGGGAAATAGCTCTTTAAGAATGTCAGACTCGCGTTGGTAAGCGAACTGGGAAACTGCCTGCCCCTGTTTAGCAGGATCATCAAGTTCCACGGGTTATGTCCATATGTAAATCTCTAAGATATCAAGCAAAGTCGTCATGCCTGAAATGCCTATCCTGAGCTTGTCAATGTACACATATATTTGTCTTAAATTTTTGTTTTGAAAAAGATATCGCAATAACTTGTGACCGAAATCACTAGTCGGGATATAAGTTTTAATTATAATGCCAACATGAATTTTTCTGAGCATAGCTCGTAGGAGTCAGGAAACGTGATCTTGTCGAGTATGCTTTCAACCGAAGTCCTACTTCAATTAGGTCTTTTAAAGGTTGTATCGGGGCTCGGTTCACGGTTTAAGAAACAAAGGATAAAGGCTCAAAGTTATATTTGTACCCACCCATTCTTCGTGATGTTCTCCAATCCTAATTCAGTTAACCGGATACGAATGCTCATATCTCAAGCGGATTTGCTATGGTCGAGAACTTATCAAGGCTTTGGACATGGCAGTCACTCACCTATTACACGATCTTGTTCTTTACTAGGGACTATTTATTGTACCCTCTTGTTTTGCTTTTATTCCCTAACTTTTGCCTGGACAACGTCTTTTGATCTGACTTTGGAGTCCAGCGGGATGCCCCAGTTTTGCCTAAGTCTCCTTCATAGGTTTTTGACTTAGCGGGCTCTTATTTTTTTGAATATTCCTTTATGCACAAGTTGTGTAAATCTTTTGAAAGGCTCGTGACTGCCCCACTCCTTAGGTAACCGAGGGATAGTCATTGTATTGGACTTCTTAAGATGCTAAGGATAAATTCTCGAAGGTTTGCTCTTCCTTTTTGAGGATCTAAGCGCTCGATCGGTTTAACTGAAACCTACCCTGCCCCAGGTTAGGATGAAGGTTCTTAAAAAGAAAGAAAAACTCCTACTTCAAGGTTCAAAGGGTTGACTAGGGATTAACATCCTTATATCTCCAGTGTTTGGGATTTGAAACAATGCCTTACATCATCAGCGGGTTTCAATCGAAAGCATACGACAAGAAATCTGACGTTTTGGGTTCGTCATCCTCCCCCCAATTCTCCATCAGAACAAGAGATCGGGTAAAGTTGGCATTATAATTTATGAAAACGTTTTTGAATGAGTGAAGCGAATGGATTTATTCAAGACAAACATATGTGTTGCATTAATTAATCAAAGATAAACAAGTTCGTACATGCTAAATATGCTTAATCAAAGAGAAATGCATATAAATAAACAAATGAACTGTCGGAAAAATCCTTCTAAATGTTTATGAAATCTAAGAGCAACAGTTTCCTTTGGCGGAGCCTCAATGGAAAGAACGTCTGGTTTACGACATTGTGAGTCGTCATGGCTTGCCCCAGTTACGCTGGTCACATCTTCAACAGTTTTCAGTCGTTGCTTCAAAATAATTTTCCCAGATTCTTCGTTGATCATAGTCACGTCATATTTCCAAGGCACAGCTTTAGGATCACTGAAAGGAAACGGACTCGGTCTTCGAATAACTATAGGCTTAGGCTGATTCACTTCAGGGATATACGACCTTGGTATATCGAACACGAGGTTGGCGGGGCCTGCCCCTGATAAATTAAACACTGGTACCTTACCCTTTGATTCAGGCTGATGGAAAACAGGCTCAACCACAGCGACTACATCCTTCTTGGCTTGGCTTGTCACTTGTAAAACACCCTCATTAATTAACCTCTGCACATCATTCTGAACCAACATGCAACCCTTAGTACTGGCTTCACAACTTACGCATGCAACGTGGGAAGTATCTACTAAACCAGCTTCAAACAGTTTCGAATGGAACATCTTGAGAGGAGTCTTAATCTGTTCAACGTCAAGGGCATAACCATCCCCCGAATCAACACTAACGGCATTGACACTCTCATGGTTAGGAAAAGGGTTCTTCTTAACATTCGGTTGAGGATCTTCAAATGACAAAATCTTCTTTTCCAATAAATCCCTGACAATGTTTTTGAGAGCATAACAATTCTCCAGATCATGGCCAGGCGCACCCTCATGAAATAAACAGTGAGCGGCGGCGTTGTAATTGGCGGGTAGAGGATTAGGAGGCGGACCCAAAGCGCGAGTAGTGATTAGACCTTGCTTGACCAAAGAGGGATACAACTCGGTGAAAGTCATTGGAATCGGCGGACAAGGTTTATACGTTCTTCTGTTCGGCATATTCTGGCGAGGAGCCGGACTCTTTGGCTGTTGAGGAGCGGGAGTATTGGGTGCCTGTAGGTAGTTGACAGGGGGCGGATAAACAGGAGGTTGTTGCATAGGTTGATACATGGGAACCTGTTGATTGAAAGAAGGTGTAATAGCTGCCACATAGGGTTGTTGAGCATATTGGACTGGGTACCCTTGAGGTTGAGCATAACCTTGCGGATGCCGATAAAAGCGTTCCCTTGGTCTACCAGAGGATATAGCATTAGTCTCACTCTCCTTTTTCTGGGAGCTATACGGAGGTTTCTTCGGCTGATCCTTAGAAGCGCCATGATTATTTGTCATTTTACCACTCTTCATACCCAATTCAATCTTGACACCCACAGCAACGATGTCGGAGAAATTTGAAGTCACACTACCCACCATTCTCTCGTAAAATTCTGGACGGACTGTGTCGACAAACCAATCAGCTAACTCTTTCTCGGTCAAAGGAGGTTCTACCTGCGAAGCAGTCTCTTTCCACCTTTGAGCATACTCTTTGAATGACTCAGAATTCTTTTGTGACATACTCAGCAACTGTCTTCTGTCAGGAGCTAGATCCATGTTGTACTTGTAGTGTTTGATGAAAGCGTCAGATAAATCTTGAAAGCTCTTAACGCGGGATTGGTCCAAAGTTAAATACCACTTGGAAGAAGCACCCTTCAAACTGTCTTGGAAGCAATGAATCATCAGTTTATCATTCTCAACATGGGCAGCCATTTTGCGATAATACATGATCAAATGACTCTTAGGACAGGTGGCACCTTCATAGCGATCGAAGTTCGGAGTTTTGAACTTCGGGGGAATAACTAAACCCGAGACCAAACAAACATCCCTTGCAGCAGTCCCAAAAATTTGATCACCCTCTACTTTTTTCAATCTCTGGACGATGGTGTTCACTTCCTCACGAAGCTTATCATGTTTCTCATAACCCTCAACATTCTCATCAAGATTATCAAAAACTGTCTCATTGAAGTACGGTTGCGCACGAGTGTGTACAACAGGTGGTGCAAAGATAGGAGCTCCCCTAGAAACTTCAGAAAACAAGGGCACGGCTTGCTGAACAGGTTGATTAATCGGAACAGTGGCTTGAGGAGGCACAAAACCGGGAGCAAGACCATAAGGTGGGTCCCTTGCTACGGTCACACTTGGTGGAGGGTCCACAGTAACGCCGGTAATCTCAGAAACAACAGTGGGCTGGGTATCCATCTTAGCATTCATGACATGTAACAATTCCATCATTCGCCCCATACCCCCTCGAAGGTCTTCAAGTTCATTGCTAAGGCGATCAATCTCTTTTGCCTGATCCTCCATTCTTTTCCGAGTTTGAGCTCTGGTGTTGTATTGGTGCCGAGAACTCAGGGTGACGAAACTGGAAGGTGAGAGAACCGAGTGTGAGAAATCGGGAGACACATGTAATGCAAAAGTATGATGCTAAAATGTGAATGTAAATGAAGATTTCATGGAATTCAAAACATTTACTAATGTCGTGGGGTACCAAGGAAATCTTTTTCTTGTTTTTTCATTTTATATTTTTTTTTATTTATGGTATCCCGCGATATCCATAAATGATGTTTGAGCTCCATGAAATACAATGCAATGAGATGCTTTATGGATGCAATGCATGAAAACACACAAAGTCCTAGGTTAAAAGCTTGCATGAGGTTCAAAGGCAAATACCCTCCCCTGAAGTTAGATGGTTCATCCTGTCCTACAAAAGTAACCAGGTTCTAAGGGATCTCAATATCATTGATCCTTCACAAGGGTGGTTGTTCAGAAGGCAACTTACTTGCCAACCAAAACCCTCCAAGTTTAAGATCTCAATGAGCGTAGTATCGAGTGTCAACCAACTTTAGTCTGCACCAAAGCCGGTTACCTCACTACTTTCTAAAGGCCAAGATGAGTTAACTAGGATTCTAAAAGTCAGTTAGTGCGTTGACAACATATGGCAGCCTCAATATTATCCTCAACTTGACTTAAGGAATATAAGCACCAACCAAGAAGTCGCACTAACTATGGCCACCAGATCAACCGTATCGATATACGTCGTACAGTTTCCTTGGTCTATTGCCATTTACCTAAGGTACACTAGATCCGGGTTAGGACCTATCTCACAGCACAAGGAACAGTCCCACAATCAAAGCGCAAATATATACATGCAAATGAATAATAACACAGATAGTAATAAATATGAACAAGTTAGGGATAACCCTCAAAAGTTTAGGTCTCCCCAGTGAAGTCGCCATTTTCTGTTGCGGTGGAAATAGGATCACAAACTATTAATGAGTTTGAATCGCAATTCAATTCACAACCGCTCTTTGATTTATCCGAAGGAAAAGGTCAAAAGAGGGAAAACCTATTTTGCATCGTAAACACAATGCGGGGGAAGATCTAGGGTTCGGGGGTTGGTTAAATTTAGGGAAGGTATTAGCACCCTAAACTTCCGTAGTACTCTACGGGAACCTTTTGTTCAAATGTTTACTATTTGCTTTATTTATTTGCTTAAGGTATATGTACATAAGGATTACAAGTGAGAAAAGAGACCTAAGGGGTTAATTCTAAGTTTACTCGGCAAGACATCGCATCTTGTGCCTACGTATCCTTACGGGAGTGGAATCAGAGTAATCGTAGTTCCCCTCAAAAGGGAGGTTAGAGACTTCTTGACTGTGGTCAAGGTCTCAAGGGGAATAAACATGTCTTAGGGACACGCTTACGTGGAGTGTAGAAACTCCAAATCTCTACGTTGAAATGTTGAGTGGTAATTAGGGTTAAATTAGGGATTCCACGGCGAGAAACCCTAAAATGAGCGCGGCGGCTCTTTGACCTAATGCTAGAGGTAAAATTGTAACTTTGCCTGCGGCGAGGCATTTGTGAAAATTAGGGTTTGTGAGGTTGTAAGGGTTTGAAGTTGAGGACTATTGGCGCGGCGACCAAAAGCTAGACCTAATTCCTTCGGAGGAGTGAAATTAATTATAAAGATGCGATGAAATTAAATATACATACAACGGCAGAAAATAAAGTGCGGAAAGATAAATGCGACAATTGTCTCGCACAATTACATCCCATAAGCAGTTACAATTATAATAGCTAAATATAAAACCGAAAATAAGTTTCAAATTGAACATAATAGCTGCAAGAAACAAAACAAACAAAAATGTCAGTATGTGGGGTTAGACGAAAACGAAATCAAAATTGGACGAGAAGCAAGCCGTATGAATTTTGGAGGACTTTTATGGTCTTTTTAACCAAGGATTTAAATTTATGAAAAGAGAGAGTTTTGAGTTAAAAAAAAAATTATTAATAAAAAAGTGAAAGTTTGGTTAATTATTCTAAAAAAGGAGTTTTAGTGATAATATTTTGAAAAAAAGATTTAATCATTAAAAAAAACAATTGGTTTAATTTAAAAAATCTTAATGTTAGTTAAAAACACGTTTTACTTTAAAGTTATAAAAAAGTTTTATTATTTGAAAAAACATTTGATTATTTTATTTAAAAAGAGTTTTAATTAATTTGAAAAAGGTTTTTGGTTATAAAAAAAGAAAGGGCCTTCTTGATTTTTTTAAAAAAGATAAACAAAATAAAATAACAAATGGAAAAACAATAAATAAAAAAGGAGGGTTGGGTCGGTCATCACTCTTCTTCTCTCTGCTCTCTGAGTTTGCGTGTGTTCCTCTCCTTCTTGTTTGCCTCTCACGGATGTTATCTTCTTCTTCTTTTGCATGGCCGCCGATTTGTCTTCTTCATCTCTTTTTCCTGAAAAACATGAAAAGCAACACAAAAATTGTAATTATATTTTTTGATCCTTACGGAATGATGATGGCCGATGATGCTTTGTCCTGAGGCTAGAGGATTTTTGACGGGGTTTGCTTGGATTTTTTACGAAAAAGTTCCCTTTTCTTGCTATGATTTTCGTCCCTTTTATACTTGATTTTTAAATCTTTTTTAATCTCAGATTTAATTTGAATATCTCAATCTTTTTCAATCTCGGATTTGATTTGAGTAGATTTTTATGATGATTTCAGATTTGATTTGATGGTGATGCTGATTTTCTTATGATGATGATATGATATGATTGATTTGATCTGGAATTCATTAAGATTGGATTAGATTAAAAAAGTGTTGAGATTTAAATTTAAAAAGTTAGCAAAGAAGATTAGAGTTTCAAGTTAAATAAAAAATTAGAGTTTTAAAAAAAAATGAGTTAGAGTAAAAAAAAATATTTGAATGTTGGTTTTAAAAAATGTTAGAATTATTTTAAAAACTGTTAGAATTTAATTTTAAAAGGAATTTAAAATTAAAAAAAAAAAAAAAAAAAAAAAAAAAAAAAAAAAAGGGCGTTAGAATTTAATTTTAAAAAGAAATTAGAATTTTAATTTGAAAAATAAAGGTGTCAAAAAAAAAGATTTAGATTTAATTTTTAAAAAAAAGGTTAGAAAAAAAAAATTAATTTTAAAAAGAAGCTAGAGAAAAAAAGATTTAATTTTTAAAAAAGAAGTTAGAGAAAAAAAGATTTAATTTTTTAAAAAGAGAAGTTAGAGAAAAAAAGATTTAATTTTTAAAAAGAGTTAGACAAAAAGATTTAATTTTAAAAAAGTAGTTAGAAAAAAGATTTAACTTTATAAAAGTTAGAAAAAAGATTTAATTTTAAAAAGAAGTTAGAAAAAAATATTTAACTTTAAAAAAGTTAGAAAAAAGATTTGATTTTTTTTAAAAAAAATAGAAAAAAAGATTTAACTTTAAAAAAGTTAGAAAAAAGATTTAACTTTAAAAGGTAGAAAAAAAGGATTTAACTTTTAAAATAGTTAGAAAAAAGATTTGATTTTTTTTTTAAAAAATAGAAAAAAAGATTTAACTTTAAAAAAGTTAGAAAAAAAAGATTTAGCTTTAAAAAAAGTTAGAAAAAAAGTTTTAATTTTAAAAAGTTAGAAAAAGATTTAACTTTAAAGAGTTAGAAAAAAAGATTTAATTTTAAAAAAAAGTATTAGATTTTTATTTAAAAAAAGTATTAGAATTTGATTAAAAAAAAAGTGTTAGAAATTAATTTAAAAAGGTTATAAAAAATTTACTCTTTAAAGAAAAGAAAAGAAAAGTTAAATTTTAATCTAAATCCTAAAAGTTAGTAAGAAGAGCTTAAAATGATTTAAATAAATAAACTAAATAGAAAAAAAAAAGTTAATAAAAAACATTAGTAAAGTTATAAAAAAAATTTAATTAAATTATTATTAGTTAAAAAAACAAGATCTAAAAAAAAAAGGTTAATTTATTAAGTTAATAAGAATTTAAAATAAAAATAAAAAAGAAAGGGTAAAATTTGGGGTATTACAATAACAAGACGGGGGGTTCCGAGTCTAGGGAATAAGAATTTTTAAACAACTTAATGACTACACGAGTGTCGTTGGTGGGTGAGGCTATGGCTTCAATCCATTTAGACACGTAATCAACTGCAACTAAGATGTATTTGTTTCCTAAGGAAGACAAAAATGGTCCCATAAAGTCTATGCCCCAAACATCAAAGAGTTCCACCTCTTGAATGTTTCTTAAAGGCATTTCGTTACGTCATGAGATGTTCCCAGTGCGCTGCCACCGGTCACATTGGACTATATAGGTGTGAATATCACGCCAAAATGTTGGTCGAAACAGGACTTCTCTAAGGATCTTGGTGTAACACCCCGTTCCCAAAATAAAATAAAACAATCAAATAAAACACATTCAGAGTTTCTCTCCCAAACTGGATGCCACAATACACATCAAAGTTTCCACAAATATTTTTCCAAATAATTTAACTGAATTTTTCAATAAAGTTTGCAGCGGAAAAAAGATATGGTCTGCCATAACACAAAATATCATATACATACATCATCCATATCCATCATCATCATATATACAATAACGGCCATCTGCCCCAAAATACATAACATCATCACCGATCAACATCAAACATCTTACAAAATATCAGATACGCCACGGGGGCACACATATCAAAAATACACAATAATACTCCCAAAAACGCCCCGGTGTTACGTATCAGAGCAGTCCTATAGAGACGCCACAATCCAACTAGCTAAACACCTGGATTGTCTGTATTTCCGAAGAAGCACATACCACAATATCAACAAAGGGGTGAGAATTACGATTAAATAATAATGGAATAGTAGTACATGAAATAAAAGGCAGAAATCAATAATAATGCTATTTCATATACATATCATTCGGACTCACGGTCCCCACCATCAACCACAACACACAATCACACAACAGTGCACTCACACAACTCTTAACATACGGTACCGACTCACAATCACGATGGACACCGGGCCATCAACCCTCCACACAGGAGCACATATCAACGATGGGCAACTGGCCATCAACCCTCCACTCGGGGAGCACACCACACTGATGGGCAACTGGCCATCAACCCTCCACAATGGGAGCACCACAACAATACTGATGGACACCTAGCCATCACCCTCCACAACGGGAGCACATCTCCGATGGACACCTGGCCATCACCCTCCAGAACGGGAGCACCTCATCAACATCGATGGACACATGGACATCACCCTCCTCACTGGGAGCACAATACAATAACGATGGACAACTGGCCATCACCCTCCTCACAGGGGAGCACACCGACAATACCGATGGTCACTGGGCCATCACCCTCCTCTACGGGAGCACACAACCATATTCACACACATCATACATCTAGAACACCAAGTGAAAACTGATCCTATTGATCCCCCCTCACACAGTATATATATACACGACGCACAAGGCGTACCGATCCCACGGATCCATTCACATCACAAAATACATACATAACAAGCACACAAAGTGCGTTGATCCCACGGATCCATTCACATCACAAAATACATACATAACAAGCACACAAAGTGCGTCGATCCCACGGATCCATTCACATCACAAAATACATACGTAACAAGCACACAAAGTGCGTCGATCCCACGGATCCGCTCACCACATAACTTATCACATATAATGCACACAAGGCATGTCGGCCCTACTGACCTCAAATACATCACATAACAGCACACAAATGCAACGCATAATAAGCGTACTGATTCTCACATCTCACACACCGCACACACACGGTGCACACATCTCACGTACACATCCACACCGGTTCATACATAACGCATAATTCAACAATTATGCCACTTGCGATAAACGTCGGCCAAACAACCCTACAACCACCAACATACGCTCGCATCAGCTCTCCAGCAAGCCTCCCATCACACATGACCAACGAGGGTCCAAGTCCATAGAGGAACTACACAAGACATCAGCAAAAACTCAAACCGCTGTCGGTTTCGCTGGCACATTCTCCCGGCGAAGCCCCGCAGCGAACACTCGCTGCCATTCGCCTGGCGAAACCTCTGGCGACGCCAGACAGAAGCTTCTGCCAGCACTCGATGACTATTTCGCCCGATGAAGGCTCGCCCCTCATTCGCCCAGCGAATACCTGCGTACTCAGAAATTTTTTGCGCCGCAGAGTCACCTCCCACACCGATTTCGCCCGATTAACGCGAAACCCACCACCAACCACATACTACAACTTAGTTACAGGGTCTATCCCCGATTCCATCCGACTAATCATCAACTCAACTCTCAAAACCAACTTTCGGCTCAACTTCGAACTTAACCGAAAATCCCAAAACTCATCCAATCAAACATTCTCAGCACATGCAACGATTTTAAACATCAAACAACACAACAATCACAACAATAACAGCATGAAATCAACGTCAATCATCAAGGAATCTATGGGGTTAGGGATTTCCCCCTTTTCTACCGATTAATCATGCGTTTACCGACTTTAACCGATTATTCCCCCCCCCCCTTACCTCAATTCAAGCTTTGATGATGAACAAGCTCCTCAATCCGCACAAAATCCGCTTGTTCAATCTGTTGATCTTGATGCTTCAGCCTTGCTCAACACCTTGTTCTTGCTCGCTTGCTTCTTCACGTGCTCCTCTTTCCAATTCTCTTTCTTCCATATTCCAAAAACACCCTTAATACCCCAAAAATACATTTTTATTCCAAATAAATATTAATCCTTCTTATAAATCCAAATAATATCACTTCCCTTATAATTATTAATATTAATAAAAGTAATAATAATAATAATAATAATACTAACATCAATATTAATATTAATTATTAATTATTATTATTACTATCAATTATCCAATATTAATATTATGCTCCTCATTCTTTCCTCAATCCTCACACACAACACGTCACAGAACGAAATAACACCGGAAACTGAAAATAATTAAAATGGGTGTTACACTTGGCGTGCGTTTTGGATGTGCTAGAGTGTCCTCCATAAGGTGCAGAGTGACAGTGTTCTATTATCTTTCTTACTTCTTCTTCTGGGATGCAACGGCGAAAAATTCCATATGTGCCTCTTTTAAAAAGGAGCGGTTCATCCCAATAAAAGTGTCTTACATTGTTAAAGAACTTGTTTCTCTGCTGGTAATTAAGATCAGGGGGCATGATATCTGCAGCTAGGTAATTTATAAAATCTGCGTACCATGGTATGTTGCTTACTGTCATGGATCTCTCAGGGTTTCTAGAAGGTTCTAAGTTGCTTTCTTCTAAGGTTTCTATCCTAGCAATTAACCTGTCATAGGTAAAATCATCGTTAATAGGGAGTGGGTTTGGTTTTAGGTACTCAAGCCTAGAAAGGTGGTCGGTAACTACGTTTTTCGTGCATTTCTCGTCTCTAATTTCCAGATCAAACTCTTGTAATAGGAGGATCCATTAAAGTAACCTAGGCTTGGTATCCTTCTTGCTTAATAAGTAACGGATGACAGTGTGATCTGTATAAACTATGATTTTGGCTCATACCAAATAAGATAGAAATTTATCCATAGCAAAAACTACGGCAAGAAGCTCTTTCTCAGTGGCAGCATAGTTGAGCTGAGCAGCATCTAGGGTTCTACTAGCATAGTAGATTACATGTAATCTCTTATCCTTTCTTTTCCCTAGAACAACTCCTACAGCGTAGTCGCTAGCGTCACACATGATTTCGGACGGTTCGTCCCAATCTGAAGGTTGAATAATGGGTGCTGAGATCATTGTTTGTTTTAGAAAGTTGAATGCTTCAAGGCATTTTTCGTTAAAGTTAAAATCGATATCTTTCATTAGGAGACCGGTTAAGGGTTTAGTTATTTTAGAGAAGTCTTTGATAAAACACTGATAGAAACCAGCGTGTCCAAGAAAACTTCGGACTTCTCTGACAGTGTTATGGGGTTTAAGATTTTCTATCACTTTTATTTTGGCTTTATCTACTTCGATACCTCTCTCGGAGACTATATGTCCTAAAACTATACCTTCGGTGACCATAAAGTGACATTCCTCCTAGTTCAACACCAGGTTGACATCAACACATCTTTTCAGGATTTTCTCAAGGTTAGTGAGACAATTGTTGAAATCAAGCCTGCATACCGAGAAATCAACCATGAATACTTCCATGATTCCATCTAGGTAATCGGCGAAGATTGCCATCATGCGACATTGGAAAGTTGATGTTGCGTTATAGAGACCGAAAGGCATTCTCCTGTAAGCAAAAGTTCCATAAGGGCATGTGAAGGTAGTTTTCTCTTGATCTTCCAGATGTATAAGGATTTGGAAGAATCCAAAATATCCATCCATTTTGCTACATGTTCTCCTTTCTCGTTCTGCAGGACCGTGATGCCTCCCTTTTTAGGTACTTCACGCACAGGGCTTACCCACTTACTATCTGAGATATGATAAATTCTACCTGCTTCTAGTAATTTGAGAACTTCCTTCTTTACAACATCACTCATTATAAGGTTTATCCTTCTCTGGTGTTCTCTAGAAGGTTTTGAGTCTTTCTCAAGCGAGATCCGATACATGCACATGGATGGACTTATACCTTTTAGGTCAGATATGTTATATCCTAAGGAAGAGGGATATCTGCGTAAGACGACTAAGAGTTGGTCTGTTTCCATTGGGTTTAAGGTAGCACTAACTATAACCGGGCGGTTCATTTCTTCGTCCAAAAATCCGTATCTTAGATTCTTAGGTAGTTCCTTAAGTTCTAAAGCTGGTTTTTTTGGCATGGTATTGGATATGTGGTAAGGGATAAACATTCGTACAGGTCATCATTAATGTAGGGTTCTATAAATCCATCTTCTTCCTTTATGAAGGTTGAAGGTAGTTTGATGGTTTCTTCTAATTTTACCTCCCTAACGCATTCATCGATGATGTTTATGGCATAACATGCATCTCCTAATACTGGTCCATTCTGGTTCTATAGGGGATTATGCGCAGATCATCATTTCTCTAATTTTCCAACATCCACTGCCCGTCCTCCCAAGCTCCCATTTCACTGACGGTCGACGCCTTCCTGGAACAACCCTGAAATAGCCGCTGGAATCTACTTTTAAGCGGCAAATCTCCAATCCAAATTGACTACCAGAAAGCCGCACCATGTTCTTCTCCAACAGAGCAAACCGTGTACTTACCGAAGTTTATATGGGGGTCATAAAATGAACTTGACATAATATCCTTCAACCAAAGAGAGTCGGTTTTCAAACTACCAACATCGACAAAAGTTTGCGCCTTAATACTCAAATTACCGTATCTGAATGTGAGAGTCTTCCTCCAAATTCTGTTTCCACCGCTTTGAAATCTCCACAACCATTTTTCTATAAAAGCACAATTAAAGCGACCTATGTGTTTAATTCCAAGACCTCAGTGATCCTTCGGTTTGTAGATTGAGTTTCAAGATATCCAAGAGATTAATTTTTTGCTGGAATTCCCAGCCCATAAAAACCGATGTTGGACTGCAATAATTTTGTTCACTACTTTTTTGGGAGCCTTGAAGAAAGCCAAGTGATGAATAGGTAGATTAGTTATAATTGAATTAATGAGAGATACTCTACCTCCCATTGACAGATTTCTCCCAGCCCAATTAGAGAGCTTATTCCTCAGGCAAGACAACACCGGTTCCAAAAAGAGTAGCGGCGATGGTTACCTCCAATAGTAAGACCAAGTAAATTAAACGACAGCCTGTCGGATTTACAGTGCAAAAATGCTTCAGCAGCTTCAAGATAAGCGGGATCTACTCCTATCCCATACAGACAACTTTTAGAGAAATTAATTCTTAGACTTGAAATTAATTCAAAAGCACGCAGAATAGCCTTGAATGCCCAAATATTTACAACCGAACCATCTCCTATAAGCAGAGTGTCATCGGAAAACTGAGGCATGCTCACTGTGGCTTGATCATGGATTTTGAATTCAGTTATCAAATTACTGAAAGCCGCAGATCTCACCAAGCTAGACAAGCCCTCTGCTACGATGGCGAACAAGAACGAAGCTAAAGGGTCTCCCTGCTTCAGCCTCCTGCCAACCTTAATTAGAATCGACACGTAGCTTTTGAACACAGAGCCACAAAACCATTTTAACCAATTATTACCTAAGCCCATCTTAACAAGCAAACCATTAACCAGTCAACACAATCGTAAGCTTTAGCGAAATCGACTTTAAAAAACAGACACTCCTTGTTGAACCGCTTAGCATAGTCTGCTATTTCATTGGCTAGAAGTGTTGGTGTAAGCCCTAGAGGCCAATACTTTTTGGTACTTGTATCGGATTATTCGTTTAATAATAAAAGGCATTTCTTTATTATGTTTGTCTTTCAGAATAATAAAGTCCCTAGAATAGTTAGTTTGTTTAATGAAATGTTAAGTGTGACTTAATCATGAGATCCCATTAAACATAAAGACATTATTCTTAAAATATCCGTAGTCAAGCTTTATTGCAAAGTGGGATAACATTAAAAGCATTGAGACTATTATGAAGATAGACTGATGATCACATCTCATGGATCATGGATAAAGAGTTATCAAGTCTTGACATAGGTATAAATATTAGGAGTAATATTTATACCGGATTGACCCGCTATGAGAATACTACATAGTATGTTATGCAAAGTGTCATAAGTTATTCTCATGGTGATAATGGTGTATTACCACCCTTCGACCTGAAACCACTATGGACCCTAGATGTAGAGTCGGGTGCTTTATTTCTGATCAAACATTATCCGTAACTGGATGATCATAAAGACAGTTGATGGGCACTCCACGAAGCATGCTGAGGGACATGAGTGTCCTAGATGGAATTTGCCAATCCTGCATAACAGGAGAAATGTCTAAGGGCCCAATATTGAACTGGACAAGGATGACACAGTGTATGCCTTGTGTTCAATATAGACATAGGGGCAAAAGGGTAATTGTACAAACATATATTATCACGAAAAAGGTTTTGTCAGATCACATGACATTTTCGTGACTTGGGTAGCAGTGATGTGTTGCTAGATACCGCTTACTGTTTATTATGTTAAATATATAATTTAATATAATTACCAACGTTACGAAATCCTACAGGGTCACACACATAAGGACAGTTTGATGAGAGATAGAGAAATCAAAGGAACACCGTAAGGTACGGTGCACTTAAGTGAAAAATAGAAATTCGGATAATATAATAATAATTATTGTTATTTTATAATGGTTATAAAATAATAATAAAATAAATATATTTATTATAATAATAGTTATTATAATAATATATAATATTATTATGGATCATGTGAATTGGGTTTTTAGCCCGCAGCCCACAAGAGAGTCTATAAAAGGAACCCTTGTGATGAAGCTTTCACTTGATGCAATTTCGTTTTTGATTCTCTTTTCTCACTCAAATAATTCCGTTCGTAAGCAGCTAGCACTGTGACCGGAAGTTGTTCGTGTGGACTGAGTAGAGGCGTTGCACTTCATCAACGCTTGTGATCGCTGCATCAAAGATCTGAATCGCCACAAAGAGGTAACGATTCTATCACTGACCATGCTCATTCGTAAGGATCACTAAAGGAAATTTTTGTTTTCCGCTGCGTTTAGATCGCAATTTTCCTTCAGTGGTATCAGAGCCACTTACGAAACCATGGATCTGATAGCTGTTAAATTTCCGTCTTTTCTGTATTTGATTCGATTAAAACACAGAATGAATTTAACAATAAACGATTAATTAAATTTGGCATCTGTTGTGTACGATTTGGATGATTGATGTTGATTATGCTTCAGAAACCGACATTAGTATGGTGAAGTTGTGCGATACATTGATCATCCATAGGTTACACAATTAGATCGATCACTTTTATATAAGATATAAGAAATTCTGATGCAAAGATGGTATATGGGATATACTGTTTTGATTTCATCCATTCAATCACATAAGGATTGTAATTCTTTTGAAAGATCATCATTTTCATTCGCTTCAGAATCCGACGTTAGTATGGTGAAGCAATGACATGTTGATCTATCATATTGAGTTATCAATCGAGTTGTGTTTGACGGCATGAAATTGTTGCATTAGGATTAATGGCAGTACAAGTGTTGTATTGCCGCAGACTTTTCCGGTTGGGGTTGTAAATGCACAAAAGTTGTGCAGGAAACGACGTGAAATACAATGAAGTGTTCATAAAATTATGTTATTTAAACCCCCGGCTAAGTCTGCAAAGTGTGATCAATCAGCCGAAATTTAATTTAGTTTATTTAATTATCGGAATTTTAAACTAATAATAAAAGTGTATTTATTATTATTTATTTGTGGTGATCAGTTATGGCCTTAGTTTTTCCTTTATTATTGTTTTGGGAATTTTGAATACGGCCTGCGTGTCGTGCCTCTCTCTCAATCTCTTTATGTAAATTCTTTTCTCATCTCACTCCCTCGTATGTAAAACGAGTTTTCCTATATGTAATGTAATATTATGTTATGAAAAAAAAAAGAAGGAGGAAGTATTCAATATTAAAGGAGGATAACCTTGGAGATCATGCTTGGAGAAGCTTAGATCGTTATTAGGTTAGCTTAGGTTCTCTCATTGGCTTGAGAGAACAATTGCGTTAGGGGCCATAATTGTATCTTTTTTATATGTATGTTGATGCATGTAATTGTATGTTGATGCATGTGAGAGACGTTTTGCATGTTAAGCCGGTGAGATCAAACTAATAACAAATTCCCTCAAAATTAAATATTAAGTTTATGCTTTCCAATTTTTAGCACTCATCAAGACTAGTATCGAGCATTGTAGGTTTCGCCTACGTGAGGTGCATGTTCTATATTAGTAAGGTGTGATGGGATAATTGTAATATCCAATTGCTAAAACAATGGGTCAAACTTAACTAAACAAATTATAATAAGATTATATATGTTTAGAAGCAAGAATTGGGAATGATTCATGTGATGGATCAGAATAAGGAGTTATTCACCCAATTGAAAATATTCGAGAGTTGTATGAGATACAATTGGAAGGAGTTCCTACCTAAATAACTTAGTTTTGTGTAATCAGCCTAACGCTGACTTAAAACAAAGTGAAACATGGATCTCGACCCACTAGAAAGTCTTCCAACGGGATTTTCCGAATCAAATGATGAGGGTCATTTGTTTTGAATAAAATAGTGGGAGCATATTTGATTAAAGGCCTAATTAAATATGTTGTTTTAATGATACTTATATTTTCATATTTCTCTTGTAGATTACCATGACAACAAACACATCGAACAATATTTTGCGATCCATCCTAGATAAGGAAAAATTGTCTGGGACAAATTTCCTGGATTGGCACCGTAATCTGAGGATTGTCCTCAAGCACGATAAGAAGCTGTATGTCTTGGAGACACCAGTTCCTGAGGAGGAACCTCCTAGTTCTGCACCAAAGGCAGAAAGAGATGCTTATAAGAAGCATTTCGATGATGCCAATGAAACCGCTTGCCTCATGCTTGCTACCATGAACTCTGAGTTGCAAAAGCAACACGAGAACATGTCTGCGTTCGATATGATCGGACATCTGAAAACGCTTTATCAAGAGCAAGCAAGAAATGAGAGGTTTCAGGTTTCAAAGTCCCTTTTTAACAACAAGTTAGCTGAGGGAGCCCCTGTAAGTCCCCATGTACTCAAGATGATTGGGTATGTGGAGTACCTTGACAGATTAGGGTTTCCCCTTGGAAAAGAACTTGCGATTGATCTGATCTTGCAATCGTTGCCAGAGAGCTTCAGTCAGTTTGTCCTGAATTTCAATATGAATGACTTGGACAAAAGTCTTCCAGAACTGCTAGGCATGTTGAGAACTGCTGAGCAGAATATGAAGACAAAAGGGAAATCCATTCTGATGGTCAGTAATGGAAAGAAACAGAACAAGAGGCCCATCAAACAGGGTGGTAGAGGGAAAGGCAAGGAAGTTGCCAAACCCAAACCCACTCCTCCTGTTTTGAAGCCTAGTGGAGGAATAACAAAGGAGGGCACTTGCTTCCATTGCGGTAAGACCGGACATTGGAAGAGAAATTGCCCAAAGTACCTGGAAGATAAGAATAATGGAGTAGAGACTTCAAATTCAGGTATTTTTGTTATTGAAATTAATTTATCTACTTCTGCATCATGGGTATTAGATACTGGATGCGGTTCTCACATTTGTACTAATGTGCAGGGGCTAAAAAGGAGTAGAGATTTGGCAAAAGGTGAAGTTGACCTACGAGTTGGCAATGGAGCAAAGGTTGCTGCTTTAGCTGTAGGAACTTATGTTTTAACTTTACCTAGTGGTTTAATAATTCAGTTAGAGAACTGTTATTATGTACCTGCAATTAGCAGGAATATTATTTCCGTTTCTTGTTTGGACAAGTTTGGTTTTTCATTCATAATAAGGAACAATTGTTGCTCCATTCATTTGAATGATATATTCTATGCTACTGCAAAAATGAATAATGGACTGTATGTCCTTGATCTTGAAATGCCAATTTATAACATTAATACTAAAAGGTTGAAACCTAATGAGTTGAATCCAACTTACCTTTGGCACTGTCGATTAGGCCACATAAATGAGAAACGCATTTCCAAACTCCATAAAGATGGACTCTTGGACTCTTTTGATTATGAATCATATGAGACATGCAGATCTTGTTTAATTGGAAAGATGACAAAGTCCCCATTCACAGGAAAAGGTGAAAGAGCTAATGATCTTTTGGCACTCATACATACTGATGTATGTGGACCACTGAACATACCAGCCAGAGGAGGTTTTCAGTACTTCATCACTTTTACTGATGACTTCAGTAGATACGGATATGTGTATTTAATGAAACACAAATCTGAGTCCTTTGAAAAGTTCAAGGAATTCAAGAATGAAGTACAAAACCAACTAGGTAAGAATATTAAAGTTCTTCGATCAGATCGAGGCGGTGAATATTTAAGCCTAGAATTTGATGACCATCTAAAAGAGTATGGGATTCTATCCCAACTTACTCCTCCTGGAACACCACAATGGAATGGTGTATCTGAGAGAAGAAATCGAACCTTGTTAGACATGGTCCGATCCATGATGAGTCACGTCGATCTTCCAAACTCCTTTTGGGGACATGCATTATTAACAGCAGCTTACACACTTAACCGTGTTCCATCCAAAAAGGTTGATAAGACACCATATGAGATATGGAGTGGTAAGAAACCACATATGTCTTACATGAAGATTTGGGGTTGCGAAGTTTACGTCAAACGAAAAATTTCAACCAAGCTTGAGCCCAAATCTGACAAATGCTTATTTGTGGGGTATCCTAAAGAAACAAGAGGATATTACTTCTACAATCCTTCTGAGGGCAAAGTGTTTGTCGCTCGAACTGGAGTCTTTCTGGAAAGGGATTTTATTTCCAAAGGAAACAGTGGGAGGAAAATAGAGCTTGAAGAAATTCAAGAATCACAAAACATTGAAACACCTATGGAGGAACTAGAGCGGGAAACACAAGTAGTTGTGGAAGAGCAACCTGCTCAAGTAGAACAAGACCAGCGTAGGTCAAGCAGGATACGTCACCAACCTGAGAGATATGGATATCTCATAAGTGATCAGGGTGATGTATTACTCATGGATCAAGATGAGCCTGTGACCTACAAAGAGGCCATAACTGGTCCTGAGTCTGAGAAGTGGCTAGAAGCCATGAAATCTGAAATGGATTCCATGTACACAAACCAGGTTTGGACCTTGGTAGAACCTCCTATAGGAGTTAACCCTATAGGATGCAAGTGGGTCTTCAAGAAGAAGACTGACATGGATGGTAAGGTACATACCTATAAAGCAAGACTGGTTGCAAAAGGCTATAAACAAATTCATTGGGTTTACTATGATGAAACCTTTTCACCAGTTGCAATGCTTAAATCTGTTCGGATTTTACTTGCCATCGCTGCATATCATGATTATGAAATATGGCAGATGGATGTCAAAACTGCTTTCCTTAATGGGAATCTTCTTAAGGATGTGTACATGACACAACCTGAAGGATTTGACATACCACAAGATGCCCAAAAGATATGCAAGTTACAGCGATCAATCTATGGATTGAAGCAAGCTTCCAGAAGCTAGAATCTTCATTTTGATGAAACCGTAAAACAATATGGATTCATCAAAAATGAAGATGAACCTTGTGTCTACAAGAAGGTTAGTGGGAGCATGATCGTGTTTCTGGTATTATATGTAGATGACATATTACTCATTGGAAACGATGTCCCTACCTTGCAACAAGTGAAGACTTGGTTAGGGAATTGTTTTTCTATGAAAGACCTAGGTGAAGCAGCCTATATATTAGGAATTAGGATCTATAGAGATAGATCACAAAAACTGCTTGGCCTAAGTCAGAGTACATACATAGATAAAGTGTTGAGACGCTTTAATATGCATGATTCCAAGAAAGGATTCATACCTATGCAACATGGTCTGTGTTTATCAAAAACACAATCCCCTTCAACTAAGGAAGAAAGGGATCGCATGAATAAGATTCCATATGCATCTGCAATAGGATCTATCATGTATGCCATGTTATGTACTCGACCAGATGTCTCGTATGCATTAAGTGCAACGAGTAGGTACCAATCTGATCCCGGTGATGCTCACTGGGTAGCTGTCAAGAATATTCTTAAGTACTTGAGAAGGACTAAGGATTCATTCTTGATATATGGAGGTCAGGAAGAGCTTGATGTAATTGGTTACACTGATGCTAGCTTCCAGACAGATAAGGATGATTTTAGATCACAATCTGGTTATGTGTTCTGTCTCAATGGTGGCGCTGTGAGCTGGAAAAGTTCAAAGCAAGAAACAGTTGCTGATTCTACAACTGAGGCCGAGTATATTGCTGCCTCAAATGCAGCAAAGGAAGCTGTTTGGATCAAGAAGTTCATTAGTGAACTTGGCATAGTCCCTAGCATTGTGGATCCCATTGGTTTATATTGTGATAACAATGGTGCTATCGCACAAGCTAAGGAGCCTAGATCTCACCAACGATCCAAACACATACTTAGGCGTTATCACCTCTTTCGAGAGATAATCGATCGGGGAGATGTGAAGATAAGCAGAGTACCTACACTTGACAATATCGCTGACCCATTAACAAAGCCTCTTGCGCAACAGAAGCATGATGGTCATACTAGATCTATGGGTATTAAGGGTATGCCTAATTGGCTCTAGTGCTAGTGGGAGATTGTTGGTGTAAGCCCTAGAGGCCAATACTTTTTGGTACTTGTATCGGATTATTCGTTTAATAATAAAAGGCATTTCTTTATTATGTTTGTCTTTCAGAATAATAAAGTCCCTAGAATAGTTAGTTTGTTTAATGAAATGTTAAGTGTGACTTAATCATGAGATCCCATTAAACATAAAGACATTATTCTTAAAATATCCGTAGTCAAGCTTTATTGCAAAGTGGGATAACATTAAAAGCATTGAGACTATTATGAAGATAGACTGATGATCACATCTCATGGATCATGGATAAAGAGTTATCAAGTCTTGACATAGGTATAAATATTAGGAGTAATATTTATACCGGATTGACCCGCTATGAGAATACTACATAGTATGTTATGCAAAGTGTCATAAGTTATTCTCATGGTGATAATGGTGTATTACCACCCTTCGACCTGAAACCACTATGGACCCTAGATGTAGAGTCGGGTGCTTTATTTCTGATCAAACATTATCCGTAACTGGATGATCATAAAGACAGTTGATGGGCACTCCACGAAGCATGCTGAGGGACATGAGTGTCCTAGATGGAATTTGCCAATCCTGCATAACAGGAGAAATGTCTAAGGGCCCAATATTGAACTGGACAAGGATGACACAGTGTATGCCTTGTGTTCAATATAGACATAGGGGCAAAAGGGTAATTGTACAAACATATATTATCACGAAAAAGGTTTTGTCAGATCACATGACATTTTCGTGACTTGGGTAGCAGTGATGTGTTGCTAGATACCGCTTACTGTTTATTATGTTAAATATATAATTTAATATAATTACCAACGTTACGAAATCCTACAGGGTCACACACATAAGGACAGTTTGATGAGAGATAGAGAAATCAAAGGAACACCGTAAGGTACGGTGCACTTAAGTGAAAAATAGAAATTCGTATAATATAATAATAATTATTGTTATTTTATAATGGTTATAAAATAATAATAAAATAAATATATTTATTATAATAATAGTTATTATAATAATATATAATATTATTATGGATCATGTGAATTGGGTTTTTAGCCCGCAGCCCACAAGAGAGTCTATAAAAGGAACCCTTGTGATGAAGCTTTCACTTGATGCAATTTCGTTTTTGATTCTCTTTTCTCACTCAAATAATTTCGTTCGTAAGCAGCTAGCACTGTGACCGGAAGCTGTTCGTGTGGACTGAGTAGAGGCGTTGCACTTCATCAACGCTTGTGATCGCTGCATCAAAGATCTGAATCGCCACAAAGAGGTAACGATTCTATCACTGACCATGCTCATTCGTAAGGATCACTAAAGGAAATTTTTGTTTTCCGCTGCGTTTAGATCGCAATTTTCCTTCAAGAAGAACCCCATCATATATTTTCCGCCCCATAATGAAAGTGGTTTGAGATGGAGAGATAAGTTTGTAGATAAACTTGCTCAATCTGCAGGCAAGCTTCTTGGATATAACATTGAGAACACAGCTGACATGAGTTATTGGCCTGAAATCTTCAAAATGTTGAGGGTTGTTAATCTTCGGCACCAGCGATATGAAAGAAGACACGAACATCTTTAGGATAAAACCTGTCTTGAAAAATTCCAGGATACAGCTCGTGAAATCCTGGCCAACTATATCCCAGCAAGATTTGATGAATTTAATATTAAAACCATCGACACCGGGGCACTTGTTACCGTCACAACTGAACACATCCTTTCTCACTTCAGCAGAACTGAAGTCTGCTTCCAAGAATAATTTGCGCTCCTCTTCAAGACAAGCAACCAAGTCAAACTCGCATCTAAACTTAGACGAGTCTAGTTGCATATATCTTTCCTTAAAAAACTTCAGGGCTTCAGACTTAATACCCTCAGGTTCTTCCTCAATTCTACCTCCCATTCTAACAGCTGATAAATGATTCGAACAATTCCTAGATTTTAAAGAATCGTGAAAAAAATTTGTGTTTAGATCCCTGTCTTGCAACCATCTTATCCAGGATTTATGGGCTAACATACTTTCTTTGAGCCTAAGGTTCTTCTACATTTCCTCCTGGTATCGCAGCCTCTCCCTATCCAATTCTGCAGCTTGGGAGTCTGAGTCCACAACAGAATCCAACTCAAGCTTGTTGAAATTTTCAATATTATCCTTAATCTTTAGCTCTAGCCATCCAAAAACAATGTAGTTCCAATTCCTGAAATCAGTTTTAAGGGCTTGAAGTTTTTTAGTCAGGATGTTGCAGGAGGTTCCTGTGAAGAGATACGAGTTCCACAATTTCATGACAAAAGGGATGAATTCCTTGTGAGAGAACCAGTAGTTAAAGGTCCTAAAAGGTTTAGCCCCCAATTGAAGAAGTTGGACTTCAACCACACAGGTCGATGATCGGACACATCTCTATCTCCCACCACTTGATTCTTCAAGGATAACAATGAAATAGCCCGATCATCAACCAAAATTATGTCCAGTCTGCTTCTGCTCTTACCATTAGAATTGAGCCATGTGAACCGATTTCCAAAAACCGGAAGATCCATCACATTCAATGCTTCGATGAACTCACTAAAATCCTTCATATCCCTACTACTGTTACCACTTAAACCTTTCCTTTCCTCCCCATTTTTCACCGCGTTGAAATCCCCCCCCCCCCCCCCCACAATCCAACCAACACCAGAAAAATTACTTTTGACTCTAATTAGATCTCTCCACAGATTCCTCTTTTCAGCTGATCCACAGGGGACATAAACATTGATCACAATCAAACTTTGATTATTCCAAACAATGTGCAATCCCAAGAAACCTTTACCCATGAAAACTTGAGCAAGCTGCGATTCTAGTATTATTCCCCTTACTTAATTGACTCTTGAACCCATATTCGATTGTGATGACCATCTTATCAATTCCTTTAATTAGGGTTTTAACATTTTTTCTCTATTCTTAATAGTAGCGACTCTGTAATTTTTCAATCGCAAAACAATATTTTCAGAAACTTTTCCTATTTAATCTACATAAACTTACACCTGCAAATAATAAAAAATATTCTCACCTTCTAAAAAATGTATCAAAAGGTTTGATTCCTTTTCAAACTTTTAATAATTAAATAAAATACATATTATATATTCCTTTGATCGCGTCTAATTATTTAAGATTTTTAATATATTCAATATTATACTAATAACTTTAAACTATAAAAACACATTCAATAAAAAGAAATTAACCAATCCATTACAAAAAGAATATTAAATAATTTATTTTTTCGATTGAATCATCTGATTAAAAATGAAATATTATTATTTGAGAAATTATAATATAATATTGAAAAATAAAATATTATTATTCGAGTAACTATAATATAATATTGGAAAATGATCATGTGTCAAAACCAAATTATATTTATTTTTCATATTTTTCATATTAAAATTAATAATTAATAATTAATCATTATCTAATGGCATTACTAGTAAAACCTAACAAAATAAATGTTAAAAAGAGTGTTGAAAAGAGATTGTTCCTAGCTTACTCATTTTCTAATTCAATTAATTCTAGCAGGATACTACTGGCCATCGATGCAAGAGGACGCGAGAGAGCACGTCAAGAAATGCGACAGATGCCAACGACACGGGGACATGCACCTCGCCCCACCGAGCGAACTCAAATCCCTATCCTCCCCTTGGCCGTTCGCCTGGTGGGGGATGGATACCCTCGGTCCCTTCACCTTAGGCTCATATCAGAACAAATACCTGATCATGGGCGTCGACTACTTCACCAAATGGATTGAGGCCGAAGCCCTTGCCAAAATCACGGCCCACACCATACTCCGATTCTACAAATGAAATATCCTCGCAAGATTCGGTGTCCCACTCGCCATCATCACCGACAACAACACGCAGTTCACCGACAAAAATTTTCGGGACTTCATCACCAAACTCGGGACCAAGCATCACTTCACCTCGGTCGAACATCCTCAGACAAACGGCCAATCCGAATCTGCGAACAGGGTGATACTCAGAGGACTAAAGCGAAGACCCTGCGATGCCAAGAGAGTGTGGGTCGAGGAACTCCACAGCGTCCTATGGGCATACCGAACCACACCTCACTCAACCACGGGGGAAACACCATTCCGCCTCACGTACGGAACCGAAGCGGTGATCCCAGTCGAGATGCGAGAGCCGTCCAGACGAGCTGAGGCTCCCCTCGAGGTCGAGGACACCGACGACGCCCTCCGAGAGGAGCTCGACCTAGTCGAAGAAATTAGGTCGGGGACAGCTCTTCGAGAGGCCCGGCTGAAACAACAGGTAGCACTTTGCCACGACAACAGAGTCCTGAAACACGAGTTTCAGATCAGCGACTTAGTCTTGCGCAGGAACCAAAAGGACTCTCGTGAAGGCAAACTAGCAGCGAATTGGGAAGGCCCATATCGTGTTTGCGACAAGACGGAACACGAGGCCTATTACCTTGAAAACCTACACGGGCAACAACTAGCTCGACCATGGAACGCCGAAAAGATGAAAAGGTACTACAGTTAAACACTGCCCGTGACGCCCAGGCATCGCGACCACCGGGGGGCGACATGGTACCACCACACCTCCTCGCCTCTCCTAGAGACCAACAAAACAACAAACCCTGCCTTTGTGTGCGCAGGCAGAAGGCTCTGCTCGACGGAGAATCCCTCGATCGAGACTCCCCGTCGCCGTACCAGCATCGGCAGGACACCTAGCTCGCGATGGGACGTTCACGCCATAGGGAGAAACTACCCCTGAAACGGCCAGGTAACAAAACCGGCCAACCGACCAGTTCTCTACACTACCGGAAACAATTATCGTCGAGCTACCTCCCCGGATAAGCCCAAGGGCATAACAAACATGCATTTTAAACATACAAACATATATTTCGAGCATACAAAAGTGTAGAAATAAAATGAGCATAACACCATGCAAAAACAAAACAAAGTGCACACGTAAACAAATTTCCAAAAGTATATCATATTAAAGCGGGCACCAGCCCAGTAGTCAATATTACATCGCCAAGAAGGGCACGCAGGCCCGGTAAAGAAAACAGTTAGAAAAATATACAAATTATTTGGCACACAAGCCAGAAGACGCGGACACGCACGCCTGGAACTAATCTATGCTCCCTCTTCCCCCTCCACTTTAGGCTCGGCGGGACGGTCATCGAGACCAGCCTCCTCGGCGCTGGGGTCAACCACTCGACCATCGATTATCTCGTGAAAAGGCCCGATGCCGTCCTCAACCAGGGCGACGCCAGAGTTCCCCACCTTAAGTTGTGTGATAGCGCCATTGAAACCCGCTGCAGAGGCCTCCAGACAGTCACCTTCCATCACCCGTATTCTGGAGAGCAGATCAGCCCGGGTGACCATCTGCCTGTCTTCGTTGGTCTCGTCGTCGGCAGGACGGAGGCCGCCCACCAACGTCTCCACGCGAGCCTTCAGTGCCCGCACTTCCTCCTCAACGGCCTTCAACCTCTCCTCGACGCTATCCCCCCTCTTGCGCTCACCGGCGATCTCCCCTCGACTCTTCTCCAGCTCTTCAGTAAGTTGGTTCACCCTCCCCCAGTTCAGCTCCAGATCCTCGACGGCCTTGTTCAAACGAGACTACGCGAAAGTGAGATCCCCTGTATCTTAGACAGCTCCACGGCTGAACAACTTTCCTCTCTCAGAACCATCGCCGTGGTGAAGGTCCGTATCAGAGCAGCCAAATCCTCCGTCAGAACCTGCCTTCGAGTAGCCCTGTCCGCACTTAGGACGGCCTTCGCCTCCCCGACCAGGATGCTGGGCGACCTGGCCCCGTGGAAGTAATCAGGGTGTGTCGCTTGCGCGAAAATAAGGTGTCGGCACAACAGAAGAGTCGCCACCTTTCGTTATTTATCCCTCAGAGCGGGAAAGGAAACGATCGGAAAAACCTGACAAAAAAGGGTAAGACAAGGTCATCGCAACCATTGTCTGGGTTCGGGAGTCGGTTACGCAAGGGGAAGGTATTAGCACCCCTCACGTCCGTCGTACTCGACGGGATCCTCGCTTGTTGTGTTTACTTGGACGGGTTGGTTTAATTCTATCTACCTATCAAGGCTGGCTGAAAAAGAAAAGAAAAATGACTCGGCAAAGCGTCGCACTTTATGCCTACGTATTCTCATCAGAGAATGAGAAATCAGAGTCAACGTAGTTCGGCCTACGAAGGGTTATGGGGGAAGGTAGCTCGCCAAGACATCGCCATCTTGTGTCTACGTACTCTCAACAGGCATGAGAGATCAGAGCTCACGTAGTTCGGGAAACTACGGTTTATTTCCTGTCTTTTACGAAAGAAGTGTTTTTTATTGTGTTTGCGATTTCAACCGCACTAGAGACTATGACCTGAGAGTGAATGCGTCGCATGTCACCCAAAGGGTACCATACTAAACATCCAGACTGTGGAAAATAAACTCTCCCACAATCCTTTCTCAGATAGCTTAAGGCTTGTAACGTACGAAAAAAATCATTCATGATTACTGTATCTTAAACTGTTTTGAGATGAGAAGAGAACAGGCCCAACTAGGAGGGAGACTATCAAGTCCTACTGTTGTCATGCCATGGATTCATCCTATGGTTGAGGTTTGAATAGGGAACTCCTAGAAGTTGTCATGCATAGGTTTCAACCTAAGATTCTATCATTAAATCCTTATCAAAGGAAATGAGAGTCCTAAGGGATCATGTCAATGATACACCAAAACAGACAAAGCATCAGCTTAACAGTAAAATGCATGCAATACAAGTGAGGGAGGAAATGTGTGTGGGGCTTCAGCCTCCACAAGCTCATCTCAACCTCAAGCCAGAATGAAATAACAATAATCATACTGAAATATAAACAACATGCTATCAAGCAATAAATAGTAAACTGCAATCATACAGATAAAATGAAATGAAATGCCATTAGGCATACAAACCACATGGGCAAGGGAGCTGGGCTCTACCGAATACCCGCAAGCAAAGCCACACAGTAACAATACAAGCAGAGGGAGCAACTCAACCTCTAGTGCAATCATGCTCCTAGATTCTACCTATTCTAGATATGAGCTTATTCTAATGCATCAGACAAGTCAAGCAAAACGCAACAATACAGAAAAGAAAAAGAAGAAAACAGATCAATTCCTCTCTCAACTTCAAGCTTCAGCTTCTTCCCAACAGCAATTTAGTCTTCAGACTTTGAATCACTCTTGACAAACATCAATTTGCTTTTCCAGGTTTCAACCCTACAACATGAGTTTCAACTTATCCTCTCCCTTTTAAGCTTCAGCTTCTTTGATCAGCTCCACCTTCAGGCTTCACCTAATCTTCAGGGATCTTCAAGTATCAACTTGCTCTTGTTGCTCTTCAAGCTTCAGCTGGAATGGCAATATTCAAGGATTCATCCTCTTCAATACTCTTCAATGAAGTCTTCATCTTCATGCTCAAGCTCAACATCTCTCAAGACAATCAAAACCAGAGAAAATCACTTACTGGATAAGCTGGGGGATATTGAACTGCTTATTTGACCACCAAAGGTGACCTATAAGGGTTCAACATCAAAGGAATGGTTCCCTCAAAAGTTATACCTCCTAGGTACATCACTTATCCCTCCAAAGGAGAGAGGTGTATACCATGGAAGGACTTTGAATCATAGGGAGGAATGGAGGTGAATGATACCATCCATGTTTGAGAAAGAAATTATCTACATCTAAACTCTTCCTAATCCCTAACCCTAAAACAACAAAAAAGAAAAGAAGAACAAGCTCTCAAGCTCCTCAATGCATCTTCTAGTCTTCTACTATGCTCCTCAATGCTCCTTAGAATAAGATCAAGCTCTCCAAGCCCACAAAGCAAAGCAACTAAACAAACATGCCCTAAAGGCAACACAAACAATCAACCAATACAAAGATCAACTAAAAATATCATACTATTATATTAAATTCTAATATAATTTCTAAGGGATCCTACATACCTACCCTTAATACCCATATATGCCCCATAGTCTAAATTGTCCTAAAAACCCAAAATCTAAAGTTATTATGGACCTATGTTGAAGTTTTAACCTAATTCTACACAACCTAATAGCATCTAATCAAAACTATCCTAAAAATCATCACAAAAATATGGAATTAATCCAGGGGGAACCTAAAACATATATCTAACTACCCTAAAAATATTGACCTAAAAATCTAAAGGGAGCTACCTAAACTAAATTCTACAAATTAAGGTATCAACTTAAAAGCATTAAAAAGAAATTAAAGAAGAAAATATGCAAAAAAAGTTAAAATGCATGATATGGAAAATATTCTTATTTTATATTTTTCTAGACAAAAATATGAAAAGGGAGAAAAAACTCCCATTAAAAAATATTGATTTTTCTGTTTAATATGAATTTTTAAAGTATGAGAAAAATTGGAGAAAAATAAAATGCAAACAATGAGGCTGGGGTGCAAGAAGCAACACAATACAGTTCATTTTATGATTGGGCCCAGATAGGGGGGTCTGAATAACAAAGCGCTCTTGGGCCCATTTTAATTCAGAAAAACAATTGAAAAATCAAAAGAAAAATAAAAACTAGCGGTGCGAAAAGAAACAATACTCAGTTCAAATTGGAATTGGGCCTCGCTTGGGGGGTGCTGATAGCCATTATCACTCAAAGCCCAGAAGAGCGTTTTAATGAAACGCTGAGTTTCATTGCTCAAACTTCCCTCTCATTTTCGTTTTGAATCACGGCCGTTGGATCAGCGCATGGTCAACTAGTCTTGCTCTCATCCAACGCACGCGAGTTCGTCTTCTTCCTTGGACAGCTAGGGTTTTCAGAAAAACTTCCATGAACACAGCTCCATGCAACAACTTCCATCAACTCGTGTGGCCTCATTTCTTCATCAAATCTCAACATGTAAAACACAATCTTGCTTCATTTTCCACGCTGAACACGACTATGGTCTTAGTTTTCATTGAAAAAGTCCCCATCATAGAACCCGATAGTGAAACCAACCTAATCTCAAAATATCATCAATTTTCAACTTCAACCAAACTCAACTTTCTTTATATCAAAATGATCCTCATGTTGCACTAATCAAAATCAGCTATTAAACTAGCATTAAAACTCACTATGCCACTAGTTCTTACTCCATCAAGAATTGACATCCATAGCTGAAACTTCTCCAATTGATCCTAAACTCTTCATACATGATCACCTAATTGTCTCTAACAGTTCTATACTAATAACTTAACCTAACCATGCCTAGATTAGGAGATGAAAGTGATTTTGCAAACCTCGCTTCTTGAAATGGTAGGTGATGAAATCCTTGCTTTCAAGGCTTGAAACTCTTCAATAACACTCCTTGGATGATGAATCTTCTTCTGTTTGCAAAAGATTTGGATGAGAGAGCTTGTACTTCAAGATCCAATGGTAATTGCTTCTTTGCAAATTCAATGTGAACACCTTCAATTCTCCATCAATGGAGCTTCAACTCAGCATGAACACACTCAGCAAGATCTATGGAGAAGGTTTGTGGAAAAAAAATGGGATGGCAACGAAGAAGAATGTGAAGTTTGAATGTGACTTGCAATGGAAGCTTTTTGATTTCACTCTCTCTTCTCTACACCAATTAACACCAACCTTGCATCTGAGCAAGTCACAATGGTTATATAGAATGGTTTAGAAAACTCTAGAACCATCTAGGACCTTCCCATGAGAATTTGATCTTTTCATGTCATGGTATTTTGAATTCTCATTTCTCATAACATGGTATCTCATGCCAAATGCCTTGCAACCTTTGTAACCAACTTGATTTTATCCCCACATGATATTTTGGATGAGATACAATGCATATCTTCCTTGTTTATTGAGTTATTTTGAGTTTTGGTTTGGTACCCTAATATGCAAGCAATCCAATTACAAAGCAACCCTATGATGCAAGCCTCAAATAAAAATTGTGGATGAACCATTGTTCTTAGAATGTCATTTGGAGTCAAAATGACCTATTACATGACATGGTTTGGACTTATAACTTGGGATTTATGATTTTCAAATTCACTTGAATTAACTTATGCCTCATTTTTAGGCCATTTTTATCACTTTTTGATATGAGCCTTTTCAACATCTCATGACATCCCTACTAGCATTAAAACATCATTCTAAGCAATTTTGATGTTGAATATATTTCCATTTGAAGCTTGGAAGTAGTAGATATGGCCTTATGCTTGAAATGACCTATAACCTCCAAATGACCAAAATGCCCTTGGCTTGTCAAAGCCATAAGTTTAGTTCTACAAATCCTATCAAGGACTTCTAGTACTCTCTAGAAAGCTAATACGATGCTCTTCAACATTCATGTTGACCAAGAATCCATAGGAATCATCCTACTAGGGCAAAAGTTGTCTGCAAGTTGGGTGACTTTCAAGGACCCAGATTCACATACCTCAGATGACCTGTAATTTGTCAAAACCATAACTTGAGCTCCACAAATCCTATCAAGGACTTCCACCACTCAAATTAAAGCTAAGAACAAGCTCTACAACATTCACGTTATGGGGAATATGAGATGACAATCACATCTTGAGCTAAACTGCCTTGAAGATAGGGATCAAACTAGGGGATTTTACACTGTCAATCCTTAGAAACCCTAGCTTAAAACTTCTCAAACTCCTCAATCATGATGATTTGGTCTAGGAATCATCCTTATAACACTTCAATACATCATTCCATGATCACATGGCTCTTGGATTAGGTCTCAACCCTCTCCAAATCATCAGTTGACCTAGGGTTGACCCAGTCAAACCCTAATTCTACCACTCATGGTTGAATCTTCTGAATTCTTGTATAATGACCTCTCTAGGCTTCATGATGGATTTAAAGACATCTCATAAGCTTTCTCAAAGCTTCAAGTCCATCCTCATAGTCTCAGAATCATCTGAGGAGCTCCCACAACTCTCAAGTCATGAGGCACACAACTTTGGTTTCAACCATTTCCTCTGAGGATCTCTTGAGCTTTCTGATGAAGGTATCAACCTTCAAACACTTGATGGGTAAATAAATGTTGGTCAAATTTTGGGGTGCAACAGTTGCCCCTATTCAAACGGCTTGAACCTGACTGGGTGAGGAGCGAACGACTCTCAGCCAATCAAGGTGCGAGACGGTTGAATACCGATAAACCCGGAAATTTGCCAACTGCTCGAGCACACGGTACTCTGAGGGGAACGAATCTTCGAACACTGCAATACTAGCTGCACGACAACTAACTGGAGAAATACTGATCTGACATCGCTGTCAATTATCCACATTAAATTCCTCAGGCATTGTCATCAGACAACCAAAACACCCAACATCGCCGCTGGAAAACTAAAGAACCTGACATGCCCAACATCGCCGTTGGAAAACCGAAGAATCTGACATCGCCGTTGAAAACAAAACACCCAACATCGCCGCTGGAGAACCAAAGGATCTGACATCGCCGTCGGACAACCAAAATACCCAACATCGCCGCTAGAGAACTAAAATACCCAACATCGCCGCTGGAGAATCCAAAATAATCTGACCTCGCCATCAAACAAACAAAATACCCAACATCGCCGCTGGAGAACTAAATCACCTGACATCGCCGCCAGAAACAAACAAAACTCTGAGAAACACCCAACATCGCCGCTGGAAAACTAAATCCTCTGACATCGCCGTCAGACCACTAAAACACCCAACATCGCCACTGGAGAAAGAAGCCACATGACATCGCCGCCAGAAACAAACATATATCCAACATCGCCGCTGGAAAACCAAAGAACCTGACATCGCCGCCAGAAACAACAATCATCCAACATCGCCGCTGGAAAATCAAATCTACCTGACATCGCCGCCAGAAACAAACAAATATCCAACATCGCCGCTGGAAACAAAAAGCCAACATCGCCGTCGGAGAACTAAAGAATCTGAGGAACACCCAACATCGCCGCTGGAACACTAAAACATCCAACATCGCCGCTGGAAAGCTAAATCACCTGACATCGCCGCCAGAAACAAACAGCCAACATCGCCGCTGGAGAACAGACTATCTGAGAACCATCCAACATCCCCGCTGGAGAACTGAGGAACTTGACATCGCCGTCAGAAACACACAACACATCCAACATCGCCACTGGAGACAAACAAAGAATCTGACATCGCCGTCAGAAACGAACATCCAACATCGTCGCTGGAGGACTACAAAGGATCTAACATCGCTGTCAGAACATCCAACATCGCTGCTGGAGAACAGAAGAATCTGACCTCGCTGTCAAACATTAACATCCAACATCGCCGCTGGAGAACTCAAAATAATCTGACCTCGCCGTCAGAGTGGAGAAAATTCATTGGGGAATGGGTCACACGGTAACCGGTAATACATAGTCAATCATGCCATCAGGCACTCCAAGAACACTGTCGGGCATCAGCCGGACTTCAACCATCAGGTTGATCATGCCATCAGGCATTCAAAAAAACTGTCGGGCATCAGCCGGACTTCAACCATCAGGTTGATCATGCCATCAGGCATTCCGCATCAACTGAGAGAACTGATTCATTAACACGGTCAGACTTCAATCATGGAGTCTTCAAGGGAGATTTCAACTGCACCGTCAGAAACTGCTGGAGAGGACGCTTCGCCGCTAGGGAATCTGGAGAACTATCAAGTAACTCCGCTCCGGGGGTCCAGAAATCATTCTGGAGGAATCAACTCTGCTGAGGACTTCAAGAATCATCTTGAACAAATAACTCCGCCGGGGACCTTCAAGAATCATCTTGAACTGATAACCATTCTGAGCAAACACTCTGTTGGGGATTCCGAAATCATCCTGGGCAACTCTTGCCGGGGACAAACCAATCATGGCTCGAACAGCTTCCAAGGATTCGGCTCTCTTGGGGCTTCAGGAATCATCCTGGGCAACCTTCACTGGGGACTGCACTGGGGAGCTTAAGAATCATCTTAAGCAAACGGTCCTGCTGAGGAATTCAAGAATCATCTTGAACTGAAGATTTCGCTGGGGATCTCAAAAATCATCTTGAGCAAGCGACTTCATTGGGGAGAATGTCAGGAATCATCCTGAGCAACTGATCCTTCGGTGGAACACCTGCAAAACAAGAACGGTAACAACCTAACTCATGTTTATTATGCATATGCTTCTGCAACATGCTCCACACGGTGGAAATGCTATGTGTTTATGCTAAATGCTATGCAATCATGCACAATGATGCGATCCCGTCAGCAAAATAAATGCCGAGGGGGAAATCTTCCTGTCAAGGAGAAAGAACTACTCAGATAGAGGAATCATCCTGCTGAGGGGAACATGGTCACGCCAATATCAATTGGACTCCGCAGGGGACGCAACTTCGGTTGACTGCTGCGGGTGAAACAACTTCAGTTGATTGCTGCAGGGGGACGAAGCTCTACGAGAACCTGGACCTGCTGAGGGAAAGCGATGTCAATCGCAGGAGTAAACTGCGTGGCCGTCTTGGCTACTCTTCTGGGGATGATAACTCTGTGGGGAAACAACTTTAGCTGCTCAACACTCCACTGGGGAAAACCAATCATGGTCTGAACCACCTCCAAGGATTCGGCTCTCTTGTGTAGATGCAAATTCGGATGAGGCAGGAGAAATCATTCTGCTTCGCTGGAGAGAGTACAACTCTGGGGGAAATACAGCATCAGCTGTTCAACGCTCTGCTAGGGAAAACCAATCATGGTCCCAACTGCTTCGCTGGAGAGAGTACGACTCTGATGAGGATGTTCAATTCCGCTGGGGAAGAAGGAATCATCCGACTTCGGGGGAGAGTACAACTTTGCAGGGGAATACAGCATCAGCTGTTCCAACACTCTACTGGGGAAGAGGGAATCATCCGACTTCGGGAGAGAGTACGACTCTGTTGGGGAATTTCAATTCCGCTGGAGACTTCAGTCTAGCACCATCAGTTGCTGCATACTTCGGTGTACGAATAGTTTCCTACGAAACCTGCACTTGTGACCCGGTGCGGGGGGATGGATTCATGCTTCGGCGCTTGAACACTTCTATGAAACCTGCACTTGTGACCCGGTGCGGGGGGAAAAGAATCATGCTTCGGCGCGTGACTCAGCTGAGGAGATGACGTTCCTTTAGGATGCGTCTGCTTGGGGAGAGAATCATCTCTGCCTGGGGAGACATATCAATGCTCATTATCTCGTGTTCAGACTCTGCAGGGAGAGGCTACTGAACTCTGCTGGGGAAGGAGGAATCATCCTGCTTCGGGATGCGCACGACGCACTGTCTGGAATATGCTACACCTGTAACAACACAAACAAACAGACAAGATACCCTTCTCAAAGGGACCTATCAAGGTTATTATCTCGTGACATTATTCAAGCAATTAATTGTTTCAACAATCAATGGGCCTAGGCCAGTAAGTTTATGTATGCGCATTTTATCAAAAACATCGGCGTTCTCTTTCGCAAACCAAACAGATAAATGCTAAACAGGCAAACAGAATTGTTGAATAGTATGCATTTTATTGATAATGAACCCCTGAATGGGTAAAAATGTTTTACAACAGAGGCAAGCTCCTGGAATGAGGAAGCCGCACAAAAATAAAACATAAATATACATCAGTATATACAAATGTCGGCAACGAGGCGTAGACGAACACCATGAGTTGATCCCTCTAAGACCCACTCGACTTCGATACTTCTCCGATGCTTCAGCTTCGGAAGAGATTGATTCAGATAAACGGCCCTCAGGTCTTCCAAACCACTAAACAATGAAAGTCCACACGCGGAACGCAGTCATTTGCTTATTCAAATCCCTAACTTTTGCGTGAACCGCCCTTTGCGGGTTTTCAGTTCACCGGGATACCCTTTTTTGCCGAAGCCGCCCAGTGTAGGTTTTCGACTTCGCGGGTGTACCTTTTTTCAATTTATATCCCAAATTTTTGCCCGAACCTTTTTATTCTGTTTTTGGTTCGCCGGGATGCCCCTTTTTTGCCTGGACTCTTTCTTTTTTGTCCAGCGGGTCGCTTTCAAGCAAAGTATTTTTTAACTGTGTCCGCGTTCACCGGGGATGCAAAATCTTCACCATCCATCGTGGATAACAAAAAAGCTCCTCCCGAGAAGACCTTGCTGACGACGTACGGACCTTCGTAATTCGGAGTCCACTTGCCCCGGTGATCGGAGTGTGGCGGAAGAATCTTCTTCAGGACGAGATCACCCGTCTGAAAGCTTCTAGGACGCACCTTCTTATCATAAGCTTTCTTCATTCGGCTTTGGTACAGACGACCAAATGCAATCGATGCTAACCTCTTCTCGTCCATCAGGCTGAGTTGGTTCAGTCGATTCGTAATCCATTCTGCCTCGTCGAGTTTCACATCAACCAAAACTCGCAAAGAAGGGATCTCCACTTCTAACGGTAGGACAACTTCCATACCGTACACCAAGGAGAAAGGAGTTGCCCCGGTCGACGTACGCACCGTCGTACGATAACCGTGCAATGCAAACGGCAGCATCTCGTGCCAATCTTTGTATGTCACAACCATCTTCTGAACAATCTTCTTTATGTTCTTATTGGCGGCTTCGACGGCGCTATTCATCTTCGGTCGGTAAGGAGATGAGTTGTGGTGTTCAATCTTGAAGCTCTGGCACAGCTCCTTCATCATCTTGTTATTCAAATTCGAACCATTATCAGTAATGATCCACTCGGGAATTCCGTAACGATAGATGGTGTCCCTCTTTATGAACTTAGTCACTACCTGCTTGGTCACATTGGCATACGAGGCTGCCTCAACCCACTTGGTGAAGTAGTCGATAGCTACCAGAATGAATCGATGACCGTTAGATGCAGTGGGCTCGATCTTGCCTATCATGTCAATGCCCCACATGGAGAACGACCAAGGGGAGGACATGACATTCAACGGGCACGGTGGCACATGAACTTTATCAGCATAAATCTGGCATTTATGACATCTCTTCGCGAATCTGAAGCAATCCGCCTCCATCGTCAGCCAGTAGTATCCTGCTCTCAGGATCTTTCTCGTCATAGCATGCCCGCCGGCGTGCGTACCAAATGTGCCTTCATGGACTTCTTCCATGAGCATACTCGCCTCTTTTTCATCTACACATCTGAGCAGCACGAGATCGTGGTTTCTCTTACACAACACTCCATCGGGATTGAGATAAAAGTTTCCAGACAACCTCCTCAGAGTCTTCTTATCCTGGGTTGACGCACCCGCAGGATACTCCTTAGTCATAAGGAAAGTCTGGATGTCATGGAACCATGGCTTGCCGTCGGCGGCATCCTCGATTGCAAAGACAAATGCCGGTCTATCAAGACGCGAAAGGACAATTCTTGGAGCCTCATTCCAAAAATTGACTTTATACATTGAAGCCAACGTGGCTAAGGCATTAGCCATCTGATTTTCAGTCCTGGGCACATGATGAAGTTCCACTCGATCGAAGAATGGAAGCAGCCTCCTGGCATAATTCATATACGGCACCAAATTCGATTGACGAGTCTCCCACTCCCCTTTAATTTGGTTGATTACAAGCGCTGAGTCACCATATACGTCTAGGTTCTTGATTCTCAAATCAATTGCCTCTTCTAGACCCATGATGCATGCTTCGTACTCCGCCTCATTGTTGGTAACTGGAAACGTCAGTCTCGCAGTAAACGGGATGTGGGATCCGTGGGGAGTCGTGATGATAGCCCCGATGCCACTTCCATAGGAATTAACCGCTCCATTGAATATCAACTTCCACTGGGATTTCCTATCTGGCCCCTCGCTGGGCAACGGCTCATCGCAGTCCTTCGCTTTGAGAAACATAATATCCTCGTCAGGGAATTCAAACTTCATCGGCTGGTAGTCCTCGATCGGCTGCTCGGCAAGGTAATCAGACAATACGCTTCCCTTAATGGCCTTCTGGGAGACGTACTGAATATCATATTCCGTTAACACCATTTGCCATCTGGCAATCCTGCCCGAAAGAGCCTGCTTCTCGAAGACGTACTTGATCGGATCCATCTTCGAAATTAGCATAGTGGTGTGATTGAGCATGTACTGTCGTAGACGTTTGGCAGCCCAAGCTAGTGCACAACACGTCTTCTCCAGCATCGAGTATCGAGAGTCACACTCAGTGAACTTTTTACTCAAGTAATAGATGGCATGCTCCTTTCTGCCCGTCTCGTCGTGCTGACCAAGAACACACCCCATACTATTCTCCAGAACCGTCAGGTACATGATTAATGGCCGTCCAGCCACTGGGGGTATCAAGACTGGAGGTTCTTGAAGATACTGCTTTATCTTATCGAATGCCTTCTAGCAATCCTCATTCCAAGTAATCGCCTGATCTTTCTTTAAAAGTTTGAACATCGGTTCACAAGTGGCCGTGAGCTGAGAGATAAACCTTGCAATGTAGTTTATTCGGCCCAAGAAACCACGAACTTCTTTTTCTGTTTTCGGCGTTGGCATTTCTTGAATGGATTTTATTTTCGCAGGATCAACCTTGATACCTCGTTCACTAACGATAAACCCTAGCAACTTTCCGGACCGCACTCCGAAAGTGCATTTGTTAGGATTCAGCCTCAACCTGAATTTCCTAAGCCTCTCAAAAAGCTTCAATAAGTTGACCAGATGCTCTTCCTCCGTTTGGGACTTTGCAATCATGTCATCAACATAGACCTCGATCTCATGATGAATCATATCATGAAACAAAGTTACCATTGCTCGCTGGTAAGTGGCCCCTGCATTCTTCATACCGAAGGGCATTACCTTATAGCAAAATGTTCCCCATGGGGTGATAAACGTTGTTTTCTCCATGTCCTCCGGCGCCATCTTGATCTGGTTGTAGCCGGAGAAGCCATCCATGAACGAAAACACGGAGAACTGGACTGTGTTGTCGACCAACACATCAATATGAGGCAACGGGAAATCATCTTTAGGGCTTGCCCTATTCAAATCCCGATAATCGACGCACATGCGTACCTTACCGTCCTTCTTCGGTACAGGCACTATGTTGGCGACCCACGGAGGGTAAGTGGTGACCACTAAGAAGCCAGCATCGAGCTGTTTCTGCACTTCTTCTTTGATCTTAACGGCCATATCTGGTCTCGTCCTCCTAAGCTTCTGCTTAACGGGAGGGCAATCTTCACGCCGCGGCAAGTGGTGGACCACGATGTCCGTGTCAAGTCCGGGCATATCTTCGTATGACCAAGCAAAGACGTCACTATACTCTCGAAGCATCTCGACCAATCTCTGCTTGACATCACTCTGCAGCGCAGCCCCTATCCTGACATTTCCGACGAGCTCTTCAGAACCCAGATTTACGATCTCAATCTCCTCCTCGTGAGGCAGAATAACCTTTTCCTCTTGTTTCAACAAGCGGGCCAACTCTTCAGGAAGGTCTTCGTCTTCATCAATCTCTTCCTCGGCTTGATAGATCGGGCAATCGAAGTCGAAGTGAGCCGTAGAAGGTCTAGAGTCGATGTCATCTGTTATGTGGATCCTGCAATAACAAGGGTTAAGTTTAAAACAAGAATATGCAGGTTAGCACAAACCTCGTTGCCATTTTACTGTTTTTTCAAAACAAATATAAAACAGGAATAACAGAGAACACAATATTTGAATACGAAGAAAACGCCTTTGATTTATTAACAAAATGCATGTACATAATCCAACAAGGCCCTGACAATAAAACCGCTATGCCCCGGGTAGGACATAGGGTTGTACAATAATTGTAAAAAGTAAATCATTACTCTTCACTTGTCAGCTAGATGATATCCTTGATGGTCCAATTGTTGAGGCGCTCGTCTGGCTTGCTTGGCTGTATCCAAGAGTCGAGATCACAATTGCTATCCCCGCTGTCCTCAGACGCCGCGTTGATGCTTTCGAAGATCACTCCGCCACTGGTAAGTAGGATCGGCCCCTTACCCCATGACGCACTGCTAGACGAAGAAGAAGAAGCTTCAGGAGAATACCCCAATCCAAACTTATCCTGCTTGATCGGTATCTCCAAAATATGCCCCCAGCCTGGGGTAGAACCGGCTTGGACGACGGCCCGAGCTTCTTTGAATGAGGAGAGATTCATCTCTGGCTTCTCTGTGACGACAGGAGCTACCTCTTTCACTTTGACAGCTTCCAATGCTTGGCAAAGAGTTTCATGGATTTCGCCATCCATTTCAACATACTTGAAAGATGACAAATGGCTCCCCATTATGTCTTCCTCGCCACACACGGTCACGATGCTACCTCCGACAGCATATTTGAGCTTTTGGTGCAACGTGGAGGTCACGGCACCAGCATCATGGATCCATGGCCGACCTAAGAGGCAACTGTAGGCAGGCATGATGTCCATGATATAAAAGACCGCGTTGAACGTTTCCGGACCGACTTGGACCGGCAGGGTCACCTCCCCGAAAACGTGGCGCTTAGTTCCATCAAATGCTTTCACCACCAGATCACTGGGTGTGCAAAGCAATTTGCGAGTGTCCAACTTCATTAATGCCTTCTTCGGAAGCACATTAAGTGACGAACCCGTGTCCACCAGGACATGCGACATGATTGTGCCTCTGCACTCTATCGAGATGTGCAAGGCGCTGTTGTGATCTCTCCCTTTAGGAGTCAGCTCTAAATCTGTGAAACCTAGCCCATTGCCAGCATTAACATGGGCTACCACCTCTTCTAGATGATTCACCGATATCTCTTGCGGTACGTAGGCAGCGTTCAATACCTTCAGTAGCGCGTTGCGGTGTGCTTCAGAACACAGCAACAAGTTGAGAATAGAAATCTTCGAAGGCGTCTGATGAAGATGGTCTACAATCTTGTAGTCGCTCTTTTTGATTAACCGCATAAACTCTTCGGCATCTTTGACAAGCAAATCATTCTCTACCCCACACGAGACCTCTTCAGCAACCTTGCTTTTACCCTTATCGGCCGCATCAGCTCTGACCGCTTTCTCTGCCACGACCTCTGGCGGTGCAAACACTCTTCCGCTACGGGTAATATCACTGATACCTGCGAGATTCTCCACAGTCGACCCATACGGCTCCAGCTCTAACCTCTGACCGTTGCAATAGACTTCAGCCCCATAATGCCACGGCACGGCGTTAGTGCTCTCGAATGGTATTGGCCCAACTTTGGTAATAGTGATCGTAGGCGGTCTGGGCGCAGAAATAGTTATTGGTTGGCGAGGAATGGTGATGGTGGTGACTTCATCGGCCTGCTTCAACACAACCTCTCCTGATACACTTTCAGCCCTCCGGCTGAACTGCAAAATACCCTCAGTCATCAGACTTTGGATTCCTTCTACCAGCTGCTCACATCCATCAGAATGTGTAGCACAGTACATGCATAACTCTCCGCACCCTGAAAAGAACCCTTTCTTCAACAACTTAGCTTTAACGAAACTAAGCGGCGTCTTTAGGTCTTTGACATCAGTCAACAGATCTGCGCTCTCTTCTTCGATAATGGCGTTCACTCCGCCTCCCCTATGATTCGGCATAGGGTTTTTCGTAACATTGGGCACATTATCGGAGAAATTAATGATCTTGGCATCTACCAGGTCCTACACCTTGTGCTTAAAGGCTTTGCAGTTCTCGATTGTATGGCCTGGTGCCCCTGTATGGAAGTCGCAAGTGGAATTTGCGTCATACCCTGGTGGAGGTGCCCCTGTCAAGGGAGCCATCGTCCTCTTCTGAACTAACTGAAGCTGAAGCAAAGTCTGCAAGAGTTGCGCATACGACATGGGCGGTGCCTCGAAGTGACGGTTTATCAAAGGTGCCCGATTCTGGTACTTTCTATATCCCTGCTGATTCGGTTGCTGCTGCTGCTGCTGCGGAGCTGCTGGGATATTTATACTGGCTATCTGCTGCTGAGGGCCCTTGCCCTTTCTTCGAGCGTTGGTCACAGCGCTCGCTTCGCCTTCTCGTCGTTTACCAGCATAAGGTTTCTTTCCACCTCCTCCAGCTGAGGATGATTCACCTTGGATTTTCCCGATCTTGATACCATTCTCGACATGCTCGCCCATGGTAATGAGAGCTGAGAACGTCCCAGACATACCACTGACTAACTTTTCATAGTAGATCCCAGGGAGGGTAGCAACAAACATCTGCACGAGCTCACGCTCAACCATCGGCGGTTGAACCCGAGCAGCCAACTCACGCCACCGCTGGGCGTACTCCTTAAATCCTTCATTATTCCTCTACGAGAGGTTCTGGAGCTGAACTCGGTTCGGGGCCAAGTCGCTATTGTACTGATAATGGTGGACAAATGCTTCAGCGAAATCCTTCCATGTGCGCACGCTAGTGGGCTCCAAGCCCATGTACCACTCGAGGGATGGCCCAGAAAGACTATCTTGGAAGAAGTGCATCAGCAACTTCTCATCTTCGGAATAGGCAGACATCTTTCTATAATACGATCGCAGGTGGACACGAGGGCAGGTGGTGCCCTTATATTTCTCAAAGACAGGCACCTTGAACTTAGGAGGTACCTTGAAATCAACAATTAACCCCAGCTTGGACATATCAACGCCCAAAGTATTCTGATTCTCAATATCTCTCATTTTATCTTCCAGTGCTTTGAACCTGAGCCGCGCTTCAGCATTCAGCTCCCCTTCCGCACCTCTTTGAGAAAACACATCATCCTGATGATCCTCAAGCCACAGTTGAGGCACCAACAGATTCTCGACGCCTGCATTGCCGTTGACCGGCCCGATGTTGACATTAGCTCCCAGACTACCCTTGCCGACGCCCGTCGTATTGAGTCCGATGTTGGCCATCACATTGCCATTAGCACTGCCGTTTCCCCCGGCAACAGGGACACCATTCTGCGGAGTATCAACTGGTGGAGGAGTAGGCACGGCCCCGCCATGAAGTATGTCGTTACTATCAACCCTGGAGATCAACGGTTGAACCAAAGTCCGGAGCTGGTCTTGGCCATTGGCGACCACCTGCATAAGTTCCATAAAGCGATCCATCCTTTCACGGAGCTCCTGAACATCTGTCTGCACTTGATCCATGATCCTTGTCTGATTAGCTCGAGTTGGATAACGGTGAATGAGCCTCTGATCAATCCTGGAGTCACCGGGAACAGCCTGGGACCTGTGAACCTGAAAAAACCTGCAAACACTAAAGGTTAGGAAAAACAACAAAATGCTCGCCATGCAAATGCTTCATGCAGATGCATGCGTGTGCCTGTGTGCTTGGGAGATTTCCCCCGATCCTAGTGCCTGAGTGCCAGTGTTGATAATAATAAGAAGAAGAAGTCTGAGCCCAATCATGGAAACATCAATCTCATATATAAAGGAAAGCCTATCAAGGCAGTACATAGCATCAGCGAGTACAAGACAAATCAACAGCGTGACCTCAGCCAACAAGCCTGGTGATGGTCAGCATACAACAAAGATAAAAACAAAAGGAATACAACTAGTCAAGTACGGCCACGGGCGCGATACTCTACTAATAACTCCTTCGTCTCTGGATGATCTGGCAAAGTGAGCAACCCCTTGACGAGTAGTTCCCTCTGCACAATGGTATACTGAAGCCCCTGAACTGAACTTTCCCATGCTCCTTCGCCGAAGCAATCTTCTAATTTCTGCTTTTTGGACTCAACCGTCAGCTTGTGCTCCTTCAGGTTAGCAAGAGCTTTGTTGAGTTGGCCTTCGGCGGTGTATCTGCGGGCGGTTTCTTCATCAAACCTCTATTCACTGTCCTTCACCTCGGCTTCTAGCTTGGAGATCTGCAGCATCAGCTTATCCTCCCGCTCTTTCCTAGTGGCCAGGGAAGCCTTCCAGTGCTGGTTGAACTTGGATATCCTCCGATATGCCTCGTCCAAATGCTGCTTCTTCGTAGCTAATACGTCATTGACAGCCCTGAAGTCTTGACCCATGCGTTCACGCTCGGCAATCTGCTTTGTCAGGTTTGTACCCAGCTGGTTCACCAACTCCGTCTGCCTTTTAAGAGAATGAACGACCTCGTTCCTTTCGCTTCGAAGCTGAGCTAACTCCTTCTCCAATTCTGCGTTCGCCCGCTTCAATTCATCCCGCTCAGCTAATACCTGGTTATGCTGATGAATGGGCACAGTAGTAGGCTCTTCGATCATCGGAGGACTTTCTGGCTTGGCATGAGGAAACGGCATCCCTATAGCGTTGGCTCTGGCTCTGATCCATGTCAAGTATGAAGGGTAGGCTTGATTGTTGCTTTTTCCCAACAAAGGCTTTCCTCGCTTACTGATACTGTTCCATGCACGCTGAAGCTTGGACAACAAATCCCCTTCTAGAATACCCGTGAGGTACAGAGATTCCTGTACCTCTTCATCCTTCGGCGGAGTTCTCAAAGCATACGCGAATTGTCGAACCAGCAACGATGGATTGTAGTTTATGCAGCCCTTCCTACCTATCAAAGGTACATTAGGAAACCCACTGCAACTGAAGATCACCTCAGTACCCAACCTGTCTCTGTCGAACCAGTCAATATCCTCTACAGATAAACTCATCAGACGCTCAGGCCACTCAGCTGTGGCTGCAGACAAGACAAAAGGACCCCTCTTGGGCATATGGCTATCAAGCCATTTGTACAACAAGGGTACGCAGCATGAGACATTCTTCCCTCTCTTGTTCTCATTCTTGTAGTGGATTGAGTGATAGACATCTCCGATCAAAGTAGGGACTGGATTCCCTGAAGCAAAGATGTGAAACGCATCAAAGTCTACAAAATCGGGCATGTTAGGGAACAGAATAATGCCATATATGCATAAAGCGAGGATGGCATTGAACGCGTCCCAACATCCGTCCTTGGCACACTGCTGAGCCTTAACCACCAGAAACTACAAGGAGAACCCAGGAACCTTGTTCCAACTAGTCAATACTAACTCGGAGGTGTCCAAATAAAGCGAAGGAGCTAAACCAGCCAGATCAGGCTCAGCACCCATGTGGACAAAAGGCATATGCCTTTTGATAGGCACACCTAGCAAATCAGCATACTCTTCCAGCGTCGGCGCGAGAACGAAGTCCTGAAAAGTGAAACATCTCAGCGGAGGGTCGTAGAACTGCAACAGAGCATGCAACCCATTCAACTCGAATGCAGACGGTTTGCAAACCAAACTGATCAACCTGCCATAAGATTTCCTGAACTCATCCTTCACAGAATCACCTGCTAGAGCTATCAAACCAGTAAACTTAACCACATCGGGAGTAGGAAACTTGTAAGCCACGGTCTTCCTCAGAGAGCCCATAACAATACAATAGGAGGCAAGAAATCCTGGATTGGGGAAAACGGTACCTGCAACACAGACACACATTAATGAAATGCAAATGAACATGCAAACTAATGCAAAATGCAGTCATGCAATAATATATCCAGGCAACTGGTGCTGAGATTCTGTATCAACAATCACTGATGAGAAGAAAACCCCGGAGTAAGACCACAAATCTGATATGCCAAGAACAACCATCTGATAGGACCGTATACACAAGATCATAATTCTGCTCTGTCAAGAACAAATGCCTGATAATAAGGACCTCTGATGCATGATCAAGAAATATCTGCTGATGAGATCTTCAGACCCCAAACCAAAAATCTGCCTTATCAAGAACAAACATACAGCTGCTGATGAGATCTTTAGACCCCACTCAAAAATCTGCTCTATCAAGAACAAACAACATCTGCTGATGAGATCTTCAGACCCCAAAAATCTGTTGTATCAAGAACAAACAACATCTTCTGATGAGATCTTCAGACCCCAAAACTGCTCCATCAGGAACAAACAACTGATGACAATACTCTGATCAAAACCTGCTCTATCAAGAACAGACATACACCTGATGATAAGATCCTCTGATCAAAACCTGCTCTATCAAGAACAGACATACACCTGAGGATAAGATCCTCTGATCAAAACCTGCTCTATCAAGAACAAACAAATCTGCAACTGAGAAACCCTGGTACCAACATAACTGATTCATTGTCAAGAAAACTAGGTAGTCTGAAGGTCAAGGTTTCCTGCAATAAACTCAATCCTACTCACAGGTATGGACCTAAACTGACTCAAGGTACGGCATCCTATGCGTTCATCAGCGTCACAGACTTTCAAGAGGGGTGATACGATACCCAGAAGGTGTGGCATCACCAGCTCATGAAGCGGCCTCACTTAGCTGAATCACAAATGATCGATCCCCAGAGTCAACAATCCACCAAACCAGCAACCGTCTCAACCCAAAGGGTTGAAAGTGAAGCCAACCGGATGAACCTTGTCTGAGCGTGGATTTCATGAGACACTAGTGCCTGCAAAGCAAGCACGCGCCCACTAATTTCCACTCTAAGTCTATGGTGCACTCAAGCCTGGGTCTGGCTTCTCACTCATCAGAACTCTCATCCCACAACAGCACAAATAGTCATATTATACTGAAAAATAAAATGCGGGAAATAAAGTGCGAGAAGTAAAATGCGATAAATAAACGCAACCCAACAAGTAAACATACAAGCGTTAGGAATGACTCTCAGGGAACTGATGGATAGTCCCCAGCAGAGTCGCCAGCTGTCGCTTGCGCGAAAATAAGGTGTCGGCACAACAGAAGAGTCGCCACCTTTCGTTATTTATCCCTCAGAGCGGGAAAGGAAACGATCGGAAAAACCTGACGAAAAAGGGTAAGACAAGGTCATCGCAACCATTGTTTGGGTTCGGGAGTCGGTTACGCAAGGGGAAGGTATTAGCACCCCTCACGTCCGTCGTACTCGACGGGATCCTCGCTTGTTGTGTTTACTTGGACGGGTTGGTTTTATTCTATCTACCTATCAAGGATGGCTGAAAAAGAAAAGAAAAATGACTCGGCAAAGCGTCGCACTTTATGCCTACGTATTCTCATCAGAGAATGAGAAATCAGAGTCAACGTAGTTCGGCCTACGAAGGGTTATGGGGGAAGGTAGCTCGCCAAGACATCGCCATCTTGTGCCTACGTACTCTCAACAGGCATGAGAGATCAGAGCTCACGTAGTTCGGGAAACTACGGTTTATTTCCTGTCTTTTACGAAAGAAGTGTTTTTTTATTGTGTTTGCAATTTCAACCGCACTAGAGACTATGACCTGAGAGTGAATGCGTCGCATGTCACCCAAAGGGTACCATACTAAACATCCAGACTGTGGAAAAGAAACTCTCCCACAATCCTTTCTCAGATAGCTTAAGGCTCGTAACGTACGAAAGAAATCATTCATGATTACTGTATCTTAAACTGTTTTGAGATGAGAAGAGAACAGGCCCAACTAGGAGGGAGACTATCAAGTCCTACTGTTGTCATGCCATGGATTCATCCTATGGTTGAGGTTTGAACAGGGAACTCCTAGAAGTTGTCATGCATAGTTTTCAACCTAAGATTCTATCATCAAATCCTTATCAAAGGAAATGAGAGTCCTAAGGGATCATGTCAATGATACACTAAAACAGACAAAGCATCAGCTTAACAGTAAAATGCATGCAATGCAAGTGAGGGAGGAAATGTGTGTGGGGCTTCAGCCTCCACAAGCTCATCTCAACCTCAAGCCAGAATGAAATAACAGTAATCATACTGAAATATAAACAACATGCTATCAAGCAATAAACAGTAAACTGCAATCATACAGATAAAATGAAATGAAATGCCATTAGGCATACAAACCACATGGGCAAGGGAGCTGGGCTCTACCGAATACCCGCAAGCAAAGCCACACAGTAAAAATACAAGCAGAGGGAGCAACTCAACCTCTAGTGCAATCATGCTCCTAGATTCTACCTATTCTAGATATGAGCTTATTCTAATGCATCAGACAAGTCAAGCAAAACACAACAATACAGAAAAGAAAAAGAAGAAAACAGATCAATTCCTCTCTCAACTTCAAGCTTCAGCTTCTTCCCAACAGCAATTTAGTCTTCAGACTTTGAATCACTCTTGACAAACATCAATTTTCTTTTCCAGGTTTCAACCCTACAACATGAGTTTCAACTTATCCTCTCCCTTTTAAGCTTCAGCTTCTTTGATCAGCTCCACCTTCAGGCTTCACCTAATCTTCAGGGATCTTCAAGTATCAACTTGCTCTTGTTGCTCTTCAAGCTTCAGCTGGAATGGCAATATTCAAGGATTCATCCTCTTCAATACTCTTCAATGAAGTCTTCATCTTCATGCTCAAGCTCAACATCTCTCAAGACAATCTAAACCAGAGAAAATCACTTACTGGATAAGCTGGGGGATATTGAACTGCTTATTTGACCACCAAAGGTGACCTATAAGGGTTCAACATCAAAGGAATGGTTCCCTCAAAAGTTCTACCTCCTAGGTACATCACTTATCCCTCCAAAGGAGAGAGGTGTATACCATGGAAGGACTTTGAATCATAGGGAGGAATGGAGGTGAATGATACCATCCATGTTTGAGAAAGAAATTATCTACATCTAAACTCTTCCTAATCCCTAACCCTAAAACAACAAAAAAGAAAAGAAGAACAAGCTCTCAAGCTCCTCAATGCATCTTCTAGTCTTCTACTATGCTCCTCAATGCTCCTTAGAATAAGATCAAGCTCTCCAAGCCCACAAAGCAAAGCAACTAAACAAACATGCCCTAAAGGCAACACAAACAATCAACCAATACAAAGATCAACTAAAAATATCATACTATTATATTAAATCCTAATATAATTTCTAAGGGATCCTACATACCTACCCTTAATACCCATATATGCCCCATAGTCTAAATTGTCCTAAAAACCCAAAATCTAAAGTTATTATGGACCTATGTTGAAGTTTTAACCTAATTCTACACAACCTAATAGCATCTAATCAAAACTATCCTAAAAATCATCACAAAAATATGGAATTAATCCAGGGGGAACCTAAAACATATATCTAACTACCCTAAAACGATTGACCTAAAAATCTAAAGGGAGCTACCTAAACTAAATTCTACAAATTAAGGTATCAACTTAAAAGCATTAAAAAGCAATTAAAGAAGAAAATATGCAAAAAAAATTAAAATGCATGATATGGAAAATATTCTTATTTTATATTTTTCTAGACAAAAATATGAAAAGGGAGAAAAAACTCCCATTAAAAAATATTGATTTTTCTATTTAATATGAATTTTTAAAGTATGAGAAAAATTGGAGAAAAATAAAATGCAAACAATGAGGCTGGGGTGCAAGAAGCAACACAATACAGTTCATTTTATGATTGGACCCAGATAGGGGGGTCTGAATAACAAAGCGCTCTTGGGCCCATTTTAATTCAGAAAAACAATTGAAAAATCAAAAGAAAAAGAAAAACTAGCGGTGCGAAAAGAAACAATACTCAGTTCAAATTGGAATTGGGTCTCGCTTGGGGGGTGTTGATAGCCATTATCACTCAAAGCCCAGAAGAGCGTTTTAATGAAACGCTGAGTTTCATTGCTCAGACTTCCCTCTCATTTTCGTTTTGAATCACGGCCGTTGGATCAGCGCGTGGTCAACTAGTCTTGCTCTCATCCAACGCACGCGAGTTCGTCTTCTTCCTTGGACAGCTAGGGTTTTCAGAAAAACTTCCATGAACGCAGCTCCATGCAACAACTTCCATCAACTCGTGTGGCCTCATTTCTTCATCAAATCTCAACATGTAAAACACAATCTTGCTTCATTTTCCACACTGAACATGACTATGGTCTTAGTTTTCATTGAAAAAGTCCCCATCATAGAACCCGATAGTGAAACCAACCTAATCTCAAAATATCATCGATTTTCAACTTCAACCAAACTCAACTTTCTTTATATCAAAATGATCCTCATGTTGCACTAATCAAAATCAGCTATTAAACTAGCATTAAAACTCACTATGCCACTAGTTCTTACTCCACCAAGAATTGACATCCATAGCTGAAACTTCTCTAATTGATCCTAAACTCTTCATACATGATCACCTAATTGTCTCTAACAGTTCTATACTAATAACTTAACCTAACCATGCCTAGATTAGGAGATGAAAGTGATTTTGCAAACCTGGCTTCTTGAAATGGTAGGTGATGAAATTCTTGCTTTCAAAGCTTGAAACTCTTCAATAACACTCCTTGGATGATGAATCTTCTTCTGTTTGCAAAAGATTTGGATGAGAGAGCTTGTACTTCAAGATCCAATGGTAATTGCTTCTTTGCAAATTCAATGTGAACACCTTCAATTCTCCATCAATGGAGCTTCAACTCAGCATGAACACACTCAGCAAGATCTATGGAGAAGGTTTGTGGAAAAAATGGGATGGCAATGAAGAAGAATGTGAAGTTTGAATGTGACTTGCAATGGAAGCTTTTTGATTTCACTCTCTCTTCTCTATACCAATTAACACCAACCTTGCATCTGAGCAAGTCACAATGGTTATATAGAATGGTTTAGAAACCTCTAGAACCATCTAGGACCTTCCCATGAGAATTTGATCTTTTCATGTCATGGTATTTTGAATTCTCATTTCTCATAACATGGTATCTCATGCCAAATGCCTTGCAACCTTTGTAACCAACTTGATTTTAACCCCACATGATATTTTGGATGAGATACAATGCATATCTTCCTTGTTTATTGAGTTATTTTGAGTTTTGGTTTGGTACCCTAATATGCAAGCAATCCAATTACAAAGCAACCCTATGATGCAAGCCTCAAATCAAAATTGTGGCTGAACCATTGTTCTTAGAATGTCATTTGGAGTCAAAATGACCTATTACATGACATGGTTTGGACTTATAACTTGGGATTTATGATTTTCAAATTCACTTGAATTAACTTATGCCTCATTTTTAGGCCATTTTTATCACTTTTTGATATGAGCCTTTTCAACATCTCATGACATCCCTAATAGCCTTAAAACATCCTTCTAAGCAAGTTTTATGTTGAATATTTTTCCATTTGAAGCTTGGAAGTAGTAGATATGGCCTTATGCTTGAAATGACCTATAACCTCCAAATGACCAAAATGCCCTTGGCTTGTCAAAGACATAAGTTGAGTTCTACAAATCCTATCAAGGACTTCTAGTACTCTCTAGAAAGCTAAGAAGATGCTCTTCAACATTCATATTGACCAAGAATCCATAGGAATCATCCTACTAGGGAAAAAGTTGTCTGCAAGTTGGGTGACTTTCAAGGACCCAGATTCACATACCCAGATGACCTGTAATTTGTCAAAACCATAACTTGAGCTCCACAAATCCTATCAATGACTTCCACCACTGAAATTAAATCTAAGAACAAGCTCTACAACATTCATGTTATGGGGAAGATGAGATGACAATCACATCTTGAGCTAAACTGCCTTGAAGATAGGGATCAAACTAGGGGATTTTACACTGTCAATCCTTAGAAACCCTAGCTTAAAACTTCTCAAACTCCTCAATCATGATGAGTTGGTCTAGGAATCATCCTTATAACACTTCAATACATCATTCCATGATCACATGGCTCTTGGATTAGGTCTCAACCCTCTCCAAATCATCAGTTGACCTAGGGTTGACCCAGTCAAACCCTAATTCTACCACTCATGGTTGAATCTTCTGAATTCTTGTATAATGACCTCTCTAGGCTTCATGATGGCTTTCAAGACATCTCATAAGCTTTCTCAAAGCTTCAAGTCCATCCTCATAGTCTCAGAATCATCTGAGGAGCTCCCACAACTCTCAAGTCATGAGGCACACAACTTTGGTTTCAACCAATCCCTCTGAGGATCTCTTAAGCTTTCTGATGAAGGTATCAACCTTCAAACGCTTGATGGGTAAATAAATGTTGGTCAAATTTTGGGGTGCAACAAGGTGCTGATGGCAGGGCACGATGGAATAACCCTCCTCAGCAGACCCCGTCGATAGGTCGACCACGGTCGCCACCTCCAGAACTCTAGGCCTCTTCGGGGCCCCCTAGGATGTGGGTGACTGACTGCTTGGAGGAGACGAGGATCCCCTGCCATCCTGATCAGCGGAAGCCTGCCTGACCAACTGGCCAACCCGCGTCTTCGGAACAGCAAAGACCTTCAACGCGCGCAACTTCTTCACCCGCTCTTCGACGGAAGACATATTCCCTGCAAAACAAAGAAAATGGGTCAATAACAGATAAAGAACACCAAGTCAAGTGAGGAAAGAGGCGTCCACCACCCAAATAGCGAAGGCCATCTGCCTCCGAGGAACACTCGAGCAGGTCTTTTGTATTGATCAACCTCGCGGTCTCGCGGACATTCCCCTAGCTATCGAGGATGTACTGGCCGTCGGGGGTCACCAACTTTGACGGCGGCAGGCTGCGCACGAACAAGACTATCTTCAAATAGCCGGCCATGTCCTCATCGTCGAGGGACCCTGCGCGCACTATATACCGGTCAGTTCCCCGGGAAAAATGTTCTAGAGACCATTCCACGTGCACCCTCGGCAGCATGACGGCTTCCCGCTGGCCGTTCACAATCCGCTCCCCTTCTGAATATAAAGAGTCGACCCCCGCATGCGTGATCTGGCTGACGATGAAGAAGCGGCGCTTGAAATCCCGAACAGATTCCATGTACGTCTTGAAGAGCCTGTTCGGTTGCTTGAACGATACCCATCCGTGCCTGCCATCCACCATCTGCCGCTGCAGATAGATGATGCGGAAGAATAGAGGAAGTGTGACGCCGACCTCGAATTCCCGAATAAAAGCCAAGGCATTTGGATGCAGCTACGAGGGGGCCAACCTCAACCAGTCAAAGAGGCCCAGGTGCAAGTCTGAGAATGGCAGCCTGAGCCTGGCCTCTTTAAAATAGAACACATACATCAAGAATTGCAGCCTCCCGTACTTCGAGCATATACGGTGACGTTCCCGAGGACGGTAAACTTGCCAATTCTGGGGGTCACCTTCTTCCCGGTCCTCCACGGTGGCGTAGACTCCCGTCGGGTCAGAAGCGAAACAAGAAGGCATGGACAGAGGCTCCTCGGCCACCCACTCCTCGAGGGGAAGAACGCGTTCGTCGAAGTATGGAACGTCTGACTCATTGTCCTCGACCATTGTCCCCGGGACAAACGTAGTCATTAACACCTGAAAAGTAGAAGGTAACGGTGAATTCGATGACAAAGATCAAATTCACCCTTCCACCGCAAGTCAAGTGAAAGGGCGACGAGGATAAACCGAGCATCGTCCTCGGTGGCTCTATCCAAATCCTACCGTCTCCCCAGGACACCTACCTAATCTAATATACACACTCTCCCCCGGGACGTTCATCAGAATAAGCGTGTCTCCCCGGGGAGTTCATCGGAGCAAGCATCTTTCCTCGGGGCATTCATCGGAATAGGCGTTTTTCCTCGTAACGCTCACGATAAAACCCTAGAAAGCCCCGCCTACAGCGGCGGAGATCCACACCACTCCTCGGGGCACTTAACATGCCCCGACCACGGTCCTAAAACAAACGGGAAAAACAAAAGAAAGGAGAAGAAAAACTTACTATGTTTCGATCTGCGGCGGAGTGCAAGACAGCTGCTGCGACGGAGATATCAGACTGTAGCGAGGCGGCAGATCAGAGAGATTGAGAGCAAGAAGGAAAAAAGTGGAGAATAAGCGGGGGCTCGCTTACTTATACCCCAACACGAGACTCGAAGCGTCGCTAGGCACTCGAGTACCCTAGGGTAGCCGCCCTAGCAGCCACTCAGCGTGTGACACGTGGCAAAGGCTGACAATCGCGCCCCCTCACATCTCTCCGCCAACACGTGTCCTTAACCCCGAGCACTCGACGACGAGGAAAGACTCACGCAGTCACGTCCCCGCGGAATGCGAGCTGGAGGGTTTCTCCTCAGGTTAACTTCTCCTCCCCGGTATAACGTCATCAAGTCCTCGCTCCCTCCCTCGGAGCTACGACTTGGGGGGCTCCTGTTCTGGCCTGGGCCTTAGCTTGACCGGACAGGCCAAACCCAATAATATTCTGCCAAGCGCAAACCAGCTTGGGTCGCAGCCGTCAAGCACAGGGTCCCCGACGGGCAGGTAATGTCCATCCACAGGCAGAACCTACCTCATCTGTATCGAACACAAGACCCCCCGTCGAGCAGATACTGCCCCCGTCCAGCAGAACCTCCCTTCGCGGGCAGAACCTGCTCCCTTGTCGGGCAGGACAACGTTTCCTTCACACGTTCTCCACGTGCTCCCCTCCGTGGGGACACGTCACTGACCAACTTCCCACCTCCGAAAGAGCAGGTCAAATCCACTTTCAGGAGATTACAGGACAGTTGGACTAGGGTGAAGACCACGTTCTGGTCTTCACTACGCCACGTAAGCCCTAGCAGTCACTTGGGTTGGGCCTGGCCATCCAGCCCAACTCAAATGACTGTTGGCCCTGCGTTAGGGTCTACCCTCTTTCACAAGAGGGTCAGGTAATCTCTTCTTACCCCTTTTTCTGTACTTGTGATCACTCTGCCCATACGCTTACTTTAGCATCGGAGTGCCTTGCAGATACACCCCCTTCTCTTCTTCAACACCGGTGAACAGGCAGTAAGTCGTAGACACGTGGCAGCCAGCGATCCCCTTCTGATCAGGTCAGATCAAGTTGTCTTTGATTAAGTAGTCCATTCACTTATTTGAACCCCTGTCCAGTTAAATGATCGAAAACATTTGATTACTAGATAAGATTGATCCTTTGTACTGACACTACGTTGGACAACTCAAGATAAACTCAAGAATTCATACTCAAGTCAATACAAGTCAAACAGAACATTATAGACAGACTGAACATTGGACTACTGTTCAAGCGTAACAAAAATACTCTTCAATACTTGTCAGTTATGATGCGAATTGTGCGCCACGAGTCTTAAGAAACGAAGAAGGATGAGAGAGATTATTCTTATCCTTGTTCTGAGTACCTCTGTATATAGGATGTAGACCCTAATTATTCAGAGTATTAGCATCCGTTCATAGACTTTAGTGCAATTCAAATCAAGTGATTTACAAGTCTTTTTCCCCACATTCAACAAATAACACTTCAACAATGCAACAATATTCATCAATAGTACTCTTCTCTTAAGATCAAACACAATCATTTTTTACATCCATACTCTCTTTGGGTTAATCACATTCTCTTAGGTTAAACACTTATCTCTGAACTAAACCTTCTTATCTTGCGAGTTTGCTACGTTAGTCTCATACTTTGGGCAACCTCTTTCCGTTCATGTCTGTCTTGTTAATTCCATATTTGCCATGTTAGTCTCATTCTTTAGAAAACCTCTTTTTGCTCAAGTCTGTCTTGTTAGTCTCATGTTTATACAGACCCTCTCGCATATTGTCCATGTTAGTCCCATGCTTTGAAAAATCTCCGTCCTTTCATGTATATCTTGTTAGTCTAATGCTTAAATAGACCTTTCCTCAGTTTACGACTCTTTTACAATTCAAGCAACTTCTTTTTCTATTCAATCAACTCTTTGTTTTCTTTTTGTCACTCAAACCTTTTGCAAAACAACTTTTCATTTTATAAAAGAACTATTATAATTTTTTCCTTAATAGTCAAACTAAAAGCTTGAAACATCCAACGAAGGATTAAGTCAGCTAACGTCTAGACACTTCTTGGATACAATTATAATTGTTCTTCTAAAAACAACCAACACACACTTATTTTATACTCCGAACCACGAAACTCTAATTTTCTCATTGCACTATGAGGATACGTAGGCACAAGGACCCCAATCCTCCACGAGCACACTAATTATAAACCTTTTTTCCTATTCGCAAGTAACCTTTAGATAGTAACACCCATCCATGCAAAGAACAAGAAAAGTAGTTTTCGTCGAGTACGACGGATGTAAGGGATGCTAATACATTCTCCTCGTGTAACCGACTCCCTTACTCGTTTTTCTTTCCCTAGGTTGCGAAATCCCCTAACCTAAAACTAACATTCTCCTTCTTTAATCCTTTTCTTTTTTAAATATCAAGTAAATAAAAACAATTAGAAATTAACATACAAACTTTAGGAAATAGACATACTAAACCTTAGACTAGAGAAAGTTCTTGATAGCTTAATAGTATTTTACTAAAAATTTAGAATAAATGACGCAGGTGAAATGGTTGGGAGACGCAGGATCAATAAAAATCAATGGAAAAGAATTTTTTCTACATCAAACCCATTGGCACTCACCTTTTGAACATATCATCGATGGATCAAGGTTTGTGTTTTCTTCATATTTTTTGCTTCATTACTACGTTAATATCTAATTGATAATGTTATTTCACATAAATTTGAAAAATAAGAAACAAATAAAATATTTTTTAATGATAAATTTGGACTGAAATATATATTAGGTATGAGGTGGAGCTACACTTGGTACATCGAAGCATAATAGTACATGAGAAATACGAGACTGCTATTATTGGGGTTCTATATAAGTTTGGTCCACCCGATCCTGTGCTGACTAAGGTAACCTTATTTTGAAAACCCAAAAACTCACCTTAGAACATTTAAATAAACTAATTTGATTAATTATTTATACCTGCAACAATTTCAGTTGTCAAAACACATAAAAGCCGTAGGGAATAATATATCAAAAATGGATATTGGAGAAGTTGATTCCTCTGAATTCGTTTGTGAAGGAGATGAATATTACCGATACGTTGGCTCTCTCACCGTTCCTCCTTGCACTGAAGGTGTCATTTGGACTATTAATAAAAAGGTGGTCATTATAATCCAAAATATATTGAATATGTTAAACTATTTTACATTGGTTAATACAAATCGCTGAACCTTTATTCTTTGGTGATCATCAGGTAGGAACTGTGTCTGAAGAACAAGTGAGTTTACTTAGGAAGGCTGTTCAGGATGTAAGTATTCTAATTTGATTTATTTCACTAATTTTGTGCATTGCCAAAATGAATGATTTATAGTTATTACTTACTTGTGGACCACTCTATGACAGCATGTAACAAAGAATGCTAGACCTTTGCAACCCCGGAATGGAAGAGACATATTATACTATGACCCAAAAGAGAAGTAAACAACAATATATTAACAGTATAGTAATATTTCTTGGCATTTTGTTTTGTAAGATATCAATTTTTCAATTCATCTTTTATACTCGAGTTGTTTCTATTAGATTGAAGAAACACCCGATAAGATTATATTTGGTAATCCCAATATGTAATTTTATAGTTTATAGTTTATAAATTCAAATTATTAAAAAAAAATTGTTTCATAACTGTTTTTTTCATGGGTTTATAGCTTTCATAACTCTACTTCTAACTGCATTTGAACTTCTTTTATTTATATTCTTATTATTTTAACAAACAATGACTTGATTACTTGACTCTTATTCATGAAATTTGTTTGATGTTGTTGTGATTTTCTTAGATACTGGTGTTGATCCAATGACTTTGAAACAGTATTTTCTATATACATTGAAATAACAACTAAATCACTAGAAAATATCATTAACTAATCTTGTTTGAAGGTTGCATGATGCAGTAGATTCAAATGTTTTTCCAAATTAATGCCATCATAGATTGAATCCATTCTAAAGTTCTCATCATAGGTTGTCGAAGTACAAAATTTTTTTTTGTCAGAGTCTGAGACTAGGGTATGACTGGATTTGCGGTTGTTAGAATTGATTTTATGTAATTTGGTTTAGCTTTTATAGGAGGCAAATAAAATTTAGAAATGTAAAATTGATTATGGAATGATTTTGAATGTTTGATTCTTCTAAAGTTGAATTGATTTTGCCTTCAGAATTGTTTCTACTTAAAACTATAATTTATAATTTTTTAATTTAAACTAGTGGGAGACTCGTGCATTCGCACAGGTACCGATATGACACACGCATAGATTCCGAGAAAAAAATTAAAAAATTGAAAAAGAAATGAAATTGAGCAAAAAATACTACTTATGTAAGACAAATGAAGTGAGTTACTAGAACGTAAAAAAAACAAAATGATGTTTAGTTAGAAGGATAAAGTAAATAGTAAAATATTAGATTGAAGAAACACCCGATAAGATTATATTTGGTAATATCAAATATGTAAGTTTATAGGTTATAGTTCATAAACTCAAATTATTAACATAATATAATATAATGTGCATGGTTTAGTTAAAACTAATTAATTAGATAAAATATCCGTTAAATATTAAAATAAATCTTAATTTATAAATTCATACCGTGTTTGGAATCTCAATTTGACCAAAATGAAGAGTTTCTTTCATAAACCTCAATACAAAATAACCACAATCTATACCATTACGCTGACGAGGACACTACACATACAAAATAATATGAATATATATCAGGATATATAATTTAATTTGTTTTATCAAGTTGCATCACTACTATAATCAAAATTGTGAAAATATACCTGCACTCTGATCCATGTAATGTTGTTTTCTTTACTCTTTGGTACTCGAGCTTGTCTCTGTGATCAGAATATTTGTATAAATCTAAAATAATATAAACGAATATTTAGAACAATCTCACATAATAAATAAATATACACATGAATATTCAGATCAATCTCATCACTTACGTATCAACCATCTTCTTCATATCTGGGTATTTTGTTTGATCACCATCTAACGAATCCAGATAATATATTATTTCTTTTATCAGATTAATCGCAATCAACAACCAGTGTCCACTGCAAAATAATACTAAATTTAGATGAAAATTTTCTATACAACGTCAAAAAATGAATAACTATAATAAAAGAAATTAGAATGAAATCTAACTCATGGGCAGTATTATATGGCAAAAAATACAACTTTTTTGTATCTCTGTTACCCTTAAATGCATCGACTAAGTGATTTTGGACTGCATTTGGACTTTGACCGATTAACGGTGTGTTGATACAACTGAAAGATAAGAATGAGAATATTTCTGTCAGTTGACGCGGGAGCATCAATTTGTCATACAAGAACCTTAAATAAAAACATAATAAACATTAGAATATTCATTGAAATGAGTAAATAAGTTGTTCAATTATTTAAATAAAATTGATCAGTGTACCTGATGTATGAATTCATAACACCGATGCCTAATTTAGAATGTTGAAAAATCTGATCCAAGTCCTCTTTTGCAATTGTTTCGGTATAAGCAAAACCGAGAATACCTTCCTCCATAGGTATTTCACGAATACCACATTCCATCACATCTGTTGTTCCTACATATGTTTCAAGACACAACCTAAATCTAGGAAAAAAAATTCTTTTTTAGGCTCGGCCTTCGCAAGATCCTTTTTTTTATGACACATTGCTAAATTCAAGCATGATATTCTTGCTGACTTGTTGCAACTCTTGAGCTTGAATTTAAAAATCAAATAAGTTAGGTAATTAATGTATAAGATCATTAAACTTTTGAATTTAGATGATATAATATAATTGACACTTTATATGCATATATATCAATGTACTTGTTTTTTTGATGCAGCTGACCCGGTGTGTCGCCCAATCTCCTTATCTTTTGACTTGGATTTTGTAGGAGTCTAAGATTACCATGTAAATAAAAGGTACATAAATGTAAGAATAACTTACATGCATGGCTCGTAAAACATTTGAGTACTAAAAGATTCATAATGGTGTTCAATATACCTCATCATCTATGAAACTGAGGTTTGACGGTCATGCAACATACGATCCTATTGCGTCTCCCACCAATGTTACATCTGAAATATCGTATGGTATAGGTAATAACGCACCCCCTCTAAAGCAATATCAATCGAGACTTTTAAAAATCCAGCAGAGAGCGGTTTATTGTGAAGTAAGTCTCCCAAAGTGTTATGCATTTTTCCTTTGTAAACCATACGATAAGTCGGTGACGATAAATAGAGCTGACTTGGTGAAATTTCCTAAACTAATAAAAAATATGATTAAGTGTAAATATGGAAATTAAAAAATGCTAAATTAATTTCAAGGTTATTAGATGCCAAATTTCACTTATTTGATCTAACATATATTGACACCTTTCACTCATTTTTGTCATAAAAGTGTTGAAAACCACTCTTGTTTTGTTTAGTTTGCTATATATTATGAAAATCTCTTGGTACCTTTGATTTGTGTGCTATTGTGCAGGAATAAGGCACAAAACAAATGGAAAAGTAAGACACAAGAAATGGGCAAAGGAACCAAGAAAACAAGCAAACAAACAACAAGCTCGCTAGGCAAAGATGCAGCGAGGAAAGGTAGCGAAGCACTCGCTAGGCGAAGGCGCAGCGAGTCTCCAGCGAACATTTCCAGTAGCAAAATGTTGTCAGCTCACAAGCAGCTCTCCTAGCGAGCAGGTAGCGAACAAGCCCAGAATTGAACAGATCTGAAAGTGCCAAAAGTTCGCGTTCGCTAGTTGTTCGCCTAGCGAACGTGACAGATCCTGAATGTGTATTTAAGTGATTTTCTTGCTTTTTTAGGTGATAACTTGTATTTTTTCCATTCTAGACATCAGAACTTATCTCTCTTCATTTCTTTAGAGAGAAAAACACAAAACCCCAAGGGGGAGGAGGTAAGATCTTCGATCTCTTGTTAGGGGTTGGATTGTAATCTTTTGATACCTTATGTATTTCATCTAATATATGTTTGTGAACTTATTTTGGATTCTCTATTGATTGAATATCTTTGATTATGTATTTGTGGGTCTTGACAAAACCTTTTCACATCTTTGATCTCAGATCTTCTTCTATCAATGAACAAACTTTTGACATGGTTTTGAAGTTGATATTCATTTTATCTTCTATGGTGTTATGTTGATTAAGTGGCATGGGTAGCATGGGTAGGATCAATATGATATTGTGTGGGTATGTGATAATAGTGATGAAGAATGTTGTTCACAACCATTTGGCGGATTAGATGAATACATGTAAAAAGGGTTAAACGTGTGTACGTATTCTGATCATTGTATTTTATGCAAAATAGTTGTTTGTCTGGTATGGGTTTCATTCTTGTTTACCTGTTAACCTTTGATTTGAATTGTGATAGAGATATACTTTTCGGATCTGGATCTAGGATGATTACCGGTTAAGTCCTTAACGCTAGAGATAGATTTAGGCTTAGCTTTTGCGTGAGTATCAGATCTTAATGCTATGTGTTGTTTTTTTGTTGGGTGAGAGATCACCAATGAGACAACATGGTTTTTCTCTCGACGCCGCGTTAGAGATAAGCTTTTTCGTGAGTGATACGTGATGATATTAGACGAATGATTGCATTGTGTTTAATTTGATCATAAGAATGCATATGTTATCAATTGATGAAATCCAATCCCAACAAGGCACCGTTTATATTTCAGTCTTTATTATATATTTTCTGTTTTTATCTATGGTTCTTTGAACCTTTTAAACCAAAACTTTTGAACAATAAGCTTAGAAATGTAGAAATCGTTGAACGGTATTCAGATCGCACTAATCCCTGTGGAGACGATAAAACTGGGTACTTAATATTTTTTGCTTGCTGCTTTACCGCTTCAACAAAATGGTGTCGTTGCCGGGGATTGGTGTTGTGATTTTGAAGTGCATGGCAACGGTTCTATGTTTTTAAGCTTTGTATATTTTGTATATATTTGTTTCTTTTTATGTTTTTTTTCTAGTGTGTTCAGGAATAGCGAAAACTCCTTCTAGAGTGGTTGCTATCGGTATAAAAGTAATCAATGAAGCTTCAACCGAGTTTGGATGGCGGTGATAGTATGAAACAAGTGAATGTTGTCAAGATACATGTTTTCCTTTGCTTAGAATTTTAGAATGCTTAAGAACTTAATTCTTTTTGCAAATGAAATTTGTTCTTTTGGCAACTTGTTCGAATGATTGTTTCACTTAGGACCAAAAACCACAATTTGTGAGAAAGCTTCCATTGTTTACTAAATGCTAGATTTCTGATAAACTTTGTTGATTCGTTTGATTCATGCTTTATCTTTTATCATTGTGAATTTTTGGAAGAATTAGAAATGATCAAGGAACTTGTTTATATTAAGCACAACTATGTCCAAATGCAATTTACCCATGAGTAGAGAGAATTTGTTAACCCCTTTGAGCCTAAACAATATGAATCTCATTCTTAATTTTGTGAGATTCTAAAATTTTTCTTGAACCCTTGAATTTGTTTTAATTGTATTCTTTGCCATAAAAAGATAAGAGCATTCACTTGAGGGTTGAGTAAAAGTTAAGTTGGGGCGAATGAAAAAGGAAGATAGTAGGTTGTTACAACTTTTGAAAAATTCAAGCAAGTATAAAAAAATTGTTATGTGAAAATGAATAAAAAAAATGATGAAAAAAAATATGAGAAAAAGAATGCTTGCTTGGAAAAGAAAAATAGTGAAAGAATAAGTTGTGAAATAAATTTGGGAAGGTTTGCAATTAAGAAATGAATGGAATGAAGTTGGGATGTGTAAATAACGTGTTCGGTGAATGTCTCTTTTGCATCGACAATTTCGTTTCAATGGCCTAAGAAATGTCCCTTGTTTGTAAACCCGACCAAGCTACAACCTTAAAGACCTTAGTGATCTTCTTGCTTCCATATTTACATTTTTGAATTGTTAGATTTTGTATGAACTGAATTGATATTGACATTGTTTGTTGGTTGAGTGAAATTGTCCCCGCGGTTACAAACGCGTAATTTCTTCAATCCTTATTCGAAGAGGAGAGTTAGAGTGATTCATTCATGAAAAATATAGTTGTTGATTGATACATGACTTTATATTTGCTTTAAGAATTTAGTTCTTTTACATTGTTTGATTCTAAACATTTGAAACCATGGCTTGTTGCATCATTTGTGTTTGAGCCAATTTTATCCATTCTTGGGTGAATCTTAGTCTTGAACAAATCCTCTTATTGCGAAATGAGAGGCATACTTTCCTTGAGGACAAGCAAAAATCTAGTTGAGGCGAGTTGTTAGACGCCAAATTTCACTTATTTGATCTATCATATATTGGCACCTTTCACTCATTTTTGTCATAAAAGTGTTGAAAACCACTCTTGTTTTGTTTAGTTTGCAATATATTATGAAAATCTCTTGGTACCTTTGATTTGTGTGCTATTGTGCAGGAATCAGGCACAAAACAAATAGAAAAGTAAGACACAAGAAATGGGCAAAGGAACGAAGAAAACAAGCAAACAAACAGCAAGCTCGCTAGGCGAAGATGCAGCGAGGAAAGGTAGTGAAGCACTCGCTAGGCGAAGGCGCAGCAAGTCTCCAGCGAACACTTCCAGTAGCAAAATGTTGTCAACTCGCTAGCAGCTCGCCTAGCGAGCAGGTAGCAAACATTCGCTAGCAGCTCGTCTAGCGAGCAGGTAGTGAACATTCGCTAGCAGCTCGTCTAGCGAGCAGGTAGCGAACGAGCCCAGAATTGAACAGATCTGGAAGTGCCAAAAGTTCGCGTTCGCTAGTTGTTCGCCTAGCGAACGTGACAGATCCTGAATGTGTATTTAAGTGATTTTCTTGCTTTTTTAGGTGATAACTTGTATTTTTTCCATTCTAGACATCAGAACTTATCTCTCTTCATTTCTTTAGAGAGAGAAACACAAAACCCCAAGGGGGAGGAGGTAAGATCTTCGATCTCTTGTTGGGGTTTGGATTGTAATCTTTTGATACCTTATGTTTTTCATCTAATATATGTTTGTGAACTTATTTTGGATTCTCTATTGATTGAATATCTTTGATTATGTATTTGTGGGTCTTGACAAAACATTTTCACATCTTTGATCTCAGATCTTCTTCTATCAATGAACAAACTTTTGACATGGTTTTGAAGTTGATATTCATTTTATCTTCTATGGTGTTGTGTTGATTATGTAGCATGGGTAGCATGGGTAGGATCAATATGATATTGTGTGGGTATGTGATAATAGTGATGAAGAATGTTATTCACAACCATTTGGCAGATTAGATGAATACATGTAAAAAGGGTTAAGCGTGTGTATGTATTTTGATCATTGTATTTTATGCAAAACAATTGTTTGTCTGATATGGGTTTCATTCTTGTTTACCTGTTAATCTTTTATTTGAATCGTGATAGAGATATACTTTTCGGATCTGGATCTAGGATGATTATAGGTTAGGTCCTATACGCTAGAGATAGACTTAGGCTTAGCTTTTGCGTGAGTATCAGATCTTAATGTTATGTGTTGTGTTTTTTTTGGTGAGAGATCACTAATGAGACAACATGGTTTTTCTCTCGACGCCGCGTTAGAGATAAGCTTTGTCGTGAGTGATACGTGATGATATTAGACGAATGATTGCGTTGTGTTTAATTTGATCAGAAGAATGCATATGTTATCAATTGATGAAATCCAATCCCAACAAGGCTCCGTTTATATTTCAGTCTTTATTTTATATTTTCTGTTTTTATCTATGGTTCTTTGAACCTTTTAAACCAAAACTTTTTAACAATAAGCTTAGAAATGTAGAAATCGTTGAACGGCGTTCAGATCGCACTAATCCTTGTGGAGACGACAAAACTGGGTACTTAATATTTTTTGCTTGCTGCTTTACTGCTTCAACAAAGGTAATATATATAATTACCTCAGGAAGTTTCTGGTGAAAATTACAATTGATACTATATTTGTCACTAGTACTTTTTAATTCTTATTTGTGCCTTTCTGACATATATCTTTCTTTATCCTTTTGCAATTCACGAATTTGAACTTTTAATTCTTCCAACGATTCCATCACTTGTTTATTGCTAGGACTTTTACTCTTTGGATGCTTATACAATGTTGTTGGAGTGACCCCAAATCCCTTACCCCTCACATGACTAGAATAATCAGGAACATATAATACGCGACTTAGTACGCTCCTGCAATCATGGTCTTCATCTGAAGTTAAAGACTGAGATAGATTCTCCTAAACTTCTTATGCATATAGAAAAAGATTAGTGGGGATTAAAAAGCATAAATATTATATGTTAATGAACTTTTGATTTTATTAAAAAAATAATGTTATACTTACACATTGCTCAAAAACTTGTTGAACATCTTCCTGAACAACTCCATTCTTACCCACACGAGAAGCCTTCCACAAAACATGTTCAGGAAGAGATGTTTATTCACTTTTCTCCTCTTATAACTACATATTAAGATAAATAATAAGTTCAATTATAACATACATATTCCGGAAGAGATGTTTCTTCACTTTTCTCCTCTTCTAACTATATCATTGTAAAATACGTTTATATACTTACTATTCTTTGTTGTAAGCGTGCATATCCCAGACGCCTTTTTTTGGTAAGGATACACGGGTTTTGATGCTTGTTGGTGATTTATGCCACTCACAGCCTGGATAAACAAGTTTAAGTCATATCAGAATACATGTGGAACAAGTATATTATACAATGTTCATGATAAGTTAAAATTGCATGGAATACTTGGGTTCTTCGTTTGGCAACAAAAGTTTCCCATTATTCAGGTGAACTCAAATCTGCATACTTCTTTGGACGTTTTGATTCAACAAAATTTCCATGAGAATCCTTAAGAAACTTGTTCGTTAAAAATGCTCGAAACCCTTTGAGTCTTTTTCCGGCCAATTGAAGACAATATTTTTTTTCGCTCGTCACCAATGTGAAAAGACGTCTCCGCTCTGATTCTTTACTTATAGTCTCTACCTTTATAGAACAAATTAACATACATATAGTGTGTTAGTATAAGTAATTTAAAGACATAATCATCAACAAAAATAAATAACATCGCTTATGATACCTATATCTCACTCAATATTTTTCTTTAATGTGTTTCAACATTGCACCGTTAGGCTCAACTAATTGGTCTGTTTCATTCCAATGTACGTCATATTTTATACCTTTATCTCTTGCACAAATTATTCCCTTCATAATTGTTATTCCTCGTTTAATATCTTCTTTCACATCATGTACTGATTTGTTTCCATCATTTTTAGAAGTATCATGTGCATTTTCCTCATTGCTAGCCATTTCACATGTAATAAAGAAAAACATAAATATGAAATTAAAAATATCAACATCAATAATCTATATTCCATTGAATATATAAAATGACAAATATATAATTTTATTGAATGACATAATATATCATTTTTACTAGTACCTTTTTCAGTAACATCTCTTTCTTTTTTTGGTTGGAACATGTTTTATTTGTCTCTTAACAACACGGGCGGATGGATATTGATTCAAATTTCCTCATTATGACCATTTCTAATATATGATTCATTCGCTCTAATATTCTCGTCTTGATCATTTATAATATAGGGTTCATTCTCAACATCAATATCACTGCATACCCTAATTTTTCACCTTGAGATTCTGTTTTTCGTTTCGCATCATCTACATAGCATATCACACATTTCATCATGCATAATACAAATTTATCTGCTGGAATAAATTTGTTGGAATTACAGCCGAATTGATCAAATAAAAGTCAATTGTGTGCAAAGTCATTGGATGGAAAATTTCAAGATCGAGCCTGCAAACGTCAGTGACATTAATCTATGTTTCATCTGACCAAATGTTGTATTTGTCCGAGTCGTTTATTTCGCTGATTATTTTAGTATATTTATTTTATTTTTTCGATCACTTTTTTGCCCGACCTTTTATTCATTTTTCTTATCATTTTATTTTTATTTATTTATTTATTTTAGTTAAATAGTTATTTAATTTATTTAGATTTAATTAGATATTTTAATTTAAGTTTACTTTAATTATTTAAAAAAAATAATAACCATCAATATTTTTCAAAACACAATTAAACATGATTCAAATGAAAAAGGAAGGAAAACTAGACGTGTTTGGACATGTTCAAAACGAAAAGAAAACAATGTCAAGGAAAATCAAACATATTCCAGATAAAGTTTAAATTCTTTCTAAAACACGTATGAATATGGCGGATTAAAAACGGAAAATGTTCATCATAATATCTGGCGCATTCAATGTCGATGTTGGAATTCAAATTCCACGAGAGCTTATAAAAGAACAGGGAGGACACACACAAAAACAACAACAACAACAAAAATATCCACACAAACCTTATTTTACTTCATAAAAACCACACAGAAACACACATCGCAAGTTCATCCGCGACCACCACCCCATCGTGATTTCAACGGGTAAGATATTTACACACTTTTTTTTATTCAATTCAAGATCAGTTTTGTTGATTTGTGAGTTATGAGAATATTGAATTTGTCTGTGGATTTGTGAGATTGAGATTTCTTTTAAGTTTGATTTGTTTGTGTTTTGTGGGTGTTGCACCCCAAATTTGTCCTACCTTTACATGGTTTCTAGTGCCACTTTATTTGGAATGAATTAAATGACACAATTGACAATAGACCGTGTGTAAGGAGTTGTGAGTGTAAAAGGTCGAGAGTTCGAATCCCACCTTCTTCACTTTTTGTTTTGTTTCTTTTATTTTTATTCTAATTTTTCTATTTTCATAAAAAAATAGTTTTTTTTATTATTTAATTATTATTTTCGTATTTTATTTAAATTCTTTTTTAAAAAATTTTACTTTTTCACGTTTTTTCACATTATTCATAAAAACATCAAAAAATCATAAAGTTAACAATATTAGAAAAGATTTTATTCTTTTTATAATATTTTTAATGTTTAGTATAAATAAATAGAATTTTAAGTTTATTTTAAATTGTTTAAATTTTATTTAGTTTTAACTAATTATTTAAGTTGGGCTTTAAAGTGGGCATTAGGTTAGAGTTAACCCTAATTTGATACATATATAAACATAAGTTGTATTTGAGAAAAGAGAAAAGGGGGACAAAAAAAACGGTGGCCGTTCTCACGACTTATCAGAAGGGGGGACGATTTTGGGCAGCCAAGAAACTCTAGAACTCATTGAAAAAACCGTGTGTTACAAGGCATTTGCAGATCAATTTTCAGCCTGTTTCAATCCCTTCCAAGCATTCCAACACGTTCCTTGAAGGTTTCTAATTTAATTCCAATACTCACAAAATTACCATTGATGGTTTGCGTTTTTTTAAATTTTGATTATCATGATTCATACATCATAAACGTTTTATGATTATATATTTGTGTTGGTATAAATGTGTATGACGTTTCTGGGTTGTTTAATTGAAGCTTAAAGGTATGAAACACGGGATGCCATTATTAGGGTTTGGAGCTTTGCAAATTAGGAGCAATTGGACAAAACCATGGCATAGGCGTGCTCAGAAGCTTTATTCCAATTGATGCATGGTCTTAGAACTAACTTATTTTGCGTCTTTTGAGATATTTGATTTCAGGTGCTATGGAAACGCGTGAAAACCGCGGGCAAAGGCGTACAGCAACGCGTGAAAACCGCGGGCAAAGGCGTACAACAACGTGTGAAAATCGTGGGTAAAAGCATGGTCAATTTTTGAATTTTAATTTTTGTTATTTAATCCTTCTCTTTTTTAGTAAAAATGGTTATTATTTTTAAAAAAAATACATAATTAGGTTAAATTAACATGAGGTCAAATTTTTTTGTTAAGCTAACTTTGTTTAAATTTAAAAATTAAAATATCTTTTAAAATTAAAACTAATTTTCCTTTTTAATAAGAAAAAAATTTCCTTTTAAAATTAAGACCAAAATCTTTTTTCAAAATTAACCTAAAAACATTTTTAAAAAAAATTCAAATTAACATTTTCAAAATTTAACTGAACTTCGTTTTAAATCAAGAATAAAATTCTTTTTTTTTTAAATAATATTGATGTTAAATAAAACAATAATAAAAATTCCCAAATTGCATTTTTGCCCTTCTTTAGGTATTAATTGTTTCATTATTTGTCATATTTCTGTCTAACCCTTGTTCTCTGTTTTCTCTCCAGATTATACTTAAATTCCGATTAATATTTATTCAATTTATTTTGTTCCATGGATGTAATTTACGCGAGGCCATGGTCGCAGTTTATTTTCTTTTTCTTTTTTTTGGGATGTGTAATTTTACGCGAGTGATCGTTGCGACGCTTTTTCCGCTTTCTTTACTTTCCGTACTTTAATTTCCGCCATATAATAATGTGCCATGTTTTGCATGATTCACCGTTATGTTCATCTCCGAAGGAATTAGGTCTAGCCGTTTGACTGCCGAGTCAATAACCCTAACCTTTGACCATTTCCAAACCCTAATAGCCTAGATGTCCCGCCGTGGACGAAAATACCCTTTACCCTAACTTTAGGTCAAAGGGTCGCCGTACTCTGTTTTAGGGTTTCCCGCCGTGGAACATTTAGTCAACCCTAATTTCAACCCTAATTTCAATTCAACTTTTCAACATAGAAATAGGAGTTTCAAAACTCCACGTAAGCGTGTCCTTAAGCAATCCATGTGTCAAGATATTATACATTGGTTTGTTCTAATAAGTCATGAACACTAACCATGAACGCTTCCCCTCTCTGTGCATTTTTTTATATACTTTTTTTAATATAAGATATAAGGATTTGTTTATAATTGGTTCATGAGTCTAATTTTGCTATTTCACACTCCTTTAAGTCTTATTATTGTTTATTAATTAATTTCTCTTTCATTTTATATATTTAATTAATATATGGTTATAATCTATTTTAATTCATTTAGTTTAGATTAGTTTCAATCATAGTCTAGATATTTTACAAATCAATCTAAAAAATACCAAAAAAAAAGAACACAAAATATATTCAATTCATAACAAAATAGGTTTTCTTTTTTAGAAATTAATAAAATATAAAAAAAACAATAAATATTATAAAATATACAAAATTATATATAACTAATTAATTAATACTGAGTTTATTAGGATTAGGATGATCTTTAGGATTAATTCCCTTTAAATATCAACCTTAGGTCATAGAATTAGGTTAGTATTCCCTTAAGATGTTAACTAGACAACCTAAAATTAGGCTCCTTTTTCTCCCATGAGAGAATTAGACATGAGTCATCCTTAGTCGATATATAATTCTCCTACCCCATGACATAGTCGAGAAAGGTGATGACGTGTTCGCAAGTGCACGAATAGCGTCAGAGTAATATAAAAGATTATCGATTCCACAGAGACCAAACGTCAATCTATCGTATACTATTGTTACGATGTTTATCTAAGGCAAGTCAATTAAGGGGTTTGTTGTGCGAAATAAAAGTAAAGTACGGAAATAAATTCAATAATAAAAACAACAGGTATAGATGCAATTCATATAGCTATGTAGTATTCCAAATATGTACAAATAGGGTACCTTACGGGGTAATATTTTCCACTCATGAAAAGAACTAATTTAACGGGAACTGTCACTTAAGCGTATTCAGAACCGAGTTTATCCCTAATCGATCCCTCTTATTGTCACTTATAAAAAGGCGCATATTGCGTTAGGATTGATTAAACCTATTTTTAAGAAATATAGTTTCTTGACTTAGTTGAAAAGTATTTTGACCTAGAATTTTTAACAAAAAGAGGTTCTTGCGAACCGGACTTTAAATCCATAAACACGTCCGAAAACAGTTTTAAAATTGGTTTTCTTAAAAATTAAAGACTCCTACTTAACTGAACCAAGCGCTTTTGCTTCCTTTGAACAGTTAGAACTAACCAAATTTATCTAAAGGTTGGACATCTTTCGATCTTACCCAACAAATTTTAATTACAGAAAATAAGTGTTTAAAAGTCAAAATAACCCCTAAGTAACTCTATCGACAGCTGTATGGAATACTATTATAACTATAATCCTCGCATCCTAGCCTTTAAGATTTAGTCGGACATGGTTAAGTGAATAGACATGGTAAATAAATGTGTGTAAATAAAGTGCGGGTAAATAAATAAAGTGTGATAAAGGGTTCGGTAAATAAAGGTGAGATAAATAAATCAAGTAGAAAATAAAAGTAGATAAATAAACAGGCGATAAATAAACAAAAACCTGCTCCAAACGAGAGACTTTAAATATTGGTACAACTGGAAGTAAATGACAGAAATAAAATGGTGGTAGGATTAAATTCTATCCAAGTGCTCCAAACTCGATCACAGACTCGATTAGACAATGTAATAACCCCTCGATGTGAGAAGTTTATTACTTTTACAATAGATGAAATTTATGGCTTAAGTTCTGTAACTAAGGTTGGATGATTAGAAATGAGACAGAATTCCTCTATTTATAGTGGTAGGAAAGTACAGGTAAGTACATGAATGCCCCCCCCCAACACCTTTTGGGAGGGAAACAAGACTGTGAAGGTGGCGCCCGCCACATGAACCAGGGTGGAAAGGAGTGGGAGACGTGGCAGTTGTCAGCAATTGTCTTCTATCTAAAATGTGGCATCCCCTATGGCGCCCGCCATGGTTGAAGCCATGTGTACAATTCCTCAAAATGATGGTCTTTTAGCTCGTTTTTCTTCATTTTTCTCGAGTAGCTTTGAAAATACAAAAACCAGTAAAAGAAACAAAACATAGGCATAATACAAGAAAATGAAAATAAAATACTAAATAACGTGCGCAAATCAAGTCAAATAAACAGTATATTTTAGGTCTATCAAATTCTCCCACAGTAAAACCTTTGCTTGTCCTCAAGCAAAACATCATGACAGAAAAAGGTGATATCCATAAATGATCTTAGCAAAAAGGACTTATAAGTTCAAGCTGGGATGAAGCGATAGTTAACAACTCAGTGAACCACAAGTATCGAAAATGACACATCTCCGTGAACATAGGCATAAGCTTCATTCTTTACACAAACCAATCCTAAACTATCCTATCATACCTAGGCCTACTTTCAAATCTCCTTCTAGGTCCTTTTCATTCTGGTGCAATCACATTAAGGCCGTTATCCGCACGTAATCATGGTGAAGTGACCGGCTAGTGATTCTGATCTTAAGCACGGGGCTCTGGTACACAAATTGGTTTAACCTCTTTTATTTGCCCATTTGTAGTTGTGGGGGATCAGATCGTAATCCACCCTACCGATTTCAGTACCAGATACCCCTGAACCAACTAACAATAGGAAGAATTTTTTATTTTGCTTTGTTTTATCATTTTTTTTCCTTCTTTTTCAAAATTTTTACAACTTTTTGGGTTAAATGACCTTGTGAGGGTTGCCTATACCCGGGTTGCAATTATTTTATTTAGCATACTGATCATTCACTTATATTCATCGGTCCTTCACTTAGATAATGCTATGGTCGGTGCTGACTGCTAGGATAAACTACTAAGGACTCACTATGAACATTCTATTAAGGCCATGGTACACAGGGTATCGGGGTTGATTTCTGCATTTGCAACGCCTAAGGTGTTTATAATGATACCGATGTTTCAAAGAGAATTTTCCAAATCATCCGCATCCGAACACGAACTTGCCTCAAAGCCCAAGAATTTTCAGGATAGTACACTATTTGTCAAAAAAGATTTTTTGGCGGGGCAAAGTAATGAGGGAATAAAATGAGGGAATAAAGTGAGGATATACTGTAGAATGACTCGTTAAGCACAAGTATGTTCTACAAAACCAAAAAAAAAATAAGAAGGGAAATAAACTGGAAAGCGATAAAAATGTGAGAAAAAGCGAGAAAGTAAATAAATAAATAAATAAAGTCTTCTTCCACACTTAAATTGAACATTGTCCCCAATGTTTCAAAATAAGCAAGGGACGAGGTACCTGAAGGGCCTAAGGCATGTTGTCGGTGCTGTTGTCAGCGTGCTCGGAGTACCTAGGGCGGCGGGACCTGCTGCGACAGAGATCGGTCTGAGCAGCATGGAACGCGTTGAATCTGGTGGTCAGAGCAGCTTGAGATTGCATTATGGTGTGCATGGACTGGCTCATCTATTGTTAGGACTCTTGCATGAATCTCATATTCTCAGTTAACTGATGCTGAATGGTGGTAAGCAAGTTATCTCGTTGTTCCTCTCTTGCTAAGTGGTCTCGCCACATCTGCTTAGAGATATAAAAACTGGGAGTGGTACCTGCAGAGTGGTAAGAGGAAGACGGTTTGTGGTACATGGTGAGGCGATATAGGATGATCGGGAGATCACTCTCGCCGGTCATACTCGTCATCAGTATCCTCGCCTTCACCAACAGGAATATTTGGAGGCAGTGGATTTGTAATGGGTGGAGCATCTAAATCGTAGATCCAGTTCCTCGCAATAGTCACATTTGTGCGTCTAGTGCAAGGCAAAACGATAGATGGGATAGCCTTCCCATGGATCATAAGCTCAAAGGCCCCTTCCTTCCTGACCTTGCACAGTTTCATATCTTTTAAAATTTTCAAATTAATAGTGCGAGGAGGAAGGGTTCTAAAGTGGCTATCTCAGTATCTAGGTTCAGAGCCTTTGCAATAGATGTAATAAGTCCTCCAAATGCAATGGTCCTAGTGCTCTTGATTGAGGAATTCATATGGGCAATCATGAATGGAACCATATTAAATCTCCTATTTGTGAGGCATCCCTGCAAGAATAGTAACTCTTTGGGATTCACTTTATTCGGATTCTCCCGGCCAAAGATAGTTCAGGCTAACACGTAGCGAAATACACGGATGGCCGGGTTATGGATCCTGGAGGCAAGTATTCCTTCAAAAGATGTAATAGTAAAATTTGACAACCTGTGCCAAAAGGAAAATGCCTCCACAGAACATTCGGAATCCAGAGGTGCTTCACAAATAGCACCCTCACCAAAAGGCAGTCCTAACCTTTCTTCCATTTCGTCGGTACTAAATAAATATTCAACATTAAACATCCGAAACTGGACCGTACCGACGGTACTAGCAGTGTCGGGTCTGACAACATAAATTAGAGAACTCAAGAATTCCCTTGTTAGCCTTTCAAAGGTATGCTCACGTCTAGCAAATATTTCGCGTAGTCTTAAAGTGTCTAACAAGTGATAAACACTATGGTAAATACCTAAAGAATAAAGACAATTATCACCTGCGTACCGTGTCGAAGCGATGTCCCGACTTTGCAGTTGGTCGAGAATTTTCCGTTATCTTTCTTTGGGCTTCCCTTGACGCAAGATGTAACCTTCGTGTTCCATGGATGAACTCTTGAGATTGAAGATGAGTGAAAATGGGTATTTTTTGGAGTTTTTAAAAAATGGGTTTTTGATGGATTTTGGTGAAGGAAGGTGAAAATGGAACTTGGAATAGTTAATGGGTTGGTGAGTGGATGATGAAATTAGGAACTTTTGGTGTTTTGGGGGAGATTTTTGTGTGATCAAAAATGAGGTTTTGGATGTGAAAATGGAGGTTTTGTAACTTCTGCCCCGCATATAGTCCAGACCCCATGGTGGGGCGCCATCCTTGTTAAAGGTGGTTGGGTCAGATTTGGTGCTTTGTTTTGGGCTTTGGTGCTCCTTCTTGAATTTATGGGGGTGTGCTGGCAGTAGAGATCACCTGTCCTGGCACACTAATTTTTCCTCATATATATATATATATATATATATATATATATATATATATATATATATATATATATATATATATATATATATATATATATATATATATATATATATATATATATATATATATATATATATATATATATATATATATATATATATATATATATATATATATATATATATATATATATATATATATATATATATACATATATATATATATATATATATATATATATATATATATATATATATATATATATATATATATACATATATATATATATATATATATATACATATATATATATATATATATACATATATATATATATACATATATATATATATATATATACATATATATATATATACATATATATATATACATATATATATATATATATATATATATATATATATATATATATATATATATATATATATATATATATATATATATATATATATATATATATATATATATATATATATATATATATATATATATATATATATATATATAAATAAAAAATTGGGAAACATAAAAATAATTAAAATAAATTGCATAAAATGGTAATAATCACAAATATGTATATATATGAATGGTAAAATTAATGTCATGAAAATAAAGACGAAAATCAAATGCAATGAGTCTGTAAACGAAAAGGAAAATAAAGCAAATAATGAAAGCAATGAAATGGTGTCATCAAGGAGCTAGATGCTTATTTGACTGATCGGGATGACAGAGTTAGTGGAGCTCTCTGTGCAAATCTGAGAACTCCTGATACAAAGTGTCTGCTTCAGTGGCATGAGTCATGTCTGATATATGAACCTGTAAGGTGAGATCGACTAATGTCTGCTGGAGTCGAGCTATCTCTAAACACAACTATGCTATCTAGTTGTGCAAGTCAGGCCTTCACACTGCATGATTATTAGAGAGCACTGTCGTCTCTAGAGATGGTGGATAAGGATGGTATTCCGTTGAGGGCGGTGTACGTGGCCCGTTGATCGTCTCTCCATAACCTTCCAACGCATAATTCCAGTTGGAAGGATCGTGCACACTGGTCACAACTGGGTCATGTAGAGTAAAATAATGGACAGTCTGCTAATTAATCAGAAGTCTGAAACAATCAGGCTGACAAGAAGCTATCCTCATTATCCCTCTATCCAAACAAAAATCAATGTCAAGCTATGTATATCCATAATATGGAGTCAGATGCAGCAACTGGCTGGTAGGTCCTAATGTAGTGGCTATATGAGTGACGGTGCCTCCTACATGAATAACTCCCTTGTGTGATCTAGTTGTACCCTCAAGATTAAGCAGCAAGAAATTTCCATATACCACCGGGCATAACCTATTCGCGCAGAATAGGAAGCATATTTCTTCCTCACTAACGTGCATGTCGGAGTCCTCCTTTCCAAGAAAGGTGTGAGCCAGACTCATTTGAAAATACCTCATAGCTGGGTTGTGGATTAAAGGGGACAGCTGAAGCGATGGATCTAGGCTTCCTCCGCCTGTAATCTCTCTCCAGAACTGGTCAATGTCTCCGCTCATAAAATAGCCCATCGGGAGGTCAGGGATAGCATCTGGAGTGGTCGAAAATCCAAGTAGGTCGCCGAATCCCTTATGGATGAAGGCATACTCCTTCCCAAAGAGTATGAATGTGGCCAACCCGTCCTGATTGGCATATGGCTCATGGTGGAACGAGCTGAGAAACTCTAATGTAAGATGCTTGTAGGTCTGGTGCAGCTGGTCAGCATATTCGCCCTATTGGAGCTGATGACAGAGGAACCACACACTGGGTTCGATCCCTAAAGCTTCCATGTAAGCCTGGTCCAGATACCGGGTCGGTGCCATAGGACATTACCGAAGAATGGAGTATCTTCGTCTCTGCTTATCGTCCCAGAAGGCGACGTGCATGTTATCATGCTGCTGTATCCTAAAAAATAAAACTTAGAGAGTAAGACCTGAAAGCACAATCATCATAAGGAGTTAGTTGACACATATAAATAAATAAAATGAAATAAGAGATAAGTAAAGAGAAAAAAAAAAAACCTTGGGTTGCCTCCCAGGCAGCGCTTGTTTAACACCGTTAGCTTAACGAGTAGAACCTATATGGTTGAAGTAGGCAATGGTGGATCAATCAAGGTGTGGCTGGAGTAATCATCGGGAATGTCCCCTCATTCGTAGAATTTTAATCTCTGCCCGTTCATAATGAATGGGCTACATGACTGGTTCTAGATCTCGACTGCACCTGACTGAAGAGCTTTGGTAACTGTAAAGGGACCTGTCCACCTTGAACGTAGCTTGCCAGGAAAGAGTCATAATCTAGAGTTGAATAGGAGAACAGGGTCTCCTATATAAAAATCTTTCTTTACAATCTTCTTATCGTGCCAGACCTTGGTTCTTTCTTAATATATAATGGCGTTTTCATAGGCGGGTTGGCGAAGTTCTTCTAGTTTACGTATATCAAGGACGTGGTTTTCTCCAACTGTCAAATAGTCATAGTTTAGGGTTTTATGGCCTAATAGGCCCTATGTTCTAATTCAAATAGGATATGACAAGATTTTCCATAGACTAGTTGGTAAGGGATTGTTCCAATAGGGGTTTTGGAGGCGGTTCTATAGGCCCATAACACGTCTTGCAGCTTTTAAGACCAATCTTTTCTTGATATAGAGACTGTTTTTTCTAAGATTTGTTTAATTTCTCTATTGGATACTTCTACTTGGCCACTAGTCTGTGGGTGATAAGGTGTTGCTATCCTATGCTTAACTCCATAATTTCTTAAAAGTTTTTCGAAGATTCTTGATATGAAATGCGATCCACCGTCGCTGATAACAAGACGGGGGGTTCCGAGTCTAGGGAATAAGAATTTTTAAATAGCTTAATGACTACACGAGTGTTTTTGGTGGGTGAGGCTATGGCTTCAATCCATTTAGACACGTAATTAACTGCAACTAAGATGTATTTGTTTCCTATGGAAGACAGAAATAGTCCCATAAAGTCTATGCCCCAAACATCAAAGAGTTCCACCTCTTGAATGTTTCTTAAAGGCATTTCGTTACGTCTTGAGATGTTCCCAGTGCACTGCCACCGGTCACATTGGTCTATATAGGCGTGAATATCATGCCAAAATGTTGGCCAAAACAGGACTTCTCTAAGGATCTTGGTGTGCGTTTTGGATGTGCTAGAGTGTCCTCCATAAGGTGCAGAGTGACAGTGTTCTATTATCTTTCTTACTTCTTCTTCTGGGACGCAACGGTGAAAAATTCCATATGTGCCTCTTTTAAAAAGGAGCAATTCATCTGAATAAAAGTGTCTTACATCGTTAAAGAACTTCTTTCTCTGCTGGTAATTAAGATCAGGGGGCATGATATCTGCAGCTAGGTAATTTACAAAATCTGCGTACCAAGGTACGTTGCTTACTGTCAGAGATCTCTCAGGGTTTCTAGAAGGTTCTAAGTTGCTTTCTTCTACGGTTTCTATCCTAGCAATTAACATGTCATAGGTAAAATCATCGTTAATAGGGAGTGGGTCTGGTTTTAGGTACTCAAGCCTAGAAAGGTGGTCGGTAACTACATTTTTCGTGCATTTCTTATCTCTAATGTCCAGATCAAACTCTTGTAATCGGAGGATCCATTGAAGTAACCTAGGCTTGGTATCCTTCTTGCTTAATAAGTAAGGGATGGCAGCGTGATCTGTATAAACTATGATTTTGGGTCATACCAAATAAGATAGAAATTTATCCATAGCAAAAACTACGGCAAGAAGCTCTTTCTCAGTGGCAGCATAGTTGAGCTGAGCAGCATCTAGGGTTCTACTAGCATATTATATTACGTGTTATCTCTTATCCTTTCTTTTCCCTAGAACAGCTCCTAAAGCGTAGTCGCTAGCGTCACACATTATTTTGGACGGTTCGTCCCAATCTGAAGGTTAAATAATGGGTGCTGAGATCAGTGCTTCTTTTAGAAAGTTGAATGCTTCAAGGCATTTTTCGTCAAAGTTAAACTCGATATCTTTCATTAGGAGGCCAGTTAAGGCTTTAGTTATTTTAGAGAAGTCTTTGATAAAACGCCGATAGAAACCAGCGTGTCCAAGAAAACTTCGGACTTCTCTAACAGTGTTAGGGGGTTTAAGATTTTCTATCACTTCTATTTTGGCTTTATCCAAGAAAACCATAAAGTGACATTCCTCCTAGTTCAACACCAGGTTGACATCAACACATCTTTTCAAGATTTTCTCAAGGTTAGCGAGACAATTGTTGAAATCAAGCCTGCATACCGAGAAATCAGCCATGAATACTTCCATGATTCCATCTAGGTAATCAGCGAAGATTGCCATCATGCAACATTGGAAAGTTGATGGTGTGTTACAGAGACCAAAAGGCATTCTCCTGTAGGCAAAAGTTCCATAAGGGCATGTGAAGGTAGTTTTCTCTTGATCTTCCAAATGTATAGGGATTTGGAAGAATCCAAAATATCCATCCAGGTAGTAAAAATAGGAGTTTTTGGACAAACGTTCTAACATTTGGTCTATAAATGGTAAGGGGAAACGGTCTTTTCTAGTGGCTTTGTTTAGCTTCCTATAATCTACACACATACACCATCCTCCTTCTATCCATTTTGCTACATGTTCTCCTTTCTCGTTCTGCAGGACCGTGATGCCTCCCTTTTTAGGTACTACACGCACAGGGCTTACCCACTTACTATCTGAGATATGATAAATTATACCTGCTTCTAGTAATTTGAGAACCTCCTTCTTTACAACATCACTCATTATAAGGTTTATCCTTCTCTGGTGTTCTCTTGAAGGTTTTGAGTATTCCTCAAGCGAGATCCGGTACATGCACACGGATGGACTTATACCTCTTAGGTCAGAGATGTTATATCCTAAGGAAGAGGGACATCTGCGTAAGACGACTAAGAGTTGGTCTGTTTCCATCGGGTTTAAGGTAGCACTAACTATAACTGGGCGATTCATTTCTTCGTCCAAAAATCCGTATCTTAGATTCTTAGGTAGTTCCTTAAGTTCTAAAGCTGGCTTTTTTGGCATGGTATTGGATCTGGGGTAAGGGATAAACATTCGTATAGGTCATCATCAATGTAGGGTTCTATAAATCCATCTTCTTTGTTTATGAAGGTTGAAGGTAGTTTGATGGTTTTTTCTAATTCTACCTCCCTAACGCATTTATCGATGATGTCTATGGCATAACATGCATCTCCTAATACTAGTCCATTCTGGTTCTATAGGGGATTCTGCGTCGATCATCGTTTCTCTAATTTTCCAACATCCACTGCCCGTCCTCCCAAGCTCCCATTTCACTGACGGTCGACGCCTTCCTGGAACAACCCTGAAATAGCCGTTGGAATCTACTTTTAAGCGGCAAATCTCCAATCCAATTTGACTGCCAGAAAGCCGCACCATGTTCTTCTCCAATAGAGCAAACCGTGTACTTGCAGAATTTAACATGGGGGTCATAAAATGAACTTGACATAATATCCTTCAACCAAAGAGAGTCGGTTTTCAAACTACCAACATCGAAAAAAGTTTGCGCCTTAATACTCAAATTACTGTATCCGAATGTGAGGGTCTTCCTCCAAATTCTGTTTCCACCGCTTTGAAATCTCCACAACCACTTTCCTATAAAAGCATAATTAAAGCGACCTATGTGTTTAATTCCAAGATCTCAGTGATCCTTCGGTTTACAGATTGAGTTCCAAGATATCCAAGAGATTAATTTTTTGCTGGAATTCCCAGCCCATAAAAACCGACGTTGGACTGCGATAATTTTGTTCACTACTTTTTGGTAGCCTTGAAGAAAGCCAAGTGATGAATAGGTAGATTAGTTATAACCAAATTAATGAGAGATACTTTACCTCCAATTGACAGATTTCTCCCAGCCCAAATAGAGAGCTTATTTCTCAGGCAAGACAACACCGGTTCCAAAAAGAGTAGCGGCGATGGTTACCTCCAACAGTAAGACCAAGTAAATTGAACGACAGCCTGTCGGATTTACATTGCAAAAATGCTTCAGTAGCTTCAAGATAAGCAGGATCTACTTCTATCCCATACAGACAACTCTTAGAGAAATTAATTCTTAGACTTGAAATTAATTCAAAAGCACGCAGAATAGCCTTGAATGCCCAAATATTTGCAACCAAACCATCTCCTATAAGCAGAGTGTCGTCAGAAAACTGAGGCATGCTCACAGTGGCTTGATCATGGATTTTGAATTCTGTTATCAAATTACTGAAAATCGTGGATCTCACCAAGCTAGACAAGCCCTCTACTATGATGGCGAACAAGAACGAAGCTAAAGGGTCTCCCTGCTTCATCCTCCTGCCAACCTTAAAATCCTTCGATGGAATTCCATTAATTAGAATCGACATATAGCTTTTGAACACAGAGCCACAAACCCATTTTAACCAATTATTACCGAAGCCCATCTTAACCAGCAAACCATCAAGATAAGACCAGTCAACACAATTGTAAGCTTTAGCGAAATCGACTTTAAAAAACAGACACTCCTTGTTGAACCACTTAGCATAGTCTGCTATTTCATTGGCCAGAAGAACCCCATCATATATTTTCCGCCCCATAATGAAAGTGGTTTGAGATGGAGAGATAATTTTGTGGATAAACTTGCTCAATCTACAGGTAAGCATCTTGGATATTACATTGAGAACACAACTGACATGAGTTATTGGCCTGAAATCTTCAAAATGTTGAGGATTGTTAATCTTTGGCACCAGCGATATGAAAGAAGACACGAACATCTTTAGGATAAAACCTGTCTTGAAAAATTCCAAGATACAGCTCGTGAAATCCTGGCCAACTATATCCCAGCAAGATTTGATGAATTTAATATTAAAACCATCGACATCGGGGCACTTGTTACCATCACAGTTGAACACATCCTTTCTCACTTCAACAGAACTGAAGTTTGCTTCCAAGAATAATTTATCCTCGTCTTCAAGACAAGCAACCAAGTCAAACTCGCATCTAAACTTAGACTAGTCTAGTTGCAGATATTTTTCCTTAAAAAACTTCAAGGCTTCAGACTTAATACCCTCAGGTTCTTCCTCAATTCTACCTCCCATTCTAATAGCTGATAAACGATTTGAACGATTCCTAGATTTTAAAGAATCGTGAAAAAATATGTGTTTAGATCCCTGTCTGGAAACCATCTTATCCGGGATTTATGGGCTAACATACTTTCTTTGAGCCTAAGGTTCTTCCACATTTCCTCCTGGTATCGCAACCTCTCCCTATCCAATTCTGCAGCTTGGGAGTCTGAGTCCACAACAGAATCCAACTCAAGCTTGTTGAAATTTTCAATATTATCCTTAATCTTTTGCTCTAGCTGTCGCTACTGCGAAAATCGGCGCCGGCTGAATAGAAGAGTCGCCACCGTGCGTTATTTATCCCAAAGGAGGGAAAGGAAACGCTCGAAGTAAACCTACCGCAAAGACGGGAAAGGAATGGTCATCGCAACCAAATCCTGGATTTGGGAGTCGGTTACGCAAGGGGAAGGTATTAACACCCCTCACGTCCGTCGTACTCGACGGGATCCACGCTTGTTTTCTAGTACGGATTGTTATTCTATCTATTCTACAGGTCTGGGGTTAAAAGAAAATAAAATGACTCGGCAAAGTATTGCACTTTATGCCTACGTATTCCCGTCTGGAACGAGAAATCAGAGTCAACGTAGTTCGCCTACCTACGGGAAAGGAGGGGAAGGTTGCTCGCTAGGATATCGCATCCTATGCCTACGTACTTTCATACGACATGAAAGATCAGAGCAAACGTAGTTCGGGCCACGTACGACACAAGTCTGTCTTGATTGTTTTTATCCTTCTGAAAAAGGTTTTCTCCTGATTATGGGTCCAAGCGGACAAAAATGACGTTTTTGATTGGTTTACAGTCTTTTACGCAAGAACTGTCTTTTATTGATGTTTGAAATGTTTATTGTGTTTTTCTGTTTGTTTTGAGAAAGAAGAGACAGAACTCTAACCTAGGGTTTCAAAGGGAATCAAACTAACCTAGTGTTATCATGCATGGGTTAAGACCTAATGTCTATCATGCTCCTCTCTTGCACAGAGAGAAACAGAGATCCTAAGGGAATAGACGGAAATAGAAACAATAGCATATATACAATAAAGCAGTAAAATGCATGGATGCAGCAATACAAGCGAGGCAAGGGAGTCCCACTCAACCTCGAACCTAGAAAACAACAGGCAAAAGCGAACAAAATTCGCTTTCAACCTAACAGGTTAAATGGCAAACAATACAGTCAGGGAAATTCAAACAATACATCACAAATTATAAACAGCAAAAAGCAAGCTTCATCAACATCTGTCTTCAAGTCATCTTCAACCATCTACAGGCTTTAAGCAAGCATCAATCTTCATCTTCACAGCCTTCAAGCAAGGTCTCTATCTTCAATCTTTCAGGGCTTTTCTTCAAGTCTCACTCTCCAAGATGAGGAACATTTAACAAGATGCATTGGATGTTAAGCAGTCAATTGCCTACCAAGGGTGGCCTACTGACTGTTAACATGATATAGACAGTTTTCTCTCAAAAGTTCTATCTTTTAAATACATTCACTAATCCTTCCAAAGGAAGGAGGTGGATATTTAAAAGAGACTTTGAATCATGGAGAAAGAATGGAGGCAAACAAGACCTTCCATGTTTGTGAATCAAGTTTCTATTCTAGAGCTCTCCCTAGCTCCTAGACCCTATAACCTTCAACAGCTGCCAGCAAGATATACTCCTCATCAACTCTGGAAATTGGTCTTCATTCTTTTAGTCTTCAACGGCTTCATCAGCAAAGTCTTCAGCTCAAACCCAAACCCCAAGCAGGCCCAATACCCCATACAGTCAAACAAATAACCCTAGAGAGGGCACACCACACAATCAACCAATTACAGAAAATATACTAATAGTAATAGTAGAATAGGGGAAGTCTAATATTTTCTAAGGGATCTATTACTTACCCTCAATACCCCTATAGTCCCATCATTTAATTTGTCCTAAAGAAAACCCAAAAGAAACTTGCTTTGCATACCTAATGTTATGTTCACAACCCTAAACGATTAGCCTAATGTTTTCTAACTAAAATACCTAAAATAACTCCTAAAAAATTGGTATAAAAATCAAGGGGGCACTTAAGGTATGTATCTAATTATACTAAAAAGAATGACCTCAAAAGATCAAGGGAGCTACCTAAAAGAAATTCTACAAAAACTATATAAAACTATATCTAATTAAAAACGATTAAAATGCACAATATAAGCAAAAATAGAAAAAATAGCTAAACTATTATTTTTTAATCATTTTAATTTTCTTCAAGTCTATGTTAAACTATTGCAAAAACTCTCATGTCAAAATTCTCATTTTTTGATTTATTATGGATTTTATAAAATGATGAGAAAATGAATTAAAAACAAAATAAAAGCAAGAAGCCCAGGGGGGTGCAAGCAGCAGTGATATCACAAGTAAATTGTTGGTGGGCTTGTGCTGGAGGTGCGCGTAGCATTGTTGTTTAGGCCCAGACCAATTCAGAAAAAACAAATAAATAAATCAACAAAAAAATGGGAAACGCGCGGTGTAGGTAGTGATCTTTTCCAGTGTAATATCCAGGATGGGCCTCATGTGGGGTGTGACTATCAATTGGTGCTAAGCCCAGTAAACAATCAGAATTAATTGCGAAAATCAAGAGAAAATAAAGAAACTGATGGTGCAAAAAGTAACAGGATTCAGTTCAATTCTTGGTTGGGCTCGCGTGGGGGGTGTTGGAAGCAAGTCTGATCCACTAAGCCCATGAAGGGCACTTAAATGAAACGCAACGTTTTGCGTAGCTACTAATTCCCTCTCAATCTTCAGTTTAAACATGAGCCGTCTGATTAAGCCCTTGGTCAAAAGTCTGTGAATGATCCAACGCATGCCAAGTCGTCTTCAACCTTGCTAGGGTTTGCTACCAATTCTGCCATGCACGAAGCTTTCATGAACCAGATTTGTCGTCATTCGTATTCCCTCGTTTCTCCATCAAAATCAATTCTATAAAAAGCAAACTTGCTCCAATTTCCACGTAGAATACAACCATGCTAATAGTTCTCACTGAAACCACTTGAATCAAGAAACCCGATGGTACACTTCCATGGATACTCAAACTTCCAACTTCTTCTTTTTCCAGTTTCTTGTTATCAAAATACTCACCTTGGATCACTGATTACCCTAAGCCAAAGAACTAATGCTAACACTCAATATTAAGAGAGTTCTAAGTCCAAACAGTTGGTGTACTCCAATGTCAACCTTCACCAAATTCAGTCAAAATCTCCAGAATTGTTCATCTAACTACCTAGGTTATTCTTATCCTAACCAATCTACATCATGCTAACTAAATCAACTCATTCGAAGAGATCACTAACCTGGTAGAAATATGAAAACAGATGGAATAAATCTCCACTTCAAAGCCTACAATGCTCCAGGATCAATCACCACGTGTAGTTCTTGGTTCTGTTTGCAACAATCTTTGCTCAAATGCCTTGGATTCTTGTAACCAACTCTTCTTGCAATTTGATGTGAAAATTCGCAGCACACAATTATGACTTCCATACACTCAGATCTTGCTGGCAATGTGATCTATGATGAATATGGAGTATGATAGAATCAAGAACTTTGAAGAATGATGAAGAATTGAGAGAGTTTTAGTGTGATTTGCAAAAGAGAGAATGAAATGCAATTCTGAGTTTTCTAGCCAAATGAAGTTCCAACCCTGCATTGAATGAGCTCTAGGGTTTATATAGATGTGGATGGAAAGTTCTGGAAGATGCTGGAAGCTCCTTACACATTGATCCCTTGTAATTTGGCATATGTTTCTTCTTTTACAAGTAACTTGAGATAACTTCCAAATTCTGTTCATAACTCAAAAATCCACTATTGCCAATTTTCTCAAAACATTAATTCCAATCAAAATGACCTATAATTTCATCCCATTTGGACATGTTATGAAAAATCCCCAAAAATGGCTATTTAATGAACTTAAATCATGCCTTAATTCGGTCATTTTTGCAAATATGAGCTACACCTATTTTCAAACCTCCATGACCACTTTTCTAGACTCAAAACATCATTTGGAACAACTTTGATGTTGAACATTTTTTCATTTGAGACTTGCAAGTATGAGTTTTAGGCATATGCTTGAAATGACCCATAATTTCCAAATGACCAAAATACCCTTTGCTTGCCAAAGTCATAAGTAGAGTTCCACAAATCAGATGAAGGCATACCATACCTTTCTAGAACGCTAAGATCATGAGGAACAACTTTCATGTTGGCCAGAAATCCATTTGAAATCTCCTTGAGGGGTAAAAGTTGCTTGGAAGCCAAGTGACTTTCACAGACAAATTTCAGTGTCCTCAGATGACCTGTAACTTGCAAGGACCATAACTTGAGTTCTATAAATCTACTTGATGTCTTCCACCACTCAAATTAAAGGTCTTGATATCCTCTACAAGTTTCATGTTGGCCAAGGATCCATTTGAAGCTTGCATTTTGAATTATCTTGCTTGGAAGTTTGACCTAAATCAGGGGATTTTACACAGAAACCCTAATTTAGAAACCTCTCTTCTTCTTGATTTCTCTTGATTCCTCCTTGGCACAACACCACATCCATGTATACATGTCAAATGAGGCATCCCACATCTTTCAAATAGACCTTGATGACCTTCAACCAAGCATTTGACCTAGGGTTGACCCAGGGTTGACCCATATGAGACCCTAGTTGACTGTCTTCAACTACAGCTCTTGCAATCACATCAATGACTTGTCTCACTTTCAAAATGACCCTCTAGGCCCTCCATGATGTCCATGCTTAATTCACAGCTCACAACTTCTTTGATGATCTTCAAATACACTCAAGATAGGAGATAGATCCACTGCTTGGTCCAATGACTTCTTTAGGTTTCAATTTCTTTCTGATGACTTGGCTAAGATTGAATTTGAATAAGAACCTCTTGATATGCCCATAAGGATAAGAATTGCATTTGGTCCCTTGTTGGATGGCTTGCCCATGCTATGATATGCAAATGAACGAACTATGTACATGCTCTAGTATGCAAATGATAAAGCCATGAAACATAAAATCAGGTAAAATAAGTTGGTCAAATTTTAGGGTGCAACAGCTGCCCCTATTCAAGCGACTTGGACCCAACTGGGTGAAGCGCGAACGACCTTCAAACAGTCGAGGTACGAGACGGTTGAATACTAAGAACCCGGAAATTTGCCAACCGCTGAAATAAACTGCACGACTGTTTGGGGAACATTATCTACAAATCTGATTTCAACATTATCTTGTCAATACTTGAATAACCTGGACGACTTCACTGGGGAAGTACTTCTGTCAACACAACATGACCCTGCCAACGATACAGGAAAATCACTCTGTCACCATTACCGAAAAATAACACCGTCATCACTCCGCCACCACTGCGGGAAGATAATCTGGAAAAAATAACAACACCGCCATCGCTACGGGTACTACTTTATCATTACTACAGGAAATGACTCCGCCACCACTACGGGAAAATAACTCCGGCACCACTGCGGGAAATAACTCCTTCACCACTACGGGAAAATAACTCCGTCACCACTACGGGAAAATAACTCCGCCACCACTGCGGGAAATAACTCCGTCACCACTACGGGAAATAACTCTGTCACCACTACGGGAAATAACTCCGTCACCACTGCGGGAAATAACTCCGTCACCACTACGGGAAAATAACTCCGCCACCACTGCGGGAAATAACTCCGTCACCTCTACGGGAAAATAACTCCGGCACCACTGCGGGAAAATAACTCTGTCACCACTACGAGAAATAACTCCGTCACCACTACGGGAAAATAACTCCGCCACCACTGCGGGAAAATAACTCCGTCACCACTACGGGAAAATAACTCCGCCACCACTGCGGGAAATAAATCCGTCACCACTACGGGAAAATAACTCCGCCACCACTGCGGGAAATAACTCCGATACAACTTTTCTGCCTATCTTTGCAGCAACTAGCTCTATCAATCATATGGGTAACACAATATGAGTCTAGTCTTCCAATTTTCAGTGCTGACATGGCAGCAAATCTGGGAAGGACTCTACTGGGGATTTTCTGAATCCACACTGCCAGACAACCTCCAAAAGTTGATTCACGAAATCTTTTGATATTGTTATAACAACGATCTTGAAGAAATACTCCGCTAGAGGGGTAAGAGAAACTTAACCAAGCAACTCTGTGGGGAATAATGCCAAAACTGACATTATCATTGAATGTCTCACGCCGATATCTTGAATGTTTGGCAATTAATTTGAGCAAGAGCTCCCTCCACCTGCAAGGGAAACAACACTTGAGAACAAAAGGGTTAACCAACCTGGCTTATGTTTCGGAATGCATATGTTTGACAATGGCGTAATGCTCCATTCGACATGGAAATGCTACGCGTTTTTATTTGGTAGATGCAAATATGACACTATATGCCAATGCAGATGCAAGCTCGACCTGCTGGGATACAGAAAAACGCTTCAGCAAATAAATGCTGAGGACAACGCCAACTCCGCTGGGGATAACCAGGTGTCACAGAATCATTCTAGCAAAATAAATGCTGGAAAAGTGAAGCCAACTTCACTGAGGAATAACTGAATGCGCCAATCATGATTGGACTTTTTGCTGGGGAGTGAACGGGTATCACACGGTATTCCGGCAAAATAAATGCCAGGACACACAGCCAACTCTGCCGGAAAGAGTTTTGCTCTTCGAGTTCCACTGGGAGGAAAGAAAACACTTGCTGGAAAGAGAACTCCGCTGGGGATGACACGATTCTCTTGGGGAAAATCAACTGACTCCGCTGGGGGAGAGTAAATGACCCTACTGGGAAGGGTAAACTGTCTAAGTACAGCTCACGAATTGGAAACGTTAATCTTCTGAGGCTAAACCACTCCGCTCGGGATGGGGGAATCCTGTTGGGGGACACCGCACTGTCTGAATACAACCTTTGATCTGGGAATCCTTAATTCTGCTGATTACAAACGACCTTGCTGGAGAATATCCTTTGGATAAGCTACGACTAGCTAGGGAATTTGATCCTTCTTTAGTAAGGAACATTGTCATCTCAGAAGCGCGACCTGCGTGGGGATCGAGTCTTTCCGTTACAAGCCTCTGGTTAGTACTGCAATCTTTGGATCGTCCGCTTCATACGGCTACGAACCCTGCAACACCACAAACAAGACAAGACAAGTCTATGCACCCAAATCTATTCAGGTTAGTGTTAGTGACATTATTTTCAGTTAATTCAAAGTTTTAGCAATTATTGGCAAGGGCCAGCGATGTTATACACTTGCTAGTTTTATTAAACCTCGGCGTTGTCATGTACACAACAATAAAGAACCAGCATCAAATACTGAGTAACATGTTTTATTGATTGGGCCCCTAAATGGGCGGAGTTTTGTACACGGGATGTAACTCCTGAAAAGAGGAAGCTACGCACAACAAATATACAAGTATGCACAAGAAGCATAAAATATAATGACAAATCAAATTTGTACACATGTCGGCAACGGGATGCAGACGAACATCATGAGCTGATCCTCCTATGACTCGCCTGACTCTAGTGCTTTCCCGGTATTCGTACTTCCGAAGAGATTGTATCTGATAATCGACCCCTCAGGTATATTCTCCCGTACCAATGCGCACTGCAGTATCAAATTCGGACCGCAGTCATTTGCTTTTCAAATCCCTAACTTTTGCGTGAACCGCCCTTTACGGGTTTTCAGTTCACCGGGATACCCTTTTTTGCCGAAGCCGCCCAGTGTAGGTTTTCAACTTCGCGGGTGTACATTTTTTCAATTTTATCCCTAATTTTTGCCCGAACCTTTCATTCTGTTTTTGGTTCGCCAGGATGCCCCATTTTTGCCTGGACTCTCTTTTTTTGTCCAGCGGGTCAGTTTCAAGCAAAGTATTTTTTAACTGCGTCCGAATTCACAGGCGACGTAAAGTCCTCACCGTCCATGGTGGACAACAACAAAGCTCCTCCTGAAAAGACTTTTCTGACAACGTATGGCCCTTCGTAGTTGGGGGTCCACTTGCCCCTGTGATCTGCCTGTGGCGGGAGAATCCTCTTTAGCACAAGGTCGCCCGTCTGAAAGCTCCGAGGATGTATCTTCTTATCATATGCTTTCTTCATTCGGCTCTGGTACAAGCGACCGTATGCTAAAGAAGCTAGCCTCTTCTCATCCATTAAACTCAGCTGGTTCAACCTGTCTTTCACCCATTCTGCCTCGTCTAGTTGGACGTCTCGTAATACTCTTAGGGAAGGAATCTCGACTTCCAATGGTAACACTGCTTCCATTCCATATACCAACGAGAACGGGGTTGCCCCGGTTGATGTGCGTACCGTCGTACGATAACCGTGCAAAGCAAAAGGTAGCATCTCGTGCCAATCCTTATAGGTCACCACCATCTTCTGAACAATCTTCTTTATATTCTTATTGGCCGCTTCAACAACGCCATTCATCTTGGGTCGATAAGGGGAGGAGTTGTGATGCTTGATCTTAAAATTCTGACACAGCTCCTTCATCATTTTGTTATTCAGGTTTGAACCGTTGTCGGTGATTACCCGCTCGGGGATCCCATATCTGCAAATGATATCTCTCTTGATGAACCTGGCTACTACCTGTTTGGTCACATTCGCATAGGATGCCGCTTCCACCCACTTGGTGAAGTAATCGATTGCTACCAGAATGAACCGATGCTCGTTAGAAGCAGTCGGCTCGATCTTTCCAATCATATCGATTCCCCACATCGAGAATGGCCATGGCGACGACATCACGTTCAGAGGACTCAGAGGCACATGGATCTTATCTGCATAGATTTGGCACTTATGACACCTCTTCGCAAACTTGAAACAATCAGTTTCCATAGTCAGCCAATAATAACCTACCCGCAGCAGCTTCCTCGTCATAGCATGCCCACCAGCATGCGTACCAAATGTACCCTCATGTATTTCCTCCATGAGCAGCTTCGCCTCTTTCTCATCTACACAACGTAGTAGCACCAAGTCGTGATTTCGCTTGTACAGGACACCGTCTGGATTCAGATAGAAGTTACCCGCCAATCTCCTGAGAGTCTTCTGATCGTGACTGGATGCCCCAGCCGGATACTCTTTATTTTTCAGGAAATTAAGGATATCGAAATACCATGGTTTATCATCAGATGCTTCTTCAATGGCAAACACGAAGGCGGGCCTGTCAAGCCGAGAGATAACAATTCGGGGAGCCTCATTCCAGAAGTTGACTTTATACATGGAAGACAAAGTGGCTAGGGCGTCAGCCATCTGATTCTCTACTCGCGGCACATGATGCAACTCAACCTTGTCAAAGAAGGGCAACAATCTCCTCGCGTAATTCATGTACGGTATCAAATTAGGCTGACGTGTCTCCCATTCCCCTTTTATTTAATTCACCACCAGAGCTGAGTCTCCGTATACATCCAGATTTTTGATTCGCAAATCAATGGCTTCTTCAAGCCCCATGATGCAGGCTTCGTATTCGGCTTCATTATTGGTAACTGGAAAGGTCAATCGAGCAGTGAACGGGATGTGCGACCCGTGTGGAGAAGTGATGATTGCCCCTATTCCGCTACCGTAGGCGTTTACAGCTCCGTCAAAGATCAACTTCCATTTGGAACCCAATTCTGGTCCTTCGTCTGGCAACGGTTCTTCACAATCTTTCATCTTTAGGTACATGATATCCTCGTCAGGAAAATCAAACCTCATCGATTGGTAATCCTCAATAGGCTGCTCTGCCAAGTACTCAGATAATACGCTCCCCTTTATAGCCTTCTGCGAGACATACTGGATGTCATATTCGGTCAAAACCATCTGCCAACGGGAAATTCTCCCTGATAGTGCCTGCTTTTCAAATACATATTTAATAGGATCCATCTTCGAGATGAGCATGGTTGTATGATTCAGCATGTATTGCCTCAAACGCTTGGCGGCCCAGGCTAGCGCGCAACAAGTTTTTTCAAGCATTGAATATCGAGATTCACATTCGGTAAACTTCTTACTCAAGTAGTAGATCGCATGCTCTTTACGCCCAGTCTCGTCGTGTTGACCGAGAACACAACCCATACTTCCCTCAAGAACTGTCAAATACATAATCAAGGGTCTCCTTGCCACTGGGGGTATCAAAATAGGAGGCTCCTGCAAATACTGCTTTATTCTATCAAACACCTTTTGACAATTTTCATTCCATGTTACAGCTTGGTCTTTTTTCAACAGCTTGAATAACGGCTCACACGTAGCTGTCAGGTGAGATATGAACCGAGCGATGTAGTTTAACCTCCCTAAAAACCCGCGCACCTCTTTCTCTGTTCTAGGCGTCGGCATCTCTTGTATTGCTTTTATTTTTGCAGGATCAACCTCTATTCCTCTTTCACTCACGATAAACCCCAACAGTTTACCCGATCTCACCCCGAAGGTGCACTTGTTAGGGTTCAGTCTCAGCCTGAACTTCCTAAGCCTTTTGAATAACTTCAACAGATTCACCAAATGCTCTTCCTCCGTCTGGGATTTGGCAATCATATCATCGACATAAACCTCGATCTCCTTATGCATCATATCATGGAAAAGAGTCGTCATTGCACGCTGATACGTTGCCCCAGCATTCTTCAATCCGAAGGGCATCACTTTGTAACAAAATGTTCCTCAAGGTGTGATGAAAGTAGTCTTCTCCATGTCTTCTGGTGCCATCTTAATCTGATTATAGCCCGAGAAGCCATCCATGAAGGAGAATACGGAGAATTGAGCAGTGTTGTCAACCAGCACGTCGATGTGAGGAAGTGGAAAATCATCTTTCGGGCTTGCTTTATTCAAATCACGGTAATCTACGCACATTCTCACTTTACCGTCTTTCTTTGGCACTTGTACAATATTAGCGACCCATGAGGGATATTTTGTAACAGCTAGGAAACCAGCATCCCACTGTTTTTGAACCTCCTCTTTAATTTTCACTGCCATATCTGGCCTAGTTCTGCGAAGCTTCTGCTTAACCGGCGGGCATTCTTCTTTTAGCGGCAGACGGTGCACAACCATATCTGTATCAAGCCTAGGCATGTCTTCGTACGACCAAGCGAACACATCACTGTACTCTCTGAGCATTTCAACCAGTCTTCGCTTGACGTCGCTCTGCAGTGCGGCTCCTATACGGATGTTCTTTTCAACCCCTTCCGACCCCAGGTTAATAATTTCAATGACCTCCTCATGAGGCAGAATGACTCGCTCCTCTTGCTTCACCAACCAAGACAATTCTTCTGGAACGTCGCCATCTTCAACAATCTCTTCTTCGGTCTGAAATACCGGGTGCTCAAAGTCGAAACGAGTCATAGGCGGTTCAATGATGTCATCTGAAAATGTTATCCTGCAAAAGGAATGGTTAAATGCTTCAAAATGCGCATAAAGCGAATAACCTCGTTGCCATTTTATTGTAAAACACAAAAACAGGAAAAACAGAGATCACAATATTTGTACATGAAAAACGCCTTTTATTTAATGATTAAACAACGCAATGTACATAACAGCACGGCCCAAAGCAAAATCACGATGCCCCGGGTAAGACATCAGATTGTTCAACAATTAAGAAAACAAAGTATTACTGTTTGAGAGTCACAGGAACAATCTCCTGAATAGACCAATTGCATAATCCTTGTCCTGGCACGCTCGGCTGAATCCAGGCGTCCATGTCGCAGTCACTGTCTCCTTCTTCAGAATCTGAAACAGCGTTGATGGCCTCGTGGTATACTCCACTAGCTGTGATTGTTATTGGTCCTTTGAAACGGGGTGCCCCTGCAACAGGCATTGATGACGACGGTTGATATCCCAGCCCAAATCGGTCCATCTTCACGGGAATATCCAGCACCTTGCCCCAACCCTTTGTCTCTCCAGTCTCCACTAGAGCCTGAGCTTCCTTGTATGACGAGACGGCCACCTCTGATGCTTTACTCGGCCCCGGAACTTTGTCTTTGATGCGCAACCCTTCAAAGGCTTGACAGGGTGTTTCATGAATCTCGCCGTCGACTTCTACATACATGAATGATGACAGATGGCTAACTAATATATCTTCTTCTCCATAGACTGTGACCACGCTGTCCCCTACCATGTATTTCAGCTTTTGGTGCAAGGTAGATGTGACTGCCCCAGCACCATGGATCCAGGGTCGTCCGAGAAGGCAGCTGTATGCTGGCTGGATGTCCATAATATAAAATTCAGTTGCGAAAACCTCCGGCCCCACCTGTAGAGGTAACGTTATGGATCCAAAGACTGTTCTTCGTGTACCATCAAAAGCCCTGACCACCAAATCACTAGGCGTACACAGGATTCCTCTGACGTCCAGTTTCATCATTGCTTTCTTTGGCAGCACATTTAAGGACGATCCGGTATCCACCAGCACATGAGACATGACTGAGCCCCTACACTCAACTGAGACGTGCAACGCCATGTTATGCTCTCTCGCTTTCGGGGTCAAATCAAAGTCTGTAAATCCCAAGCTATGGCCTGCGTTCACATGTGCCAACACCCCTTCTAACTGATTCACAGAAACATCTTGGGGTACGAAGGAAGTATCCAGAACTTTCAACAATGCATTTCTATGAGCTTCGGAACATAATAGCAACGACAGTATGGATATCTTTGATGGCGTCTGTTGAAGGTGCTCAACAATCTTATAATCACTCTTACGAATAAGGCGCATAAACTCTTCCACATCCTTCAATGACGTTTCTTTTTCGTTCCTCTGCACAGGGACATTCTCATTCATCTTTCCTTTTTCTTTCGCCAGTCGTTTGGCCTCTACCTCAGGCGATATAAAGATTCTCCCACTTCTCGTCATCCCTCCGGTACCGATGACATTGTCTACAACCTCAACTGGCTGTTTATTAATATCAATTTTCACCCAATCGCAGTATGCTTCCAACCCATAGGTCCAGGGTACTGCCTTAGTGCTCTCATAAGGGATTGGTCCTGCCTTGGTGATAGTGATCGGCGGTCGCTTGGCTGGCGCCGTTATAGTTATTGTCTTTCGGGGAATTGTCACGGTAGCTACATCACTTTGCTCATCCGCTGATAACTCTGCAGGTTCTTCAACTGCCATTCTGTCGAATTGTAATGTGCCTCCATCTATCAAGGTCTGAATACCCTTCTTCAATTCAGCACAACCCCCAGCTTGGGTCCAACACTCTAAACAATACTCGTCGCAGCCCGGATACACACCTCCTTGCAATAACCTGCTCTTTATCTCACACAACGGTGTCTTGAGGTCATCAACATTCATAATCAAGTTCAAACCCTCCTCAGTTAAAATAGCATTTGCCCCATGGTTGGGCATGGGCTTTTGTACTATATTCGGACCTGCCTATCCAAAATTGATAGCCTTACTATCCAATAGATCCTGCACCACATGCTTGAACGCGTGGCAACCCTCTATGTCGTGGCCAGGAGCCCCAGAGTGGAATTCACAGTGCTTGTTCGCGTCGAAACCGTACGGAGGAGTGCCTGTTATTGGCGCCATAGTCCTCTTTTCCACCAAGTTCAAACCCAGTAACGTCTGTAGCAATTCGGCATACGTTGAAGGAGGCGTTTCAAACACCCTCCTTGGTTTGCCCCCCTGGATTCTGCGCTGGGCAGGATGTACCCCCTGTTGTGGCTGCTGTTGCTGTTGTTGTTGTTGCATTGGTTGTTGCTAAAATGGAATCGTGACACTTGCCACTTGCTGCGGATGATTGTACTGATTTCGACCTCTGCCCCGTCCTCGGCCTCGGCCCCCGAACACTGCACTTGCATCACCTTGACGGCGCCCGCCGAAAGCCCTTCTGTTACTGCCAGCTGAAGTGGATTCCTCAGCTTGGAATCTTCCCTGTTTAATGTTGCTTTCAATCTTCTCACCCATCAGGATTAAGTCTGAGAAACTGCCTAAGGACGTGTGAAACAGCTTGTCATAAAACATACCGGTAAATGTTCCTATGAACATATCATTCATTTCTTTGTCATCCAAAGGAGGATGAACTCGAGCAGCCATGTCGCGCCATCTCTGCGCATATTCTTTGAAGCTCTCACCCTTCTTCTGGGACAACCCCTGCAATTGGACCCGGTTGGGTGCCAAGTCACTGTTGTACTTATAGTGAGCCACAAACGCTTCAGCCAGCTGCTTCCATGTCTTTATCTGCGTTGGCTCCAACCCCATGTACCATTCGAGGGAAGGGTCAGACAAGCTATCTTGAAAGAAATGCATCAGCATCCTCTCATCGTTTGAATACGCCGACATCCTTCTGTAGTATGACCGCACGTGCACCTTTGGACAGGTATCCCCCTTATATTTGTCGAATGTGGGAGCTTTGAATTTTATTGGTACCCTCAGGCCAGGCACCAGACCCATTGTGGTCATATCTAGGCCAACAGCGCTTTGATTCACGACCCCCTTCATCTGCTCCTCGAGCATCTTGATTCTCTGAGAGTCATCCATAGGACCTTCGAAACCTCCACCGGAGAAAGCATCCTCTTGCTGATCTTCTATCCAATTACCGTTCCCAGCTCCGTATCCATCGTACCCGTTGTTACGGCCAACTCTAGTCTGATTCATTACAGCGCCTCGTCCCCTGTTACCATACCCCGGAGCGACTCCTGCAGGTCCAAAAGACATTATCCCAGCGCCATTTCCATTTCCGAATCCGCCATAACCCTGATTAGTCATACCAAATCCATCATGTCCGAAACCTTGAGCGTTGAAGCCGTACTTCCCAGCATGATCAAACCCCTGGTCATTGAAGTCGAATCCATTATTACCGAAGCCATTACCTCCCATATTATCACCACCCAGATTGACATCTCCGAACCCAATGTTGTTGACGACAGTCTCGTTACCGATTCCAACGTTACCGTTCCCGGCGGCAACGCCGTTGTTCACATTCACAGCAGGTATGTTTACCACAGGTGGAGCTACCGGTGTGGGGGTACCATCCCCGTGAATAGTGTCGACTCGCACAAAATTATGATCTTCATTTCCGTGCCCAGCATTTCTTACCAACAAAGGCTGCACCAAAGCTTGCAAGTTCTCCTGGCCTTTCACAATGGTCTCCATTGTCTGCATGAATAGCGCCAGCTTCTCACGCATGTCCTGCATTTCATTCTGCATCTGATCCATAACTCTTCGGCAGTTGGTACGAGTGGAGTATCGGTGCGGGCGCTGACTTTCAATCCTGAAAAGACCTGGTACAGTGCAGGAAATGAGATACAGTTCAATAATCACCTGGAATGCAATATGAATGTGAATGCAATGCAATATGTGTTTGTGCATTAGGGAAAATCATTCCCCGATTCTAGTGCGAATGTGCCAGTGCGGTGATAGTGACAGCAATACGAAGGTCGGAGCCGAATCATAGAAAACACCTCATATATTGCAGAGAAATCCATTAAGCCCAGAATACAATATCAATGAATGTACAATAAGAAGGCATGACCTCAACCAACAATCCTGGTGATGGTCAGCGCTATGCAAATAAAGCATTCACATTAATACATGAAATGGTCAAGTGCTCCCATATGCCTGGTACTCTTCTAATAACTTCTTAGTCTCTGGATGACTTGGTCGGGTAAGCAGGCCCTCAACAAGTAGATCTCTTCGCTTGAGAACACGTTGCAAATCACCAGCGGATTCCTCCCATGCCCCTTCTCCGAAGCGATCCTCTAGCTTCCGCTTCTGAGACACAGCTTCTTTCTTGCCTTCGATGGCCTTGTTCAATGCATTCTGGAGACTATATCTTGCCATTACCTCCTCTTCATACTTCTTAGTGCTAGCCTTCAACTGTTCTTCGAGTTCAGAAATTTGCTGCTTCAATTTGTCTTCCCTCTTTTTGTTGTTGGTTAGCGTAGCATTCCACGTTTTGTTACAAGAAGAGATTTCCCGGTGGGCGGCATCGAGTGCTTTCTTTTTGGACTCCAACATATCATGAGAGCTTCTGAATTCTTTCCTCAGGCGTTCACGCTTCTTTTTCTCTTCAGTCAATTCAGCACCTAGCCGGTTTACTAATTCAATCTGCTGTTGGAAAGAATGCACAACCTTGTTCTTCTCACTACGCATCTGAGCCAGTTCCTTTTCTAACTCTTCATTGATCCTCATCAAGGCTTCCTTTTCTTTTACAACTCGCTCGTAGACCTCCATAGTAACAGTGGTTGGTTCCTCCACCGAAATATGAACAGGGACTGGTGCAGCTGGAAATGGCATCAGCAACTGTCTTGCTCTCTCTTGGATCCAAACTTTGTATGATACATAAGCCTGACAATCATTCTTCCCCAACAGTGGTTTCCCTCTTCTGTTGATACGCATCCATGCGTGCTGGAGCTTAGCTAGTAACTCTCCATTCAAATCACCGGTGAAGTACAGAGATTCCCGTACTTCTTCCTCCCTAGGTGGGTTCTTCAACGCGTATCCAAACTGGCGAACAAACAGAGATGGGTTATAATTGATGCACCCTTTTCTTCCTATCAAAGGAACATTAGGATACCCAGAACAACTGAAAATAAGCTCAGACCCCAGCAAGTCTCGGTCAAACCACTCGATGTCTTTAGAAGATAGTCTCATCAGGCGCTCTGGCCAGTCAGCTGTAGTTGCACTATCTACAAAAGGTCCCTTTAGGGGGAGATGGCTCTTAAACCACATGTTCAACAGCGGCGCACAACAGTAAACAGTCTTTCCTCTTCTATTTTCATTTTTGTAGTGCAATGAATGATATAGATCTCCAATCAAAGTGGGTACCGGGTTGCCAGCAGCAAACAGATGAAAAGCGTCCAAGTCCACAAAATTGGGTAAGTTGGGAAACAGCACTATTCCGTAGATGCACAGAGCCAAGATAGCATTAAAGACTATCTAGCACCTGCTCTTGGCGTACTCTTGAGCTTTGCCAATCAGAAAATCGAGGGAGAAACCTGGAACCCCAAGCCAAGAAGTCACTAATAGTTCAGAAGCGTTCATGTGCAAGGCCTTAGCTAAGTCCTCCAGCTGGGGCTTAGCTTCACGATGGATGAAAGGAACCTTATTTTGCACCGGCAGCTCGATAAACTCCGCGTATTCCTCCATGGTAGGCCCCAAAATAAAGTCAGAAAACGTGAAACATCTCAATGCAGGGTCATAGAATTGCATCAAGGTGTACAACCCATTCATCTCAACAGCAGTTGGCTTGCAGACCAGTCTCAACAATCCTCCATGACTCATCCTGAAACTTCTCCTAACCTCATCATCAACAAGGGCATCAGACCAAGTAGGGGAGTAATGTCCGGTGTAGGTAACTTGTATGCAACTGTCTTTCTCAAACCAGCCATGATCAATAAGCAGAAGTCCGGGCACTAGAATCAGGGAATATGCAAATGCACCTGCAGCACAGACACACGTTAATGAAATGCACATGATAATGGTTATGCGAGCAATGCAATGTAAATAGATGCAACAGGGACCAAATGCCATGGCTGAGAAGCCTGAACCACATCAAAAGTCTCAGATAGACCCTCCAGAATTCCTCAAACCCTGGTCTTAGACAGACCCAATACAAAGCTCCAACACTGGTCTTTGAATAACCCCATAACATAACTCTGACTGGTCTCTGACAGACCCCTCAACTGTCCATAAATACCCTGAATCTCAGATCAAGAAACAAACCGGTCTCTGAAGGTCTAGTTACCTGCATAGCCCCAAACCCTCTCACTGGTAGGTGTCCTAGTAACTGACAATGGTATGGTATCCTATGCGGTCGTCGGCGTCACAGACTTTCAGGGTTGATGATACGATTCCCAGAAGGAGTGGCATCATCAAATCCTGAAGAGGCCTCACTTAGCCAACTTCCAAATGATCGGTTCCCGGAGTCGACAATTCAGCTAACCAACAACCCCTTCGACCCAAAGGGTAGAAAAAGAAGTCAACCAGAAGAACCTCGTCCGAGTGTAGATTTTGTGGGACACTAATGCAAGCAAAGTCGGCACGCGCCCACTACTTTCTACTCTAATTCTAAGTGCACTCTGTCGCTACTCGAAAAATGCATCGCGCAACGACGGGGAGGCGAAAAGAAAGGACAGAAGAGTCGCCACCGAACTTTATTTATCCCATGAGGGGAAAGGAAAATATCGAGAAAACCTTAAGAAAGAAAAGGATAAGATGGTCTCGCGACCAAGAACGGGTTCGGAAGCCGGTTATGCGAGGGGAAGGTATTAGCACCCCTCGCATCCATCGTACTCGATGGGAACCTTTTGTTTGTCGATGTGTGAATTTATTTGCTAAAACATTATGCTATAAAAGTGCTCCACAGGGTAAAAGAAGGGTTAGAAACAAGAAAGTTAGGAGGAAAGAGAGAACGGGGAAAAAGAGAAAGAACAGACTCGGTAGGACTTCGCAGTCCTATGCCTACGTATTCTCAATAGTCATGAGAAAGTCAGAGTCGACGTAGTTCGGGAGACTACAGATATAGGGGGGAATGTGCTCGGCAAGGATTGTGGCCCTTGTGCCTACGTATCTTTACTTGAAGAAGTAAAGAATCAGAGCAACCGTAGTTCGGCCTACGGTGTGTTGATGTTTTTTATGGATGATGCTATCGTGCACATTCTAGCAGTTTAGGTGTTTTGCTGCTCGCTCGCTGGAGACTTAGGCGTACCTGTTTGCGGTAGAACGGACGTAACATATCCTTTTGAAAGATTGATTAGCTTTCGCCACGCGGGGCAAGAAGTCACGTTTGATTGATTGGATTGTTTTTTTAGGGGGGCGAGACAGGTCCTCGGATAGTAACCCCTATGGGTAGTACCCAATTCGTCATCTCAAAGTTTTTGTTATAAAAGGGTGTGGCGAATGAGGCGTCTTCGTATTGAAAGACGAGCGTCGAAACCACCCTCACTACAGTGGGCATCCCTACGCTCGGAGAAGAAGGGGTCTACACCCAATCCTCTCTCTTTAATTCAATGCAAAGAGAACTTCGTTCTCTTATTAAAGATGTTTTTGGTTTTGAATGGTAAGTGCTTTGCGACAGAGAACCCTACGGTAAACGTCAGCACTCGGGATAGGAGAAGGCCTACGCCTAACCACTCCGCGACCATTCAAGTTTTTGTATGAAAAGGAATTTGAAAATGCACTCGGTACAGGGCCGAGGTTTTAGGTGGGAAAGGTTGCGGGATGAAGTTGTGAAAGCGAGATGGTGGATAAAGTTGTGTTTTCGTATCGAAAGACGAGTATCGAGACCACCCTCACTACAGTGGGCATCCCAACACTCGAAGAAGAAGAGGTCTACACCCAATCTTCTCTTCTTAATTCGATACAAAGAGAAATCAATTTATTACGGTTTGAAAATGGACTCGGTACGAGACCGAGTTTTTAGGAGGGATGGTATGGAAACGTCTTCGTATTGAAAGACGAGCGTCGAAACCACCCTCACTACAGTGGGTATCCCAATGCTTGAAGAAGAAGAGGTCTACACCCAATCCTCTTTTTAGCTCAACACAAAGAAATGATTTTAAGGAGATGAGATTTGAAAACGGACGGGAAGCGTCTTCGTATTGTAAGACGAGTGTCGGAACCACCCTCACTACAGTGGGCATCCTAACACTCGGAGAGGAAGAAAGTCTACACTTAATCCCCTCTTTTTAATTCAATACAAAGATAATTTGATTTTGAAAATTGTTTGACAAAGTTTTGAATCGAGCCGGGACAAGTAATGAAGAGAGAAAAGGGGTGGTCTCAGATCCAACATTACCTATCAATAATTTGACTGGTAATGAATTACGGAGGTCTCGTCATCGACCTCAAAGGCAAAAAAAATGCCCAATAACAAAAGAGAAATGAGATAACTCTAAAAATATAAAATACTATAAATTATCTAGTATAAAATTCCACAAATGAAAAGATATTCTAAAACTTTATTATAAAATTTAAATAAATAAAAATTCTAAGAAAAAAAATAATTATAAAATAAAACTCTAGAAAATAATATATACATAAAAAAAAGACTATTTATAGAAATGATAATAATAATAATAATAATAATAAAATAAAACAAAATGATTAATTAAAAAAAAATAAAAAAAGATAAATAGCAACCTATTAAATATAAAGCCCGATTCAAATTTCCAAATTCTCATAATCCAACTTTTTCTTTAAAAATAATGAAATAATTAAAGTAAATGAATTATTTATTATATAAAAAAGGAATTAAAAACAATTCAAACAAAACCAAATATACAGTGATCTTAAATGGCCATCGAACAAACATGGTGAGCTGACAAAGACTCACTTTTATAATGACTTTTGTTTCTTCATGGTCATGATAAACTTTCCACCCAATTCACATATCACCAAACCACTCCATGTTTAGTAATTGATAATAACACCCATTAACCTCAAATAAACCACCATGATAGAAAGATTCAAATTATTAACAAACCATCCATTGGTTCAAAGTTCTAAAAAAAATCAAACTCTTTTAGCAGTAAATAAATCTAACAGATTTAGAGATATGTGGATCTCATTATCTTAGCAAGGCTACACATGAACTTAACACACATGAACATCATGACGAGACGCACACTCCCCTTTCTTTCCACCGATGCATGTTAAAGAAACAGATCCAACGAAATACACAATACAAAAAATAAGCATGTTCCTCATTTATGAATAAAAATCCAAACAAGAAAGAAGAAGTATGAAACGAACCTATCAAATGGAAACAACAAAACGACGGTGACTCAAATGCAACTGATCTTCATGGTTCACTGTTGTTGCTGAACCGCGTTGTTCAAAGCGCGTTGCCGGAATCGTTGAGTCGTTGGAGCTGCAGCGGTTGTAGTTGCGCGTTAGCGTGAAGATAGTGCAGAGTTGTTGTTGTTGTTACTGTCACGAGCTTGGCTATTATTGGCGAAATGAGTTACGGAAGCTGAGGACATTTGGAGTGGGTTTCCGTCCGTTAATGGAGATTTGAGGATATGGTTTATGGTGTTAGTTGTTAAAAGCTTGAAGAAAACGAAGAAGTTGAAGTTTCAGAAGTTTGTGAGTGGAGGTTTTTATGGTTGGAGAAGAAGAGTTTCGTTGCGAATGGGTTATGGCGATGAACAATGGAGCGGCGGTTGCTGCATTTTTTTTTCGGTTTTGGATGGATGTTTGGAGGTGAACAGTGGGCGGCTAGGTTTCTGTGTCCACTCTTCCCTAGGTTGAAGACGTAAAACAGTGTTTTATACCCTCAAAGGGTGACACATGGCAAACAGTTAAGACTAAAGACTGATTAAGGGCTTGGTTAAATGTTAAATGCTGATAAATGGTGATTAGTGCTGATGATGTTTTGATTAAATTGTACTACTAATAAACTCCTAATTAATCTACACCACTAATTAATTTAAACTAAATGAAAATATGAATAATAAAACAAATTAATTCTAATTTAATAATACTAATAATTAAAATAAATCAAATAAAATAAAACTATTTAAATATATTCTAAATAACTCTAACAATGTAATGAACCTATTTAACAAACTAAATTCTACTTAAAAAAAATCTATTTACAAATTATTAAAATAAAATATATTCTAAAGAAAAAATAAATAATTATCCTAATTCTAAAAATATAATAAAATCAAAATTCAACACTTAATTAAATTAAATAAATGATAAAAATAAAGATATGAACAAAAAGTAATATTTGCAAGGAAATGAGAAAATAAACATGAAATTTAAAATTTACAAAAATGCCCTTTTGCCACGTGTCAGGCTCCTATTAGGCAAAATAGTCGGAATTTGAAAAACGCTCAATCGGGGTGGACACGCGTCTAAACGGCATGAAATTAAGTAAAAAATGTAAAATAAAATGCGAAAATATTTACAAAAATTGGCGGGCAAATTTAGGGTATGACAGATGCCCCTATCTAATTGGCTTAGACCGAGTAAGATGAATTGCTGCAGCGTTCATTTTTCAAGGTAGAAGTCAATTAGATACAAAGAATATCTTAAATTTGTCCAAAAAGGAATAAAAAGCTCGGGAATGAAATACTGGATACCTTACAAAGGTCGCTACCACCAAAAGGATGACAATACACACACTGCCCTGACATCAAAAGGATGTAGGGGATCCATTACCAAAAGGATAATGGAGAACAAATGCTAGTCATGACACCAAAAGGATGTCAGACCCATCACCAAAAGGTTGATGGAGTGAAAACATGGCGAACCCGACACTAAAAGGATGTAAGGAGTCCATTACCAAAAGGATAATGGAAAACACGTTAGTCATGACACCAAAAGGATGCCAGACCCATCACCAAAAGGATGATGGAGCAGAGACGCTAGTCATAACACCAAAAGGATGTTAGACCCATCACCAAAAGGATGATGAAGCGAAACAAAATCAACCCTAACACCAAAGGGTGAAAGGGATCGGATAAGCTTCTCTGAAGAGATTGCCACTTATCGCTGAAGATGGATAAGCTTCTCTGAAGAGATTGCCACTTCGCTGAAGATGGATAAGCTTCTCTGAAGAGATTGCCACTTATCGCTGAAGATGGATAAGCTTCTCTGAAGAGATTGCCACTTATCGCTGAAGATGGATAAACTTCTCTGAAGAGATTGCCACTTATCACTGAAGATGGATAAGCTTCTCTGAAGAGATTGCCACTTATCGCTGAAGATGGATAAGCTTCTCTGAAGAGATTGCCACTTATCGCTGAAGATGGATAAGCTTCTCTGAAGAGATTACCACTTATCGCTGAAGATGGATAAGCTTCTCTGAAGAGATTGCCACTTCGCTGAAGATGGATAAGCTTCTCTTAAGAGATTGCCACTTATCGCTGAAGACGGATAAGCTTCTCTGAAGAGATTGCCACTTATCGCTGAAGATGGATAAGCTTTTCTGAAGAGATTGCCACTTATCGCTGAAGATGGATAAGCTTCTCTGAAGAGATTGCCACTTATCGCTGAAGATGGATAAGCTTCTCTGAAGAGATTGCCACCTATCGCTGAAGATGGATAAGCTTCTCTGAAGAGATTGCCACTTATCGCTGAAGATGGATAAGCTTCTCTGAAGAGATTGCCACCTATCGCTGAAGATGGATAAGCTTCTCTGAAGAGATTGCCACTTATCGCTGAAGATGGATAAGCTTCTCTGAAGAGATTGCCACTTATCGCTGAAGATGGATAAGCTTCTCTGAAGAGATTGCCACTTATCGCTGAAGATGGATAAGCTTCTCTGAAGAGATTGCCACTTATCGCTGAAGATGGATAAGCTTCTCTGAAGAGATTGCCACTTATCGCTGAAGATGGATAAGCTTCTCTGAAGAGATTGCCACTTATCGCTGAAGATGGATAAGCTTCTCTGAAGAGATTGCCACTTATCGTTGAAAATGGATAAGCTTCTCTGAAGAGATTGCCACTTATCACTGAAGTCTGCTGGAGACAATTCACTGGGGATCACCCATGGATTTACTGGAGATGCCCCTGTCTGGGCTGAATGTTGATTTTGAAGATCTGATTAACCACGAGGTTGAAATACATCGTGCGATACACCCACGGTCTTGAAGAGATGCCCCTGACTGGGCTAAATCTTGCTTTGAAGCTCTTGACTTTGCCCAATAAATGTTGAACAAATTTGTGGGGAACGCCCACGGTCTTGCGGAAGATGCCCCTGACTGGGCTGATTACGATCTTGATATCCTCTGACTCTCGTGGGAAAAAAACCACGATTTTGCAACGGATGCCCCTGACTGGGCTGATGATGATCTTGAAAATCATCAAAATGGATCCTGGATCCGATCTCGCACATGCTAATGCTGAATGGTAAAGATGTCCCATAAACGGAAATGGAAACGGAAGTGCAAATGCTAATGTGCGGAGATGCAAGAGTTGGGGGAAGTATGATATGATTATGGATCTGTATATGATGCAAGATACTTACGAAGCTGAATGCGATGCGCATGATGTATAGGATTGCGGATAGTAATGGAAATGCAGGTGCCGACATGGCGGACTTTGGTGGTGGGAAAGTGAAAGATAAGCCTGACTTCCCGACATCATCTATTTATGATGTATAAAGAACTTGGATGTATTGAGATTTTCAGCTCATGGCCTGCTCTGCCGGGTTTGACGACCTTGTCAGTCAAGTTGTTACAAGATTTAGAATGATGTTCCTGCGTACTCTTTAGAGTCATGGTCATCCTTTAGTTACCCCAAGAGGGTAAGTTATCCCTTAATCTAATTTACCATAATGTCATTATATGCAAAACCCATCATCAAATAAATGAAACTTGCAACCAAAGGGTAAATAAAAAACAGAAAAAGCTTTGATGAAAGTAATTTTATTGATGAAAACCCATAAATGGGAAAATTACAAAAGGAGGCAATTCCTAAAAGAGGTAACTGCTTTTAAAAGAGAAAATAAAGACTTAAGGCAACGTTGAAAATGGTCCCTGCCAAATTTCAAATCCGCTATGGCCCATATGTCTCTGAAGACCCTTCACGCCTTGCTTTCGAGCGCCAGAATCGAATTGATCTTTCTCAGTTGAGAGCTTGATAGTTACGAGGAATAATTCACACGCCTTTTCAAGATGCAGTTCTGCCTTTTTGAATCCCTAACTTTTGCCTAGGCTGCCTTTTCAGGTTTTCAGCCTATCAGGATACTCTTTTTTTTTACTTCTAGTCCCTAATTTTGCCTGAGCCATTTTTATGGTCCACCAGGACGCCCATTTTTGCGTGGATTTTCTTTTTTTTTGGGTCCACCGGGCCTATCTTTTAGGCATAATATTTTTTAACTGCATCTGCATTCACAGGGGATGAGAGATCGTCACCATCCATGGTTGACAGGATCAAGGTCCCTCCGGAGAAAACTTTCTTTACTACATACGGACCCTCATAGTTTGGTGCCCATTTTCCTCTTGGATCGACGTGAGTTGGCTGAATTTTCCTTAGCACCAAATCTCCTGCTCGGATGTGTCGTGGGCGAACCTTCTTATCAAAGGCCCTCTTCAATCGTTTTTGGTATAATTGTCCATGACAGATGGCCGTCATGCGTTTCTCGTCGATGAGATTGAGTTGGTCGAGTCTGGCTTGTATCCATTCGGCCTCATCTAGCTTGACGTCTGCTAAAATCCTTAAGGAGGGAATCTCTACTTCAATGGGCAATACTGCTTCCATGCCATATACGAGAGAAAACGGGGTTGCCCCTGTGGAAGTGTGCACTGAGGTGCGGTAGCCATGCAATGCGAACGGCAACATCTCGTGCCAGTCTTTGTAAGTCTTCACCATCTTCTGGACGATTTTCTTAATGTTCTTATTTGCCGCCTCAACAGCTCCGTTCATTTTAGGGCGATAAGGTGTTGAATTGTGGTGTTCAATTTTGAAGTTTTCACACAACTCTTTCATCATCTTATTGTTGAGGTTTGAACCATTGTCTGTAATGATCTTGTTCGGGATTCCATATCGACAAATAATCTCTTTTTTGATGAAGCGAGTCACCACTTGCTTAGTGACATTGGCATAGGACGCCGCTTCTACCCATTTGGTAAAGTAATCGATGGCCACTAAAATAAAACGGTGCCCATTTGAAGCGGTTGGCTTGATGCGTCCGATTACATCTATACCCCACATAGCGAAGGGCCAAGGAGAAGTCAAAACATTCAGAGGGAGTGGTGAAGTATGAACCTTGTCTGCGTAAATTTGGCACTTGTGGCATGACTGGACATGGAGACAACAATCCGTTTCCATCGTCATCCAATAGTATCCTGCCCTCAAAATCTTTTTAACCATAGTATGACCACTAGCATGTGTCCCAAAAGATCCTTCATGCATTTCATTTATGATACGCTTTGCCTCGTGTTTATCCACGCATCTGAGTAGAACCGAATCGTAATTCCGCTTGTATAGCACGTCACCACTGAGGAAGAACTTTGAGGAGAGCTTTCTGAGATACTTCTTGTCAGTGATAGTTATGCCTTCTGGATATTCTTGTGTCTCTAGATATCGCTTGATATCATAGAACCAAGGATGGTTATCAGTTTTAGCTTCTTCCCCCTCGGCCGCTAGGCAATAAGCGGGTTCATCCAAATATTCTAAACGGATGGATGGCGCCTCATTCTCCCACTTGACTTGAAACATAGATGCTAGTGTTGCTAGAGCGTCAGCCAACTGATTTTCTCCTCTGGAAATGTGATGGAAGGTGATCTCATCAAAGTACGGGATTAACTTCAAGACATGATCTCTGTAAGGAATTAACTTGAGGTCCAGTGTTTCATACTCCCCTTTAATCTGGCATATGACAAGCGCGGAATCTCCATAGACTTCTAGAATCTTGATTCTATTATCAATGGCAGCTTCAATTCCGAAAATACAGGCTTCATATTCGGCCATGTTGTTAGTACACTTAAAGCATAATCTGGCGGTGAATGGTAAGTGAAAACCAGTTGGAGAAGTGATGATTGCCCCGATTCCACAACCTTTGGCATTTGCGGCACCATCGAACACGAGCGTCCATCGCGATCCTGGTTCGGGTCCATCATCTGGGCTTGGCGTGGCATAATCTCTGGCAAACATGACGTCTTCGTCAGGGAAATCGAAACGCATAGACTGGTAGTTGTCCATAGGTTGGTGGGCAAGGTATTCAGAGAGCACACTCCCTTTGATAGCTTTCTGCGTAACATACTGGATGTCATACTCTGTTAACACCATTTGCCAACGAGCTACCCGCCCGGTGAGAGCGGGCTTCTCGAATATGTATTTGACAGGATCCATCTTGGAGATCAACAAAGTCGTATGGGTGAGCATATATTGTCTCAAGCGTTTTGCTGCCCAAGCCAATGCGCAACATGTCTTCTCGAGCATCGAATATCTCGTTTCACAGTCATTAAACTTCTTGCTGAGGTAATAGATTGCATGCTCTTTCCTGCCGGTTTCATCATGTTGTCCCAATACGCATCCCATGGATCCCTCTAACACAGTCAAGTACATGATCAGGGGTCGTCCGGGCACCGGAGGCATCAAGATCGGCGGTTCTTGTAGGTATTCCTTTATCTTCTCAAAGGCTTTCTGACAGTTATCGTTCCATACCACGGCTTGATCCTTTCGAAGTAATTTGAAGATGGGCTCACAAGTGGCCGTTAGATGAGATATGAACCTGGCGATATAGTTCAACCTCCCAAGGAATCCTCGGACCTCTTTTTCAATTTTGGGGGCCGGCATTTCCTGGATAGCTTTGACCTTATCTGGATCGACTTCAATCCCTTTCTGGCTCACAATAAAACCTAGCAATTTACCAGATCTTACACCAAAAGTGCATTTGTTGGGATTTAGTCTCAGCTGGAATTTCCTTAACCGGGCGAATAGCTTTCCCAAGTGGATAAGGTGCTCCTCCTCAGTCTGGGATTTCGCAATCATATCGTCTACATAACACTCAATCTCTTTATGTATCATGTCATGGAAAAGAGTGACCATTGCTCGCTGATATGTTGCGCCTGCGTTCTTAAGTCCAAATGGCATAACCTTGTAACAGAAAGTTCCCCATGGAGTGATGAAAGTCGTCTTTTCCATATCTTCGGGCGCCATCTTAATCTGGTTATATCCAGAAAAGCCATCCATAAATGAGAATACAGAAAATTGGGCTGTGTTGTCTACTAGCACATCAATGTGTGGCAAAGGGAAGTCATCTTTCGGACTCGCTCTATTAAGGTCTCTATAATCTACACACATTCGCACCTTCCCATCCTTTTTAGGTACTGGGACAATATTCGCTATCCATTGCGGATAGTTGGATACTGCCAGAAAACCAGCGTCCAATTGCTTTTGTACCTCTTCTTTGATCTTGAAAGACATCTCTGGCTTTGTTCTCCTCAACTTTTGCTTCACCGGCGGGCAGCCTTCCTTGAGAGGTAGTCTGTGCATCACAATCTCTTCATCTAGACCGGGCATATCTTTGTAAGACCAAGCAAATACGTCAACATACTCTCGAAGCAATATTATCAGTTTTGACTTAACCTCTGACTCTAAAGCCGCGCCTATCTTGATTTCTTTGGCATCCTCCTCAGTTCCCATGTTGATGACTTCGACCTCTTCTTGGTAGGGCTGAATGACCTTTGACTCCTGCTTCAATAGTCTAGCTAGCTCTTCTGGGAGATCACAATCTTCCTCGCAGTCTTCGTCGGCTTGGTAGATCGGGTTATCAAAGTCATATTGGACCATAGCGGGGTCGTTATTGACAGGAGCAAGGGAAGATCTGCACGATGAATGACTTCATGCTTTATTCTTATTTTTTATATTTTTAGAAATGGTTGACAGAAAAAAGGAAAATAAAACAAAACATTGTCTTTCAAGGATAATTTTATGTGCAAAAAGTAAAAATGAAAGAAAGAGAGCGTAATTGGATGCGAAAGTTTATTTATTGATGATAAGTTATGCTTTAAAAGCAAAAGGCCCTACAACATGATACATATGCCTTGGGCAGAGCATATGATTTTTTTTAGATAAAATAAAAGGGAATTACTCGTCTACTAGAGTAACTTCGGGGATTTCAACGACTCTCCAATTGTTCAAAGTTTGATTAGGCGCCCTAGGATACACCATACACAGCTCTTCATGATCTTCGGTTTCAGTTTCCAAAAACATGACTTGACCATCGACAAGGTGGCCTCCACTAGTAAAAACCAACGGAGTTACAAGCTCTTTGCCCTTATCAGTTGCATTCTTCTGCTTGTAGCCTAGACCAGCTCCATTTTTGTTGACGGGCAATTCCAGCACCCTGCCCCATCCTCGCGGATGTCCTTCCTCTATCACCGTCCTCGCGTCCTTCCAAGTCACTATTGAAGATGCTGGCTTTTCGTAAATCATTTCAACATTGATCACTTCAAAAGCTTGAAACGGTGTCTCATGCACCTCATTTCCTACTTCCACATAGCGGAAAGAAGCAAGATGGCTCACAAGAACATCTTCCTCATCCTCAATGATGACCATCTGATTGTTAATCATAAATTTGATCTTTTGATGCAAGGTTGAAGTTACAGCGCCTGCGGAATGAATCCACGGACGACCAAGAAGGCAACTGTAAGCGGGGTATATATCCATTACGTAAAACGTAATGATGAAAGTATGAGGTCCGATCTTGATCGGGAGGTCAACCTCGCCTACCACAGTTCTCTTAGCTCCATCAAAAGCTTTTACAATAGTTTGACTTGGCTTCATCACAAGTCCTTCAATTGACAGCTTGCACAACGAGCTTTTTGGTAATACATTCAGCGATGATCCAGTGTCAACGAGCACCCTAGAGAAAACAACATCCACACATTCGATGGTAATGTGCAAGGCCTTGTTATGACTTTTACCTTCGGGAGGTAATTCACTATCATTAAAGCTCAAAATATGACCTGATGCAATATTTCCCACCACTTCTTCAAACTATACTACTGATATCTCCTCTGGCACGTGGGCTGCCTTCAAGAATTTTAGCAGTGCTTCTTGATGGGCCTTTGAACACATTAACAATGACAGCATGGATATCTTCGAGGGCGTCTGATTGAGCTGATCAATCACTTTGTAATCGCTTTTCTGAATGATTCTTAGAAACTCCTCCGCTTCATCATTTGGGATGCCTTTCTGTTTAGATGACTGCCCCTGTTCATTGGTGCTCGGTACGGCAGTACCTTTCCTCGTATTGTCACTGCTGTTGACAGGAGGTGCAGTCGGAGCGAAGATTCGACCACTTCTAGTGACGCCTCCGGTTCCCACGATGTTCTCTACAGTCTTCTTTTCTTCCAATACATCTTCTTCTGCCACCTTCTGTCCATTGAGAAAAACAGCTTCATCGTATAACCAAGGTACAACCTTGGTGCTCTTGTACGAAAACGGAGATGGGGCCGAAATGACAAGCTGGTTCATTGATGGTGGAGACATAGGTATCTTAACTGGATCATACGGGATTTGCAGTGGGATAGAAGTATGTCCATACATGTCCCATTCTTCCTCATCGCACGGTATGGTCAATGGTGTGCGGTTCGAATTGTCAACTGGGATCCAAAGCTCATATCCATCATCATATGGTATCTCTAATGTTTCGAACGGAATTTCAAGAGTAGCAACTTCCTCAATCTTTGATAGTTGTTCTGCTACTAATACACCCTGCTCAATCAGGCCTTGTATGCCCTTCTTCAGCTCAGCGCATCCTTGAGATCCATCCATGCAAACATGGCAATTAGTTGGACATCCTGGGTAAATGTTTTTCAACAAGAGTTGCTCCTTAACAGTGGAAAGTGGGGTCCTCAATTTCTCAATATCCGAAATTAATCGGATCCCCTTAGAGTCTTCAATCATGTTTGTTGAGTGGTGAGGTGGCATTGGATTAGATTTGATGTTCGGAGTATTTCGGGTAAAGTTTATCGCTTTTGAGTCGATAAGATTTTGCACAATGTATTTTAAAGCCTTACAATTCTCGATGCTATGGCCTGGGGCGCCAGAGTGGAATTCACATCTCGCATTTACATCGTAGCCGTAGGGGAGAACAGCCGGAGGATCTTTCATTTCCCTAAGTTGAACGAGACCTGCTTTCAACAAGAACGGAAGCAATTTGGCGTAAGTGGACGGAATTGGATCAAGCCTCCTTTCTGGCTTTCTCTGTCCTTGATACTGATTTTGTCTTGGTTGATAGGGTTGTTGTTGTCGGTTTTGCTGAGGCGCAGGCTGATTTGCCGGAATAGAAAGTGGTTGCTGTGGAGCGATGGCAGCAATGTGGTGATAACCTTGGTGAGTTCTCCTTCCATTGGTGAACACTGCACTAGCTTCGCCTTCCCTTTTCTTAACGAAACCCTGATAAGGCTTCTTGACCCCGCTTGCAGATCCGCCTGCATTCTGAATTTTTCCCGCCTTCATGAAACTCTCTAATCTCTCTCCAGCCATAACAAGTTCAGAAAACACCGTGGAGGTTGAGGATGCTAACCGCTCAAAGATCGGTCCTTGTAGCGTGCCCATGAATAGGTCTGTCAGTTCTTTCTCCATCAGTGGAGGTTGTACCCTTGCAGCTACTCCCCTCCATCTCTGCGCGAAGTCCTTAAAACACTCATTCGGCTTCTGAGTCAAATTCTGAAGCTGCATACGATTCGGAGCCATGTCAGTATTATACTGATAATGCTTCACGAAAGCGTCTGCTAACTCTTTCCAGCTTCTTACGTTGGATCGTTCAAGGTGCATATACCATTCTAGGGATGCCTCTGTTAAGCTATCTTGAAAGAAATGGATTAGTAGCTTCTCGTCATCAGAATAGGCGGCCATCTTCCTACAGTAAGACCTTATGTGGGTCTTAGGACAACTGTTACCCTTGTACTTCTCGAAGGTTGGAATTACAAACTTTGGAGGTATCTTAACTCCGGGTACAAGACATATTTCAGCGGCATCCAGTCCCAAAACATCGGGGCCTTGCAATGCCCTTACCACCTCTTGTAAGGCCTTGAACTTTTTCTCCAACTCAGCGGTTTGGGGTGCACATGCTTCAGCTGAATTCTCATAGAAGCCCTCATGTTCATCGTATTAGACTGGTATTGGGATTGCAGTGCCATGAGGTTGAGTAGTACCGACTGGCGGAGGGACGGTGTTGATAGGTACGGCGCCGGCAGAAGTAGGAATTGCCCCAACAGGGGTTGGGGTGGCATCAACAGGAATTGGAATTGCACCACTTGCATTGGGAATCGCACCAGCCAAAGTCTGATTAGCGTTCCTCTCCGCTGCTTGTCTCATCTCTTCTTGACTCCTGGCCATATTCTGAATCACCTCCATGAGTTGATTCATTTGCGTTTTCATGCCTAGCATCTCGCTCCTCATAGTAGCCTGGTCCTGCTCTATCTGATCCATGATTCTCTTCTGGCTATTCCTTGTGTTATACCGATGCCGTGAAGTCAGCTTGCTTCACTCTTTCTGAAAGGGGTAAGCGGTGTGTAAGATCGGGTTGTAGGAAATGCAAAAAAGAAAAATGCGCAAACGTATGCAAAATGCTCGAGAGACTTTCGAGGCTTGTGATTATCATTGGTATCGTAGAATCATGACTGAATAATAAGGAAGTGCACAATTTGGACCAAAAAGCAATCTTTCATTAATTTTAGAAAAAATTCATACAGACAAAAGCTGAATAAGTCGAAACTACAAGTCGTGCTACAAAAGATAACTGAATAACTAAAATTCTCTCTTTTGGAGACGTTCTTCAAGCTTCTTCGTCTCAAACATGAACCTCCTAACCATTTGGTCGCAGAGCTGGATAAAGTGGTGAACAGAAGGGGGGACATCATTCCCTTCCAAGTCTTGAATGGCGCTTTCCAACCTCCATGGGATATCACGGATCATGAGGTTGCAATGCTCCACCAAATTATTGTACCTAGCACGACACATATCTTGAGTCGACTGGTAATAACAAATAGAATCCACATGGGTGTCCAACAACTCATTGAGCTGAGCCTCCTTCTCGAGCCACTGCGCACTATCTCTTTGCAAAGCCTCGAAACGATTCCTCCACAGAAGGGCTGTTTCTTGGGCAGTTTCCAATTCTTGACATTTGTTATTCCACAGGTCAGACGTGACATATGAGTCTTTCAATGCCTCCTCTTTGAGTCTTCGTTCATTTTCCGCTAGGGTCAAGGCATTTCTCAGTCGTTCTTCAAGATCCCCAATATCAGCCTCAAGATTCTCTCGTATTTCCTTCTTTTCGGCAGAGGCTATCTCAAAGAGGTGCCACGCCCTATCACAAGAAGCTTTGGTGTCCTTTAAGCGTTGTCGGAGAGTTGTTAATGATGCATCAGCCCCTTCGTAACCCTGTTGGTACCTGACTCTCAGATCCGTTTCTAATTTTAGCTTCTTGCTACTTTCAGCTGCTTGATCCTGTTCAAACTCCACCTTTCTTTTGTACTGACCACTCTCCACCTTTGCTTGGTGGACTTCATTCTGAAGGTCCTGGTTCTCCTTAGTCAATCTCTCCACTATTAGCTTCAGTTTTTCATATTCTTCTATGGACACATGAGTGGGAGCAGGAGGTGCTTCTTGCATACAGGGCTCTAAGGGAAATGGTAACGACCTTTCAGCTACTCTAGCTAGTAACCACCGGTTGTATGGCTCCTTTGCCACGCAATTCTTCGCTTTTAACTCCTTCCTCCCCTTTGTATGAATCTTACCCCAAGCCTTAGCAATCTTCCTGACAAACGCAGGGTCCTCTGATGTGGCTAGCAAAAAGAAACTCTGAACCTTCTCTGCTTCGGGCTCGCCCTCCATAGCATAGCCCAACTGACGTAATATACAACCGGCCCTACCGATCAAAGGTACATTACTGAATTCTCCACAACTAAAAATGATTTCCACATCATAGTACTCAGGAGAGTACCAAGCAATATCACTAGCTTCCAGAGACATGATGCGTTGAGACCATTTTAATTTCTTCTTGTTTTCTATGAACGGCCCTTTCTTGGGTAAATGAGAAGCATACCACTTGTATAGTAGGTGAGAGCAGCATTGGATCATTCCCGCCTTCTTTTCACTCCTCCAATGAATGGAGTGATAAACATCGGCAAGGAGTGTAGGGATGGGATTCTTCTGCATGAAGAGAACGATGGCAGTGATGTATATGAAATTGTCCACATTTGGAAAGAGGACGATCCCATAAATCATTAGAGCAACGCTTATTCCGAACTTTTCCCAATCTTCGTCCACCTTGTATTGAGCAGCCTTTTCTAGCAGAAATTTCAATGGAAAACCCTGAACACCCCCTTTACTGGTTAGACCCTCTTTGACTTCCTCTTTGGTCATACGTAGAGTAAGAGCAATGGCAGGAGGTTTTGGTTCTTCTTCCAAGCCTGTGTATATAGGTTGATCCTTAATCTTGATGTTCAAAATGTGGGAATATTCCTCAAGAGTAGGGGCCAACTGATAGTTTTGAAAAGTGAAACATCTGAGAGGTGCATCATAGAACTGAGCCATAGCGAACAAAGCCCAAGTATCGACCCTAGAATGGAGGAGATCAAGCAATTTCCCATACTTCCCCTGAAAGTTGATCTTGATAGCCTTTGGTACGTCAATCAGAATGTCTTGAATAAGTCCAGCTTTGGTTCTCTAAACTTGATGGAATTTGTGCTTCGCTTTCTTTGGTCAGTCATTGTATTCACCAATACCTGAGATAATCACAGTCTCTTAAGTCCCTTGATATGCGAGAAATGATATGCAATGCAATGTTTTATGAATGCACATGATAAAGAACACAAAACGAGATCAAGATCATTGGTCCTGCAAAACAACACAAAATATTTCTCCCATCGGGTGGGTTATCTATTGGTTTGTAAGAGGGCATCCCAAAGGTTTTTAAACAAAGTCCCATGCACTAGCCCTCGAAAGTTTTCCATCATAACGACTACTCGTAAGACGGTAATCCCTTCAAAGGATGAACACAGAGTCATGTCTTAGCAACCTTTGGAATAAGGTTCTACAAAGGTCCTCAGAGTCGCGGACTCCCACGTCGGAAATAAAGACGTCATTACGACTACACGTAAGACATAATCATTCCAACGGGGTCTCATCTGAGCGGTGGAATTCGATCCAACTCAACGAGTCCTAAGTCTCGCAAATCAGAAAGAACCCACCTCCTATCTTAGTGTGTACTTGAAAGCTCGGGTAGAAAGCCTTATCTCACAAACCATCCAAATAAACCCAACAGTTAGTGAACATAACATAATAAAAAAAAAAAAAAGCAAATAAAACACAAACACGACAAACAAAATAGGTCTGGCTCGCTAGGAGTTTCCCCAACAGAGTCGCCAGCTGTCGCTACTCGAAAAATGCATCGCGCAACGACGGGGAGGCGAAAAGAAAGGACAGAAGAGTCGCCACCGAACTTTATTTATCCCATGAGGGGAAAGGAAAATATCGAGAAAACCTTAAGAAAGAAAAGGATAAGATGGTCTCGCGACCAAGAACGGGTTCGGAAGCCGGTTATGCGAGGGGAAGGTATTAGCACCCCTCGCATCCATTGTACTCGATGGGAACCTTTTGTTTGTCGATGTGTGAATTTATTTGCTAAAACATTATGCTATAAAAGTGCTCCACAGGGTAAAAGAAGTGTTAGAAACAAGAAAGTTAGGAGGAAAGAGAGAACGGGGAAAAAGAGAAAGAACAGACTCGGTAGGACTTCGCAGTCCTATGCCTACGTATTCTCAATAGTCATGAGAAAGTCAGAGTCGACGTAGTTCGGGAGACTACAGATATAGGGGGGAATGTGCTCGGCAAGGATTGTGGCCCTTGTGCCTACGTATCTTTACTTGAAGAAGTAAAGAATCAGAGCAGCCGTAGTTCGGCCTACGGTGTGTTGATGTTTTTTATGGATGATGCTATCGTGCGCATTCTAGCAGTTTAGGTGTTTTGCTGCTCGCTCGCTGGAGACTTAGGCGTACCTGTTTGCGGTAGAACGGACGTAACATATCCTTTTGAAAGATTGATTAGCTTTCGCCACGCGGGGCAAGAAGTCACGTTTGATTGATTGGATTGTTTTTTTAGGGGGGCGAGACAGGTCCTCGGATAGTAACCCCTACGGGTAGTACCCAATTCGTCATCTCAAAGTTTTTGTTATAAAAGGGTGTGGCGAATGAGGCGTCTTCATATTGAAAGACGAGCGTCAAAACCACCCTCACTACAGTGGGCATCCCTACGCTCGGAGAAGAAGGGGTCTACACCCAATCCTCTCTCTTTAATTCAATGCAAAGAGAACTTCGTTCTCTTGTTAAAGATGTTTTTGGTTTTGAATGGTAAGTGCTTTGCGACAGAGAACCCTACGGTAAACGTCAGCACTCGGGATAGGAGAAGGCCTACGCCTAACCACTCCGCGACCATTCAAGTTTTTGTATGAAAAGGAATTTGAAAATGCACTCGGTACAGGGCCGAGGTTTTAGGTGGGAAAGGTTGCGGGATGAAGTTGTGAAAGCGAGATGGTGGATAAAGTTGTGTTTTCGTATCGAAAGACGAGTATCGAGACCACCCTCACTACAGTGGGCATCCCAACACTCGAAGAAGAAGAGGTCTACACCCAATCTTCTCTTCTTAATTCGATACAAAGAGAAATCAATTTATTACGGTTTGAAAATGGACTCGGTACGAGACCGAGTTCTTAGGAGGGATGGTATGGAAACGTCTTCGTATTGAAAGACGAGCGTCGAAACCACCCTCACTACAGTGGGTATCCCAATGCTTGAAGAAGAAGAGGTCTACACCCAATCCTCTTTTTAGCTCAACACAAAGAAATGATTTTAAGGAGATGAGATTTGAAAACAGACGGGAAGCGTCTTCGTATTGTAAGACGAGTGTCGGAACCACCCTCACTACAGTGGGCATCCTAACACTCGGAGAGGAAGAAAGTCTACACTTAATCCCCTCTTTTTAATTCAATACAAAGATAATTTGATTTTGAAAATTGTTTGACAAAGTTTTGAATCGAGCCGGGACAAGTAATGAAGAGAGAAAAGGGGTGGTCTCAGATCCAACATTACCTATCAATAATTTGACTGGTAATGAATTACGGAGGTCTCGTCATCGACCTCAAAGGCAAAAAAAATGCCCAATAACAAAAGAGAAATGAGATAACTCTAAAAATATAAAATACTATAAATTATCTAGTATAAAATTCCACAAATGAAAAGATATTCTAAAACTTTATTATAAAATTTAAATAAATAAAAATTCTAAGAAAAAAAATAATTATAAAATAAAACTCTAGAAAATAATATATACATAAAAAAAAGACTATTTATAGAAATGATAATAATAATAATAATAATAATAATAATAAAATAAAACAAAATGATTAATTAAAAAAAAATAAAAAAAGATAAATAGCAACCTATTAAATATAAAGCCCGATTCAAATTTCCAAATTCTCATAATCCAACTTTTTCTTTAAAAATAATGAAATAATTAAAGTAAATGAATTATTTATTATATAAAAAAGGAATTAAAAACAATTCAAACAAAACCAAATATACAGTGATCTTAAATGGCCATCGAACAAACATGGTGAGCTGACAAAGACTCACTTTTATAATGACTTTTGTTTCTTCATGGTCATGATAAACTTTCCACCCAATTCACATATCACCAAACCACTCCATGTTTAGTAATTGATAATAACACCCATTAACCTCAAATAAACCACCATGATAGAAAGATTCAAATTATTAACAAACCATCCATTGGTTCAAAGTTCTAAAAAAAATCAAACTCTTTTAGCAGTAAATAAATCTAACAGATTTAGAGATATGTGGATCTCATTATCTTAGCAAGGCTACACATGAACTTAACACACATGAACATCATGACGAGACGCACACTCCCCTTTCTTTCCACCGATGCATGTTAAAGAAACAGATCCAACGAAATACACAATACAAAAAATAAGCATGTTCCTCATTTATGAATAAAAATCCAAACAAGAAAGAAGAAGTATGAAACGAACCTATCAAATGGAAACAACAAAACGACGGTGACTCAAATGCAACTGATCTTCATGGTTCACTGTTGTTGCTGAACCGCGTTGTTCAAAGCGCGTTGCCGGAATCGTTGAGTCGTTGGAGCTGCAGCGGTTGTAGTTGCGCGTTAGCGTGAAGATAGTGCAGAGTTGTTGTTGTTGTTACTGTCACGAGCTTGGCTATTATTGGCGAAATGAGTTACGGAAGCTGAGGACATTTGGAGTGGGTTTCCGTCCGTTAATGGAGATTTGAGGATATGGTTTATGGTGTTAGTTGTTAAAAGCTTGAAGAAAACGAAGAAGTTGAAGTTTCAGAAGTTTGTGAGTGGAGGTTTTTATGGTTGGAGAAGAAGAGTTTCGTTGCGAATGGGTTATGGCGATGAACAATGGAGCGGCGGTTGCTGCATTTTTTTTCCGGTTTTGGATGGATGTTTGGAGGTGAACAGTGGGCGGCTAGGTTTCTGTGTCCACTCTTCCCTAGGTTGAAGACGTAAAACAGTGTTTTATACCCTCAAAGGGTGACACATGGCAAACAGTTAAGACTAAAGACTGATTAAGGGCTTGGTTAAATGTTAAATGCTGCTAAATGGTGATTAGTGCTGATAATGTTTTGATTAAATTGTACTACTAATAAACTCCTAATTAATCTACACCACTAATTAATTTAAACTAAATGAAAATATGAATAATAAAACAAATTAATTCTAATTTAATAATACTAATAATTAAAATAAATCAAATAAAATAAAACTATTTAAATATATTCTAAATAACTCTAACAATGTAATGAACCTATTTAACAAACTAAATTCTACTTAAAAAAAATCTATTTACAAATTATTAAAATAAAATATATTCTAAAGAAAAAATAAATAATTATCCTAATTCTAAAAATATAATAAAATCAAAATTCAACACTTAATTAAATTAAATAAATGATAAAAATAAAGATATGAACAAAAAGTAATATTTGCAAGGAAATGAGAAAATAAACATGAAATTTAAAATTTACAAAAATGCCCTTTTGCCACGTGTCAGGCTCCTATTAGGCAAAATAGTCGGAATTTGAAAAACGCTCAATCGGGGTGGACACGCGTCTAAACGGCATGAAATTAAGTAAAAAATGTAAAATAAAATGCGAAAATATTTACAAAAATTGGCGGGCAAATTTAGGGTATGACACACTCAAGCCCAGGTCCGGCTTATCTCTCGATCATAGAACACCCGTCACACCCCAATACAGCAATAATAACAATAATATAATGCTGAAAGTAAAGGACAAAAAAAAAGTAAATCCATACAAAATCCTCGACGGGAAAACATGCGTTAGGATTGACTCGTTTAAGGGACGTTGGATCCCAAATGCATAAGGAACTATTGCAGTCCTTAGCAGCCAGGGGACGGTCATCCCCAGCAGAGTCGCCAGCTGTCGCTACTGCGAAAATCGGCGCCGGCTGAACAGAAGAGTTGCCACCGTGCGTTATTTATCCCAAAGGAGGGAAAGGAAACGCTCGAAGTAAACCTACCGCAAAGACGGGAAAGGAATGGTCATCGCAACCAAATCCTGGATTCGGGAGTCGGTTACGCAAGGGGAAGGTATTAACACCCCTCACGTCCGTCGTACTCGACGGGATCCACGCTTGTTTTCTAGTACGGATTGTTATTCTATCTATTCTACAGGTCTGGGGTTAAAAGAAAATAAAATGACTCGGCAAAGTATTGCACTTTATGCCTACGTATTCCCGTCTGGAACGAGAAATCAGAGTCAACATAGTTCGCCTACCTACGGGAAAGGAGGGGAAGGTTGCTCGCTAGGATATCGCATCCTATGCCTACGTACTTTCATACGACATGAAAGATCAGAGCAAACGTAGTTCGGGCCACGTACGACACAAGTCTGTCTTGATTGTTTTTATCCTTCTGAAAAGGGTTTTCTCCTGATTATGGGTCCAAGCGGACAAAAATGACGTTTTTGATTGGTTTACAGTCTTTTACGCAAGAACTGTCTTTTATTGATTTTTGAAATGTTTATTGTGTTTTTCTGTTTGTTTTGAGAAAGAAGAGACAAAACTCTAACCTAGGGTTGAAAAGGGAATCAAACTAACCTAGTGTTATCATGCATGGGTTAAGACCTAATGTCTATCATGCTCCTCTCTTGCACAGAGAGAAACAGAGATCCTAAGGGAATAGACGAAAACAGAAACAATAGCATATATACAATAAAGCAGTAAAATGCATGGATGCAGCAATACAAGCGAGGCAAGGGAGTCCCACTCAACCTCGAACCTAGAAAACAACAGGCAAAAGCGAACAAAATTCGCTTTCAACCTAACAGGTTAAATGGCAAACAATACAGTCAGGGAAATTCAAACAATACATCACAAATTATAAACAGCAAAAATAAACAGCAAAAAGCAAGCTTCATCAACATCTGTCTTCAAGGCATCTTCAACCATCTACAGGCTTTAAGCAAGCATCAGTCTTCATCTTCACAGCCTTCAAGCAAGGTCTCTATCTTCAATCTTTCAGGGCTTTTCTTCAAGTCTCACTCTCCAAGATGAGGAACATTTAACAAGATGCATTGGATGTTAAGCAGTCAATTGCCTACCAAGGGTGGCCTACTGACTGTTAACATGATATAGACAGTTTTCTCTCAAAAGTTCTATCTTTTAAATACATTCACTAATCCTTCCAAAGGAAGGAGGTGGATATTTAAAAGAGACTTTGAATCATGGAGAAAGAATGGAGGCAAACAAGACCTTCCATGTTTGTGAATCAAGTTTCTATTCTAGAGCTCTCCCTCGCTCCTAGACCCTATAACCTTTAACAACTGCCAGCAAGATATACTCCTCATCAACTCTGGAAATCGGTCTTCATTCTTTTAGTCTTCAACGGCTTCATCAGCAAAGTCTTCAGCTCAAACCCAAACCCCAAGCAGCCCCAATACCCCATACAGTCAAACAAATAACCCTAGAGAGGGCACACCACACAATCAACCAATTACAGAAAATATACTAATAGTAATAGTAGAATAGGGGAAGTCTAATATTTTCTAAGGGATCTATTACTTACCCTCAATACCCCTATAGTCCCATCATTTAGTTTGTCCTAAAGAAAACCCAAAAGAAACTTGCTTTGCATACCTAATGTTATGTTCACAACCCTAAACGATTAGCCTAATGTTTTCTAACTAAAATACCTAAAATAACTCCTAAAAAATTGGTATAAAAATCAAGGGGGCACTTAAGGTATGTATCTAATTATACTAAAAAGAATGACCTCAAAAGATCAAGGGAGCTACCTAAAAGAAATTCTACAAAAACTATATACAAACTATATCTAATTAAAAACGATTAAAATGCACAATATAAGCAAAAATAGAAAAAATAGCTAAACTATTATTTTTTAATCATTTTAATTTTCTTCAAGTCTATGTTAAACTATTGCAAAAACTCTCATGTCAAAATTCTCATTTTTTGATTTATTATGGATTGTATAAAATGATGAGAAAATGAATTAAAAACAAAATAAAAGCAAGAAGCCCAGGGGGGTGCAAGCAGCAGTGATATCACAAGTAAATTGCTGGTGGGCTTGTGCTGGAGGTGCGCGTAGCATTGTTGTTTAGGCCCAGACCAATTCAGAAAAAACAAATAAATAAATCAACAAAAAAATGGGAAACGCGCGGTGTAGGTAGTGATCTTTTCCAGTGTAATATCCAGGATGGGCCTCATGTGGGGTGTGACTATCAATTGGTGCTAAGCCCAGTAAACAATCAGAATTAATTGCGAAAATCAAGAGAAAATAAAGAAACTGATGGTGCAAAAAGTAACAGGATTCAGTTCAATTCTTGGTTGGGCTCGCGTGGGGGGTGTTGGAAGCAAGTCTGATCCACTAAGCCCATGAAGGGCACTTAAATGAAACGCAACATTTTGCGTAGCTGCTAATTCCCTCTCAATCTTCAGTTTAAACATGAGCCGTCCGATTAAGCCCTTGGTCAAAAGTCTGTGAATGATCCAACGCATGCCAAGTCGTCTTCAACCTTGCTAGGGTTTGCTACCAATTCTGCCATGCACGAAGCTTTCATGAACCAGATTTGTCCTCATTCGTATTCCCTCGTTTCTCCATCAAAATCAATTCTATAAAAAGCAAACTTTCTCCAATTTCCACATAGAATACAACCATGCTAATAGTTCTCACTGAAACCACCTGAATCAAGAAACCCGATGGTACACTTCCATGGATACTCAAACTTCCAACTTCTTCTTTTTCCAGTTTCTTGTTATCAAAATACTCACCTTGGATCACTGATTACCCTAAGCCAAAGAACTAATGCTAACACTCAATATTAAGAGAGTTCTAAGTCCAAACAGTTGGTGTACTCCAATGTCAACCTTCACCAAATTCAGTCAAAATCTCCAGAATTGTTCATCTAACTATCTAGGTTATTCTTATCCTAACTAATCTACATCATGCTAACTAAATTAACTCATTCGAAGAGATCACTAACCTGGTAGAAATCTGAAAACAGATGGAAGTAATCTCCACTTCAAAGCCTACAATGCTCCAGGATCAATCACCACGTGTAGTTCTTGGTTCTGTTTGCAACAATCTTTGCTCAAATGCCTTGGATTCTTGTAACCAACTCTTCTTGCAATTTGATGTGAAAATTCGCAGCACACAATTATGACTTCAATACACTCAGATCTTGCTGGCAATGTGATCTATGATGAATATGGAGTATGATAGAATCAAGAACTTTGAAGAATGATGAAGAATTGAGAGAGTTTTAGTGTGATTTGCAAAAGAGAGAATGAAATGCAATTCTGAGTTTTCTAGCCAAATGAAGTTCCAACCCTGCATTGAATGAGCTCTAGGGTTTATATAGATGTGGATGGAAAGTTCTGGAAGATGCTGGAAGCTCCTTACACATTGATCCCTTGTAATTTGGCATATGTTTCTTCTTTTACAAGTAACTTGAGATAACTTCCAAATTCTGTTCATAACTCAAAAATCCACTATTGCCAATGTTCTCAAAACATTAATTCCAATCAAAATGACCTATAATTTCATCCCATTTGGACATGTTATGAAAAATCCCCAAAAATGGCTATTTAATGAACTTAAATCATGCCTTAATTCGGTCATTTTTGCAAATATGAGCTACACCCATTTTCAAACCTCCATGACCACTTTTCTAGACTCAAAACATCATTTGGAACAACTTTTATGTTGAACATTTTTTCGTTTGAGACTTGCAAGTATGAGGTTTAGGCATATGCTTGAAATGACCCATAATTTCCAAATGACCAAAATACCCTTTGCTTGCCAAAGTCATAAGTAGAGTTCCACAAATCAAATGAAGGCATACCATACCTTTCTAGAAAGCTAAGCTCATGAGGAACAACTTTCATGTTGGCCAGAAATACATTTGAAAGCTCCTTGAGGGGTAAAAGTTGCTTGGAAGCCAAGTGACTTTCACAGACAAATTTCAGTGTCCTCAGATGACCTGTAACTTGCAAGGACCATAACTTGAGTTCTATAACTCTCCTTGATGTCTTTCACCACTCAAATTAAAGGTCTTGAGATCCTCTACAAGTTTCATGTTGGCCAAGGATCCATTTGAAGCTTTCATTTTGAATTATCTTTCTTGGAAGTTTGACCTAAATCAGGGGATTTTACACAGAAACCCTAATTTAGAAACCTCTCTTCTTCTTGATTTCTCTTGATTCCTCCTTGGCACAACACCACATCCATGTCTACATGTCAAATGAGGCATCCCACATCTTTCAAATAGACCTTGATGACCTTCAACCAAGCATTTGACCTAGGGTTGACCCAGGGTTGACCCATATGAGACCCTAGTTGACTGTCTTCAACTACAGCTCTTGCAATCACATCAATGACTTGTCTCACTTTCAAAATGACCCTCTAGGCCCTCCATGATGTCCATGCTCAATTCACAGCTCACAACTTCTTTGATGATCTTCAAATACACTCAAGATAGGAGATAGATCCACTGCTTGGTCCAATGACTTCTTTAGGTTTCAATTTCTTTCTGATGACTTGGCTAAGATTGAATTTGAATAAGAACCTCTTGATATGCCCATAAGGATAAGAATTGCATTTGGTCCCTTTTTGGATGGCTTGCCCATGCTATGCTATGCAAATGAATGAACTATGTACATGCTCTAGTATGCAAATGATAAAGCCATGAAACATAAAATCAGGTAAAATAAGTTGGTCAAATTTTAGGGTGCAACACTAGCCATCCAAAAACAATGTAGTTCCAGTTCCTGAGATCAGTTTTAAGGGCTTGAAGTTTTTTAGTCAGGATGTTGCAGGAGGTTCCTGTGAAGTGATACGAGTTCCACAATTTCATGACAAAAGGGATGAATTCCTTGTGAGAGAATCAGCAGTTAAAGGTCCTAAAAGGTTTAGGCCCCCAATTGAAGAAGTTAGACTTCAACCACACAGGTCGATGATCCGACACATCTCTATCTCCCACCACTTGATTCTTCAAGGATAACAATGAAATAGCCCGATCATCAACCAAAATTATGTCCAGTCTGCTTTTGCTCTTACCATTAGAATTGAACCATGTGAACCGATTTCCAAAAACCGGAAGATCCATCACATTCAATGCTTCGATGAACTCACTAAAATCCTTCATATCCCTACTACTGTTACCACTTAAACCTTTCATTTCCTCCCCATTTTTCACCGCGTTGAAATCCCCCCCCCCCCCCACAATCCAACCAACACCAGAAAAATTACTTTTGACTTTAATTAGATCTCTCCATATATTCCTCTTTTCAGCTGATCCACAGGGGGCATAAACATTGATCACAATCAAACTTTGATTATTTCAAACAATGTGCAATCCCAAGAAACCTTTACCCATTAAAACTTGAGCAAGCTGCGATTCTAGTAGTATTCCCCTTACTTAATTGACTCTCGAACCCATATTCGATTGTGATGAGCATCTTATCAATTCCTTTAATTAGGGTTTTAACATTGTTTTCTCTATTCTTAATAGTAGCGACTCTGTAATTTTTCCATCGCAAAACAATATTTTCAGAAACTTTTCCTATTTAATCTACATAAACTTACACCTGCAAATAATAAAAAATATTCTCACCTTCTAAAAAATGTATCAAAAGGTTTGATTCCTTTTCAAACTTTTAATAATTAAATAAAATACATATTATATAATCCTTTGATCGCGTCTAATCATTTAAGATTTTTAATATATTCAATATTATACTAATAACTTTAAACTATAAAAACATATCCAATAAAAAGAAATTAACCAATCCATTACAAAAAGAATATTAACTAATTAATTTTTCTAATTGAATCATTTGATTAAAAATGAAATATTATTATTCGAGAAATTATAATATAATATTGGAAAATAAAATATTATTATTCGAGTAATTATAATATAATATTAGAAAATGATCATGTGTCAAAACCAAATTATATTTATTTTTCATATTTAAATATTAAAATTAATAATTAATAATTAATCATTATCTAATGGCATTACTAGTAAAACCTAACAAAATAAATGTTAAAAAGAGTGTTGAAAAGAGATTGTTCCTAGCTTACTCATTTTCTAATTCAATTAAAGAGTTTAGATTCAAATCATATTCTAAACATATTCGCCTCGATTTCAAAATTTATATTTTATAAATGCATACATAAGATATATGATTTTTAAAATATAAAAAATAAAAATATAAAACAATATTTTAGATATTAGAAGGATTGTGGATCATAGGCACAACAATGATTTTTGGTTCATTCTGTATGATTTAAATATTATGGAACCCTAACTCTTAGATTGTGATCAGTTGGCTATTTAGACTACATCATAACATTGGGGTTAGAGGTCACTTTTGCCGACCATTCTTGGTTAGTATCTTGCACTTTAATTTTGTCTAACTATTTGTTTTAGATTCAATGCATATTATGGTACATTCACATTCAAGATCAAGAGGCATTTCATACACATTTCAACCTTTCAAATTCAGATATCGGAAGGAAAAAGTGCTAACTTGAAATACAAGTTACATACACGTCAATCAAAAAATCCATTTTCCATTACAAAATTATCAAGGTTCATATTACATTACAAATCATTACACAAAATTACAGACATTACAAAAAATGGTACACTTTAGACATATGATTGACTTTGGTCAATTATTCCATGCTTTGAGTTTTGATCAAGGCTTGCCACCTTCACTACAAGAAAATTGGCAAATTGCAACGGTTAATTTTGATAGATTACGAAGGTTTTAACCGTAGCAATTTGTAAGTTACGACGGTTTTAACCCCATCGCAGAAACGTGCGTCGCGAGGCCGTATTGCGTCGGTTGTGAAAACTGTCGTACAAACCGTTGTTATTTTCACGACGGGTAGCTAACTGTCGTAATCTCCATATTGTGACGGTTTTCAATCGTCTTAACTTGCTTAATGATTTTTTTTTATTGCGAAAGTATATTGTGGCGGTTTGAACCGCCGCAAGTTGCAAATATTTTTTTTAAAAATAATATGCACTCAGTTTAGGATTCATAATACAGCTATTGTAGGTTACATTAATGGCAATCATCAATATTCATGATATTCACACAATAAACACTAACATAAAAAAGTTTTCAATCATTAACCTTGCATTCTCTAATTTTTTAACCACATCACACATAGCATGTATACAATATCCAATCGCATACGCAACAATTCAAACATATAGCACAAGCTTTCCCATACATTAGAATAAATGCAACGGCACTTAGCCCATAACTTCATGCATCTCAATTTCGTACGAAAGTTCTGTAGTTCAGAAATGGAAATATAACTAATTTGTTGAAATGCATTATAAAGTTCAATGGGTTATTCATGTCATTATAGAAACTAGAAAGTAAACACCAACCCTGCAAGTTTCCTGGCAAGGTACAGGAAAGGCTTCTCAAAGTTGTAGTTGCTCTTAGCTGATATCTCGTAGTACTACAAATTCTTCTTCCTGTGGATAGTAACCTGCTTTGCCTTCACTTGCCTCGTTATTAGGTACAAGATACAAGATATCATCATTATTAGGTGCATCATAAGAAATGATATCAAACATACCACTCCGAGAAAATGTGCAATAAGAACATCTCAATCTTCTTCATATAGGGATGGAAATAAATGTTCAATGCATACATTATCAACCTAAAAAATAAGCAATGTCATATTACAGTTGCTGAATGATAGACCAGACAAAAAGATGCAAACCACCACTACTCAATTAACATGTATTGCAAGGATTAAAAAGTCAGTCCAAAGTCAAACTTAACACAATATAAGGCCTACCGTATGGAGATCTTTGACATTTAAAGAAGGGTATGGATAGGATATTTCAAAATGATGAGGAAATAACTATGTCCATGTATCATCCCCATCAAAACAACTTTCTTCCCATTTTGAAACAACTGTAGGTAGACAGATATGTATTTAGAATTAGAACTAGGTCTAACTGCCTTGTCGGCAATTCGTATTAACTTAAGTAATATAGAAACAAGGAGCAATTTCAAATTTAAAACTAAACCAATATTTAAAAACATAAATATTAGAGGCAAGGAAAAATCAAAAAGAAAAACCACCTGATTAATAAAATTATCTTCAACAATAGTAGGTGCACCAAAGCTATTACCAACATCTACAAAAGTTGGAAGCCCACCAGTTGCCAAGCCCTATAGAAAAACCGGATGAAAGCTATTAGCTCAAACAAAGAAACATTTAATCTTCTATGATATCCATAGGAAACACAAACCCATAATAATCTTTTAATGGAGAACATTACAAATTTAAAAGCTATTTCAATAATTGCATATATATAATCAGCTTAATTTACAGCTTATTATCATATGCAACCGCATATTATAAGCTATTTCCAAAATTGTTTTTGCAAAAGGTATAAACTGTTTTCAAAAACTGTTTTCAAAAACTATCCTGAAGAGTTTATAAAAGTAAACACTAATTTTGTTTCATTTACTAACCGACAAAGATCACGATGCCAGGTAGGAACATTTTTGTATGTCAATCGGGCAGTAACATCAAATATTATAATAGCACACTGCCCATGGATACTACAATACAACAATACAAAGATAAAAGGTTAAGAACAACATATATCAAATAGAAAAAAGAACAAGCGTCATAGAATTGGATTCCCATCATGGCACACAAAACAAAACATGTAATACCCACAATACTTATACACTCAAATTCAATATATGATACAGAAACTCTTGACCAAGAAACAGCTACAGTTGTAAACTTGAAACAAAATTATCATAAAGTCATTGAATTCTCAACACAATTATATGATACAGATTACAGAAACTCAATATATGTGCAAGACATCATAGAACAGATGACTGACAACAAACATGAGTGTAATTCATTCATGAAAAAATTTACACTGCAAATTGACAAGTTAGAAATAATTAGTTGAAATGCATTATAAAGTTCAATGGGTTCTTCATGTCATTGTAGAAACTAGAAAGTAAACACCCCCTGCAAGTTTCCTGGAAAGATACACATGTTCTACCATTGCTGAATAATTGATTTGCAGAACTGATTCTAACTACACATGTTCTACCATCAAAGCTGTTTTGAGACAATTCACTTAGGCTGCAACCTATTTGACCAAGTCCAAATAATGCAATTTCCTTGCTCCATATTAATATAGAATCTGAATCACAAACAAAAAAATTGAGAGTGAGATTATAACAAATTATTACTACACAATGAAAAAGAAAATAAGGAGTAATTAACCCTGAGTTGTTAAGCATATGCTTGAAGAACATTAGCATATTGTTGTGCTGTGAATTGTCTACTGCTAGAATATATTTGAGGCATGAAATAGTTGTTAAGGTAATCATTACTTCCCAATCCAATTGTCTAAATACATTTGCTTAGATAATTTGCAATTGTATTCTCATCTCCAAAACTATTTACTAACTCAGACATTGTCCTTTGGTAATTTTGCACTTGACCTCTAAAACTAATTATTTGTCCCTTCAAATTCGAAACAATTTTGTTAGAAAAAATGATAAAAAATAATCATATAATGTGACATTAGAATCAACTAAGTACTAATTGTTGTCCAGTTTCCTCTCTAATTCCAGCAGCTGCGGAAGCATAATTGACTCCTCTAAGTATGTCTCGACTTCTAGCGGATGCATACAGAGATATTTAATCGTTGAATCCCAATTGCTCAGCTGTTAGACAAGACAATCTACAAAAACTCATGCAATCTACAAAATTATAGAAACGATTGAGCATAATAAATAAAGCTAAGAAAGTGTTCTTTGTACAACCATACAAAACCACTATCACCAAGAAAAATGGATAATGATAAAACACCATGAGCAATGGTACTTGCGCGAGCCTGCCTTCACAAACCAGCAAAACTGTATAGGTGGTTCCATCTGAATTCAAGTGGCCACACCTGAACTGTTTTCTTCTAACCAAGAAAACTGTCCACAGTTTGTGCAGGATTGTAAAAGCAAGGATTCTGCCACAAAGGAAGTTACAGAAAAGAAAGAAAGAAAAAAAACAGACATACATATACATACATTGAGATCAAACAATGTAATTCACAAAATTAATATAATCAATCACATTTGACATTCCATTGGCCAGTTACAAATGGTAGTGGATTCTAATCATCATATATTCTCATGGATAAATAAGACGTTACAAATGATCATACAGAACCAGTGAGTCACTTGATATAGAACTAAAATGATGTATGCTTCTAGTGCAACCTAATGATAGACATATAAGACACAACCCATCAAAAATAGAAATACATGATAATCAAGAAGTATAAAAAAACCTCACCTGGGCAACACGGGGAGCTAAATCCCAACAAGAATTTTCTATTCCATAATGTTGAGATGACATGCCATCAAAGGAAAAACGATATCAATTTAATTTACAAAATGATAACATGAACAAAATACTATCCAACCTAATATGCAGACTCAAATCTCAGACTTAAGACACTTGAATTGATAATTGTGTTGTTCGTATTTGTTGATCTTATAATCTTATACTAAGTTTTACCAAAATGCACTAAGTTAAAGTTATCACTTGTAAATAATAATAGCTCTGTGATAATTGTTGCATAAAATAGAAAGTAAAAAGTTTACGTGACAGCACCTGTTGTTGAGATATTGTAAGTGTGGAAGAGCCTTCATTTCTATGTCTCCTGTAGAAGTTGTTTCCTGTCTGCACAATTCAACATCGGAATGTCACTCACTGCATTCAATAAGGAAAGAAATTCCAAAAAGGAAAGCAATACAAGCCAACAAAAAGAAGAGGAATTCACTAATTGCACAACATTAGTACCTTTCGACAACATTATTATATTTTTTTTCAATTGAACACTCACTTCTTCCTCTATCATCACAATTCACAAAATCTCGGGAAGTCTAAAACTTGTGCGGCAGAGTCATTTCATCCACTTTATTTTTCACAGAGCCTTTTGAAAAAGAAAGATTAACTTCACCATTAAAAATAGGAGAAGCACTCGGAGTAACCAAATCAACGGGATCATTCAAATTACTCATATTTCAAAACCGAACACTTCCACCATTCACATCAGCAACAACAACAATCATGATGTTGATGTTTATGGGTTCTACGATTATCGTGGTGATGTCAGAGGAACTTTCTGTCAATCTTGTGTCAACACTGCTGTCAAAGATATCGGTCAACATTGTCCGAGCAGCGTCTCAGCTATCAGATGGTATGACCTATGCATCGTAGGATTTTCTAATCACAATATCCCAAGAAAAGTTAATACAACCCCATCATGGAATTTTACCAGAACCAAAACGGTTAGGACTCAACTGAACTTTGAAAAACAAAAAACGACATGAGGAATTCGATAGGTAAAGTGACTTCAGAAGAAGCCAATTCAAATTGGGCAATGGGTGAGTTTGACTTGAGTGACACTGAGAAAAGGTATGGCCGGGTGCAGTGTAGTAGAAACATTAGTAAGGATGGTTGCAGACAATGTTTGGAAGCTATGTTGGATATAGTTCCTCATTGCTGTATATTCAAGTTTTATTAAATTAATATACTTTTTCTCATTCTTGATTATTTTTTTACTTTAAATATGTTACTGTTTTTTTATCAATTATTTATATATTCTTACATACATGAAATTATGGATATATAAATGTCACAACACTAACACCACATAACTTATATGTCCTATTGGTTGCCATGTTTAAAATAAGAATTTCAATTTTGAGTTAAGTCATCAACATAAAAAGAAGATTAACTCTCACCTCTTCCAAGGAGGCATTTCCAGCCCTTTCACCAATCCCATTAACGGTGACTTCCAGCTACCTAGCACTAGCTCGAGCACCCTGAAAGTAACCACAATCAAAGAGCATACAAATTCAGAATCCAGCTACAAATGCAACTGCTTAGGATGCTACTCCTAAGCTTTCTGGGATTGCTACTCCAACTCCTAAGAGACAGAGATCTAGGTGGGATGAAACACCTGCTACTATGGGAAGTGCAATTCCATTACCTGGTGCTACACCTGCTGCTGCTTATACTCCTGGTGTAACTCCTGTTGGCGGTGTTTAATTGGCTACTCCTACTCCTGGTGCTTTACAGGGTTCATTTACACCAAAGCAATATAATTTGTTGAGGTGGGAGAGGGATATTGAAGAGAGGAATCGTTCTTTGACTGATGAAGAGCTTGATGTTATGTTTCCGCAAGAAGGGTATAAGGTTTTGGATCCTCCTGCTTCTTATGTTCCCATTAGAACACCTGCAAGGAAGCTTCTTGCTACTCCTACTCCAATGGGGACTCCGCTTTATCAAATTCCTGAAGAGAATTGTGGACAGCAGTTTGATGTTCCCAAAGAAGCTCCTGGTGGTTTGCCTTTCATGAAACCGGAAGATTATCAGTATTTTGGGGCTTTGTTGAATGAAGAAAATGAAGAGGAATTGTCTTAGGATGAGCAGAAAGAGAGAAAGACTATGAAGTTTTTGCTTAAAGTGAAGAATGGCTCGCTCCACAGAGGAAAACGACTTTGAGACAGTTAACTGATAAGGCTCGAGAGTTTGGTGCTGGACCTTTGTTTAACCGAATTCTGCCTTTGCTTATGCAGCCTACTCTGGAGGACCAAGAGAGGCATCTTTTGGTCAAGGTAATTGATAGAGTTCTTTATAAATTGGATGAGCTGGTTCGCCCTTATGTGCATAAGGTTCTTGTTGTTATCGAGCCCCTTTTGATTGACGAAGACTCTTATGCCCGTGTTGAGGGGAGGGAAATAATATCTAATCTCAGTAAAGCTGCTGGGCTGGCCACTATGATTGCTGCCATGAGGCTTGACATAGATAACATTGATGAATATGTTAGGAACACTACTGCTAAGGCTTTCAGTGTTTTTAGCTCTTGGTATTCCTGCTTTGTTGCCCTTCTTGAAAGTTATTTGTCAGAGTAAGAAATCTTGGCAAGCTCGGCACACTGGGATTAAGATTGTGCAGTAGATTGCCATTTTAATTGGTTGCGATGTGTTTCCCCATTTGAGATCTCTCGTGGAGATTATAGAGCATGGTCTGAGTGATAAGAATTAGAAGGTGAGGACAATCACTGCATTGGCTCTCGCTGCTCTTGCTGAGGCATCTGCCCCTTATGGTATTGAAAGTTTTGACTCGGTGTTGAAGCCATTGTGGAAGGGTATTAGGCAACATCGTGGTAAGGTGTTGGCTGCATTTTTGAAAGCAATTGGGTTTATCATTCCGTTGATGGAAGCCTTATATGCCAGCTATTTTACTAAGGATGTCATGCTTATTCTGATTCGAGAGTTCCAGTCACCCGATGAAGAAATGAAGATTGTTCTGAAAGTGGTGAAGCAGTGTGTTAGCACTGAGGGTGTGGAAGCTGAGTATATTAGAACTGATATCCTCCCCGAGTTTTTCAGAAACTTCTGGGTTAGGAGGATGGCTTTGGATAGAAGAAACTACAAGCAACTCGTGGAGACGACAGTTGAGATAGAGAACAAGGTCGGTGTTGCATTATTTTGGCTCAAAAAAACTCTAGTTTGTTTCGGGTAACTATATATGTAACTAAACTAACCAGTGTTTGTATTGCAACAAAGATTCCAATAGTCTTGATTCTTCCAAGGAAGGAAACTGCTAGAAAACCACCAAGCAAATAAAGGAGAAACGGCGTGCCCATGAAATCGGTTACAGTATTGGCTGCAGTTGAGCTTGGAAGATGCATGACTCCCATCAGATATGTCACCAAGTTCACTGCAATCCCCATGGTGGAGAGCCTCTCAACAATTTCAATTCCTGTAACAATTTTCGCAGATATGAACAACTTAAGTGTTTATAATATAAGCGCTTCTAAAAAAAACTATGTCCATAATAAAAGCTAAATTAAAATCAAATCATTTTCACATAAATTATATAAGATGTTTTCGGAATCAAAACCAATTACACACAGCCACAAATTACGAAAAGGGGAAAAGGACGTACTGGTTTGGAAGAAGAGAAGGATTGAATCTCGTATTGAATTTCGTTACGAAGGAGTCTGGAAATGTTTCCTTCAAAAGCTTCTTTTCGCATTTCGGAGATGTAAGTTCTTCGGGAAATGATGTGAGGAATAGGAGAAATGCATACTCGTTGTTGTTGAATGTGAATTTGGGGGTTTATAGTTAGGGTTTTTCTGAGGAAACGGAGCAAGCGTGCCATTGAACAACACAATTGCAGGTTTATAATTAGATGAAAAGATTTAGGGTTTAAGATAAACAAATGAGAATGAATTTATAGATCCCAAAATTATATTAGACCCAAAACAAAAGAAAATATAATTTGTGTTTTCTTCTAAATATGTTTTTTAATTTTATTGTTTAAATAAAAGAGATTAATGTTTTAATGTTTACACCCAAAATAAATCTTTTTTAAAATTCTTGGAATGATGTGAATTTTAATCTCATATATATATATATATATATATATATATATATATATATATATATATATATATATATATATATATATATATATATATATATATATATATATATATATATATATATATATATATATATATATATATATATATATATATATATATATATATATATATATATATATATATATATATATATATATATATATATATATATATATATATATATATATATATATATATATATATATATATATATATATATATATATATATATATATATATATATATATATATATATATATATATATATATATATATATATATATATACCAAAATTAATTTTAATAAAAGTTAACTATTATAATAAAATAGAAAATATTTTACTATTATTTTAGACAAAAATATTAAGCTACATTGTCATGAAAATTATAATAATTATAATAATTATTTATTAAATTAATTAATAAAATTGAAAAAGTTAGAAAATGAAAATGAAAGAAAAAAATGGAAAATTAAAGCAATAAAGTAATTGCGACAGTTCGCCTTAACTGTCGCGAGTGTGGAAAGAGGGCGGTTCTTTGGTAACTGACGCATTATTTTATACAACATGCTTAAAATTTTTGCGACGGTTGGCTCAAACCGCCGTGAGAACTGTCCTAGTCCAAGAATGAGGACGGTTTTTTGATAATTGTCGCAAAAAACTACGACAATTGACCCTAACAGTCGTGACAACCGTCGCAATACAGGAATAAGGACAGCTTTATAATAACTGTCGCAACTCAAGTGTCGTAAATCTCCTTTTTTTCTTGTAGTGCTTTCATCATTATGCACAATGACCCTACAAGAATACAACCAACACCAATTAAGCATAAAACAAATCAAATTTCTTACACATATACACATACAATTCAGCATGCATGTATCTTTAACACAAACAAAAAATAAACTAAACCATTCTTCCTCATTTCATAAAAGCATCCACCATGACATACATTCTGTTTGAAGGTTGAAAATAAAAACAAGCGCAAACAGTGCATCATACATGAATTTGCCATTCATCATACATCTAACCAACATACATACATATCATTCAATTAACATCGATATTACACTAACTCCAATTCATACCATTAACATTCAATTTGCATCATCAATTCTACTTGTTGGTGCAAAGGTAGAATAAATGATGAAAGGTAGAAATATTCTATTAAGAATGACGGCAGAAAAACATGATGAAAGTTACAATGATTGTCACCCTATTTATAAGCTAAAACTAGGGTTACTAGAATAAGATAAAATACTAAAATACCCTCTAACAAACTTAGGGGCTAAGAAAATAGTACAACTAAATAAATATGAATTACTATTAATATTCTAATACCATCCCTTAATTCATATTCCATCAAAACTTGTAACACCAATTCCATCCCTTAGTCTGAGAAATTGATCAGTCTTGATAGCTTTCGTCAGAACATCTGCCAACTGCTTCTGAGTGCTGCAGTGTACAACTTCTAACACTCCACTCTGAACTTGATGTCTCAGAAAATGATACTTGGTCTCATTATGCTTGCTTCTCCCATGCAACACTGGGTTTCTGGCAAGATTGATTGCAGACTTATTGTCAATCATCAACTTCAGAGGTTTGTCTACTTTAATCTTCAGATCCTGCAACAGATTCAGAATCCACACAGCTTGGCATGCAGTAACAGCACCTGCAATGTATTCAGCTTCACAGGTTGACAACGCCACAACGGGTTGCTTCTTGGAACACCAAGAAATGGAACCTCCCAGAAATTTGAACAAGTACCCAGATGTACTTCTTCTGTCAACTCTGTCTCCACACCAATCAGAGTCTGAATAACTCAGAAGTTCTGACTCATTATTTCCTCCAGAGGGAAATAACACTCCATACTTCAGAGTCCCTTTGATATACCTCAGAATCCTGACAGCAGCTTGGTAATGGGACCACTTAGGTTTACTCATGAACCTACTAACCATCCCAACTGAGTAGCAGATATCAGGTCTGGTATTGCACAAATACCTCAGAGAACCAACCAACTGTTTGAAGGTTGTAGCGTCCACATCCTTTCCTTCAGAGTCTGAATCCAGTTTCTGATTTGTATCAGAAGGTGTAACAGCCATCTTACAATTCTTCAGATCAAATCTCTTTAGAAGTTCTAATTCATACTTGAGTTGATGCAAAATGATACCTTTCTCAGAATATCTGAACTCCATCCCTAGAAAGTATGTCATTTTGCCTAGATCAGTCATTTCAAATTCATTCATTAGAACCTTCTTGAACTTGGTCATCTCCTGTTCAGAACTTCCAGTCAGCAGTATATCATCAACATATAAACATACCAGAGTCATATTGCCTTCAGAAGTATGCTGAACATAGACACCGTACTCCATCTCACATTTCTGAAAGCCTTGCTTCTTGAAAAATGAATCAATCTTCTAATTCCAAGCTCTGGGCGCTTGTTTCAATCCATATAGAGCTTTGTATAATTTGTACACCATCCCTTCCTGATTCTTTTTCACAAATCCAGGAGGTTGTGACACGTAAACTTCTTCTTCTAATGGACCATTCAGAAATGCAGATTTTACATCTAAATGCATCAGAGGCCAATTCCTGTTAGCAACTATTGCAATCACCATTCTGATTGTTTCATGTCTTGCTACAGGTGCAAACACTTCAGAATAATCCAGCCCAGGTTTTTGTAGAAATCCTCTGGCTACCAACCTTGCTTTATGTTTGCCAATTGAGCCATCTGGCTTTAATTTCTGCTTGAAAACCCATCTGACGCTGATGGCTTTCTTGTCTTTTGGAAGTTCTGTCAGCTTCCAAGTCTTGTTTCTCTCTATAGCATCAAGTTCTTCTTTCATGGCCTTCAGCCAGAGCTTCTGCTTAAGAGCCTCTTCTGTACTTATGGGTTCAGAGTCTACTAACATGGCACACTGAATAACTTCTCCTTCAGAGTCTACTTCAGTGTCTTGCAGCATGTCAAATTCTGCAAATCTTCTGGGAACGCTTCTGATTCTTTGTGGTCTCTGAACTTGTTCAGAGTCTTGGGCTTCAGATGATTGACTTTCTCTATAGCTTTGACCAACTTCAGGATCTGGCATATTTCCAGAGTCTTGAACTTCAGAATTTCTAGCTTCAGAGGCTTGACTTCCTCCAGAGCCTTGGCCATCTTCAGAGTCTGAATTTCCACCAGAATCTGGATTACCATCAGAGTCTGGATCATCAGAGTCACCTTCATCTTCTGAGTCTTCTCCAGAGTCAGAATCACTATCAGAGTCAGAATCAACGTCAGAGTTTACTTCAACTTCAGAAATTCTTAACTCTGACCTTTCTTCAGAAGTTCTAACATCAGAATCAGATTGAGACTTATCCCAATTCCAAACTTTTGATTCCTTCACAATCACATCTCTGCTGAATTCAATTTTGTTGGTTTCTGGACAATAGAGCTTGTATGCACCTGTACTGTGGTATCCTATCAGAATCATCACTTTGCTTCTATCATCCAGCTTCTGTCTTCTGGCTTCTGGAACATGTTTATAGCAAACAGAACCAAACACCTTCAGATGACTAACACTTTGCTTGTCTCCAGTCCACTTATGCATAGGAACTATTTCCTTCAACTTCTTCGTAGGACATCTGTTGAGTACATACGTTGCAGTGGCAACAGCTTCTCCCCAGAGCTTCTGAGGGAGCTTCTTCTCCTTTAGCATGCTTATCACCATATCAAGCAAAGTACGGTTTCTTCTTTCAGCAAGACCATTGTGTTGAGGGGTATAAGGAGCAGTAACCTCATGCTCAATTCCATTCTCCTCACAGAACTTCTAGAACTCTTTGGAGTTATACTCACCTCCACCATCAGTTCTAAGAATCTTCAACTTCTGACCACTCTGATTCTCAGCCTTCATTTTGAACTTCTTGAATTCATTAAACACCTCGTGTTTGAACTTAATAAGGGATACCCATGTCATTCTTGTGAATTCATAAACAAATAACACAAAGTATTTATTCCCTCCAATTGACGCTACTGGAAATGGACCACACACATCAGAATGTACAACTCCCAAGGCATGTTTTGCTCTTGGAGCAACTTCTGATGCAAATGGCAATCTTGGTTTTTTTCCTTCCATGCAAACTTTGCATGACTTTTCAGGCTTCTTAATTGCAGGAATTCCATGTACCAATTTCTTTGAATTCAGATGTTGTAAGCTTCTGAAATTCAAATGACCAAATCTTCTGTGCCACATCTCACTCTCCTTCTCAGTACTTGTTGCACTAAGACGCTCTGAGTCTGCAGTTCTGACATTCACCTTGAATGTTCTATTCCTTCCCTGTTCTGACTCCATAATCAACTTCTGATTACAGGCATACAGCTTTAGAAGATTGTCCTTCATGGTAACTGAGAAACCTTTCTCAATTAATTGTCCCACACTCATCAGATTGCTTCTGATGCCAGGTACATACCACACATTCTGAATCAATGCTATTTTCCCATTGTTTAGAGTCACTCTGACATTTCCCATACCTTCTGCATTAAGATATTTGTCATCAGCACATCTGATCTTTGTTCTCTTTTCAGAGTCAAAGTCAACCAACCATTTCTTGTTTCCAGTAAGATGATTTGAACAGCCAGTGTCCATATACCACCAGTCTGTCAGATCCACATTATCAGATTCAGAGGCCATCAACAGCACAAATTCGTCATCAGAGCTTCTGGCTATATTTGCTTCTTCTGATTTCTTCTCCTTGTTTGACCAACAATCTCTAGCAAAGTGACCAAACTTCTTACAACAGTAACATTGGATCTTCTTCTTGTCATACTTCTCTTTTCCCTTCTGAGCATTCTTTTGTTTATCAGAGGTTGAGCTTTCTGACTTCTGACCACCATCAGATCTTCTCTTGGCTTCTGACTGCTTCTGATACCTCCTATCAGAAGTTGCTTTCAGAGCCTGCTGCTCTACTTCCCTTTCAGAAGTTCTCTCAGTCAAACGCAACTCTTGCGCTTCTAAACTGCTCTGCAGCTCTTCAATTCTCATGGTACTCAGATCTTTGGAATGTTCTATTGCTACCACAATGTAATCAAATTGAGAGGTAAGGGATATCAATACCTTCTCCATGATTGTTTCTTCAGAAAGAGTTTCTCCACATGCCTTCATATCATTAGTGATCAGAATCACTCTGGAGATGTATTCAGAAACTTTCTCATTATTCTTCATGTTAAGATTCTCATATTGCTTTCTCAAGGACTGAAGCTTCACCTTCTTCACTGATGCGTCACCACCATAACATCTAACCAGTGTGTCCCACGCAGCCTTTGCTGTCGTTGAATCTGCAATCTTCTCAAACACATTTACATCAACACATTGATGAATAAAGAATAATGCTTTCTGATCCTTCTTCCTTACTTCCTTCTGCGCGTTTTTCTGTTCATCCGTTGCATCTGCTGCTACCAGAACATAACCATCAGTGACAAGATCTAAAACATCTTGAGCACCAAACAGTACACGCATTTGGATCATCCAACGATTCCAGTTTTTACCGTCAAATACTGGAAGCTTGGTGTTCATGTTGCCGTTTCCGTTCATCTTCACCTTGCACAATACACTCAGATTTCTCACACAGTATTTCCCAACCCACAGAATAAAATTCTGATCAGATTTTGTTCAAGATTCAACACGAATCTAAGAATCAAAATCAAACACACAAGACCTCATGTTCACTCGTGTTTCCCGTGTTTCCCAATGAATCTGAACCGGAGCTCTAGATACCAATTGTTGGTGCAAAGGTAGAATAAATGATGAAAGGTAGAAATATTCTATTAAGAATGACGGCAGAAAAACATGATGAAAGTTACAATGATTGTCACCCTATTTATAAGCTAAAACTAGGGTTACTAGAATAAGATAAAATACTAAAATACCCTCTAACAAACTTAGGGGCTAAAAAAATAGTACAACTAAATAAATATGAATTACTATTAATATTCTAATACTACTAACATAAGCTCCTAACTGTTTCTTTATACTAAGTTCAATCTAACTCTAACCAATGTTAATAGTCTAAGTTCAAAATAAATCAACTCATTCATCCTACTATTTTCATTTTAATCCAAGCCATTTTCATTGCTAACAACTAACATTTAACCAATATTCTTTCAATAACTGACACAGCCACTTGCAACATATCTACATTCTATTGATACTCATGTACTATCATAGCACATAATACATAACAACGCCACCACACATATGACAAGTTATCACCATTACAACAATAACAAGATCAGAGTTTTTATTCCATAGTACATTGACTTGTTTTTTTAGTTGTTTTTTAATTTTATTTTTATATTTCTTCATTATTCTTACTGTCTTTAATGGTTTTTTAGTACACTTTAACTTGATATCTTTTTTTATATGAAACTACTTAAAAAGTAATACTTATATTTTACTTTTTCATTTGTTTTTACCATTTAATTTGCATTTTGAAAAAAAAAAATAGAATGCACATGAGCTAATAAGTAATCTTTTGTTTTAGAATTTAATGTCAATTAGTTTCATTATTTAAAATATACACATATATTGATTTTAGTTTTGGATTAGATTTTAGAATTAATATCCTTATGAATATTGAAATTTTTTCATGAATTTAATCCATAAAAATTTAAGTGCTTGGCTCATACTTTAATTGATATCATGCTTGATTGACTGATTGATAAAAATTGTCTTTGATTAAGTAGTCCATTCACTTATCTGAGTCCATGTCCAGTTAAATGATCGAAAACCTTTGATCACTATATAAGATTGATCCTCTGTACTGACACTACGTTGGACAACTCAAGATAAACTCAAGACTCCATACTCAAGTCAATACAAGTCACACAGAACATTATAGACAGACTGAACATTGGACTATTGTTCAAGCACAACAAAAATTCTCTTCAATACTTGTCAGTTACGATGCGAATTGTGCGCCACGAGTCTTAAGAAACGAAGAAGGATGAGAGATATTATTCCTATCCTTATTCCGAGTACCTCTGCGTACGGGGTGTAGGCCCTAGTTATTTAGAGTATTCGCCTCCGTTCCTAGACTTTAGTGCAATTCAAATCAAGTGATTGACAAGTCTTCTTCCCCACATTCAACAGACAACACTTCAACAATGCTATAATATTCATCAACAATACTCTTCTCTTCAGATCAAACACAATCCTCTTTTACATCCATACTCTCTTTGGATTAATCATATTCTCTTAGGTTAAACACTTATCTCTGAACTAAACCCTCTTCTCTTGCGATTTTGCTATGTTAGTCTCATACTTTGGCAAACCTCTTTCTGTTCATGTCTGTCTTGTTAATTCCATATTTGCCATGTTACTCTCATGCTTTGGCAAACCACTTTTTGCTCAAGTCTGTCTTGTTAGTCTCATGCTTATGCAGACCCTTCTCACATATTTTCCATGTTAGTCTCATGCTTTGGAAAACCTCTCTCCTTTCATGTCTATCTTGTTAGTCTCATGCTTAGATAGACCTTTCCTCAATTCACAACTCTTTTACAATTCAAGGAACTTCTTTTTCTATTCAATCAACTCTTTGTTTTCTTTTTGCCACTCAAACCTTTTGCAAAACTACTTTTCATTTTATAAAAGAACTATTATAATTTGTTCCTTAACAGTCAAACTAAAAGCTTGAAACATCCAACGAATGACTAAATCAGCTAACGTCTACACATTTCTTGGATACAATTATAATTGTTCTTCTAAAAACAATCAACACACACTTATTTTATACTCCAAACCACGAAACTCTAATTTTCTCATTACACTATGAGGATACGTAGGCACAAGGGCCTCAATCCTCCACGAGCACAATAATTGTAAACCTTTTTTCCCTATTTCGCAAGTAACCTTTAGATAGTAACATTTGTCCATGCAAAGAACAAGCAAAATAGTTATCGTCGAGTACGACGGATGTAAGGGATGCTAATACATTCCTCTCGTGTAACCGACTCCCATACTCGTTTCTCTTTCCCTATGTTGTGAAATCCCCTGACCTAAAACTAACATTCTCCTTCTTTAATCCTTTTCTTTTTGTAAATATCAAGTAAATAAAAGCAATTAGAAATTAACATACAAACTTTAGGAAACAGACATACTAAACCCGAGACTAAAGAAGGTTCTCGTTGAGTACAACATAGGTAAGGGGTGCCTAACACCTTCCCCTTACTTAACTGACTCTCGAACCCATATTCGATTGTAATGACCGTCTTATCAATTCCTTTAGAGATTTATCATTGTTTTCTCTATTCTTAATAGTAACGACTCTGATTTTTCCTGTCACGAAACAATATTTTCAAAAACTTTTTCAATTTAATATACATAAACTTACCCCTGCAAATAATAAAAAATATTCTCACCTCTGAAAACAATGTATCAAAGACTTGATTCCTTTTCAAACTTTTAATAATTAAACAAAATACATATTATATAATCCTTTGGTCGCCTCTAACTATTTAGAATTTTTAATATATTCAATATTATACTAATAACTTTAAACTATAAAAACACATCCAATAAAAATAGTTAACCAACCCATTACAAAAAGAATATTAACTAATTAATTTTTAGGATTAAATCATCTGATTAAAAATGAAATATTATTCGAGAAATTATAATATAATAATGGAAAATGAAATATTATTATTCGAGTAATTATAATATAATATGGGGAAATAATCATATGTTAAAACTAAAATATATTTATTTTTCATATTTAAATATTAAAATTAAAATTAATAATTAATCATTATCTAATGGCATTACCGGTAAAACCTAACAAAATAAGTATTAAAAATAATGTTGAAAAGAGATTGTTCCTAGCTTACTCATTTTCTAATTCAATTGAAGAGTTTAGATTCAAATCATATTCTAAACATATTCTCCTCGACTTCAAAATTTATATTATATAGTTGCATACAGATAATATATTATTTAAAAAAATATAAAACAATATTTTAGATAAATATTGTAAGTGCTCTTGATTAGCTGCATTTTGTGGCAAAATATGAGTACATGTATGAATGTCATGTTTGATGTTATTACATTCATAATATGGACTGTGCAGAGTAAGTTAACTAAGCTAACTATAAGTTAAGCTGGATGTCATACTCAATGTTATGACATAGGTCGTATGACATCAAGCGGAAGTTTGTTATTCTGGTAGCTAGAACTCAGGAAACAACTCAGCAGCTCAAGCTGGAATGCAGGAGACATTTTAGACGCCCTAGGGGAACTAATATGTACCTGATTAAAGAGGCAAACGTGCAGAATACAAAAGAGAGGTTTTATGATGGATAAAACCTAATGTATGCGCCCATGCCCAAGGACTGATCTACTGCTACAGATACCAGGAGAAGCAATCCTAGAAGGCAGCTGTTGAAGATAGAGAAACAGAGAAATCACCATAGTGGTTTAGAAGTGAAGAAGTTGTCCTTCACGATTGTGTCTTAGAAACACTTGTAATCCAAGCAACTGTTGTGTGCATTGGTTAGGTAGTTTCTAGGTTGTGTATCACTCAAAGCTGTTAAGTAAGAGTGTGTGTCACTTGATCAAAGCTTTGAAGCAAGATCAAGGTGTGTGTGTAGTTGAAGTGTCTCTTCAGTCTACTGGTTAATTTGTAACTGTTTGATATCACTGGTGTGTGATTGTAGGGAGTGAGTGGGTATACTCAGGTCTAGAGTGCCTCTAGGTTAAATTGTCATTGGGTAGTGATTAAGTGGGGAGTGCAAACTGGAGGTTTGACTCTGAATTAATACCGCTGATAGTGAAATTTCTCCCTGGCTTGGTAGCCCCCAGATGTAAGTGTGTTGCACTGAACTAGGTCAACAACTAACTGTGTTATTTACTGCGTTGTTATTACTGCATAATAGTAGGTGTGTAGTGAATGTCACAGTGGATGTTATAACTTCTGTTAGAACATCCATCGTGGGCTGGCCAGAATTTTCAATTGGCATCAGAGCAGGCACCCTGCCTGTTTATTACTGGGTGAGATCTAGGGAAATAAAATTCTGGTACTATGGATAAAGATATTGGATTCACCAATAGACCTCCAATTCTTGATGGTTCAAATTATGACTATTGGAAGCCTAAGATGATTGCCTTCCTAAGGTCCTTAGACAGCAAGGCTTGGAGAGCTGCAAACTCTAGCTGGGAACATCCTGTGAAGACTGACAAGGATGGAGTATCAGTGCAAATTCCTAAAGAGGAATGGACCAAAGAGAAAAAGGCATTGGCTCTTGGAAACTCTAAATCATTGAATGCACTCTTCAATGGTATAGACAAAAACATCTTTAGACTGGTCCACCACTGTGAACTAGCAAAGGATGTTTGGGACACTCTCAGAACCATTCATAAAGGAACTTCCAAGGTTAAAATGTCAAGACTTCAAATGCTGACCACAAAATTTGAAAATCTAAGAATGAAGGAAGATGAGACCATTCATGACTTTTACATGAATGTTCTTGAACTAGCTAACACCTCAGGAGCTTTGGGAGAAAAGATGGCTGAAGAAAAGCTTGTAAGGAAGATACTAAGGTCACTACCTAAAAGGTTTGCAATGAAGGTAATAGCCACTGAAGAAGCTCAAGACATATGCCACATGAAAGTGGATGAACTCATTGGATCTCTTCAAACTTTTGAGATGGGGATGTGTGATCAGGCTGTGGAGAAAAAGAGCAAAAGTATAGCCCTTGTCACAAACTCTACAGAGGAGTTAGATGAGGAAGAAGTGGAGAATCTATCAGAGGCAATAGCCCTACTTGGGAGACAGTTCAACAAACTGGTCAAAAGGATAGATGCCAAGTCTAAACTTTATTCCAAAAGCCTGGCTGCTGACAAAGAAAAAGCTGAGGAAAAAGTCAGTACAGTTCAGTGCCATGAATGTGAAGGGTATGGTCATATCAGAAAGGAATGTCCAACATACCTCAAGAAAAGGGGAAGAGGCCTGACTGTCACATGGTCTGATTCTGACAGTGAATCAGAAGAAGAAACAACCAAACATGTCATTACTCCCTCCAGGGTGTACTTATCTGATGGTGATTCAAGTGAAGAGGAATTGAGTTTTGAAGACCCTACAGCCTCATATCAGAAGCTTCACATTAGAAGTGTAGAACTGTACCAACAAGAGAGCTTCAGAAGGAAATTATCAAGGTCTTAGAAGCTGAAAGGAAAGAGCACCTAGCCACGATACACTCCCTCAGAGGTGAGGTAAATGATCTGAAAAATGAGAAGGATCAAATGGCTAAATCCATAAGGATGCTCAACTCTGGGACTGACACCTTAGAGGAGATCCTTCAGAGTGGGCAGACTGCAGGAAATAGATCTGGTATAGGATTTATTGAGAAATAAACCTCTAACTTGAACCTCAAGAGGTTTCAGCCTGAGTCTCAAATGTTAAACAGGATGTCACGACCAATGACACAACATTCACCACACAGAAACTGGAAACAAATCAAGAGAAAATTCCAAGGGCATAGATGCTACTATTTTGGAAAACTTGGGCACATTAAAGCTGTGTGCTTCTGGCTGAATGGTTTCCCCAGCCAAAGAAAAAACAAACAGGGTATGCATGGCAACAGGCATCAGCATGCCAAACCAATGAGGGAAGTGCCTAACAAGCAAAGGAAATGGGTAGCCAAGACGGTTGCACACATAGCTCATACTTCTCTAAGAGTATCAGCCAAAGAAGACTGGTATTTTGACAGTGGCTGCTCTAAGCACATGACTGGCATAAAGAGTCTGTTGATAGACATCAAACCACACTCCACCAGCTATGTGACTTTTGGTGATGGAGCAAAAGGAAAGATCAAAGGTGTTGGAAAACTGGAATGCCCTGGAGTCCCTACTCTAGACAATGTGTTGTTGGTAAAAGGGCTAAATGCCAACTTGACCAGCATCTGCCAGCTCTGTGATCAAGGACTAAGTGTGAAGTTCTCTAAGGAAGAGTGTGTGGTCACTAATGATGGAAATAAAGAAGTCATGAAAGGACATAGATCCAAGGATAACTGCTATCTATGGCAGCCTCAGGACACGAGTAAATCCACAATGTGTGTTATGGCAAGAGAGGAAAAGGAAGTAAAATTGTGGCATCAACAACTTGGACATCTTCATTTAAGGGGAATAAAGAAGATCATCTCAAAGGAGGCTGTGAGAGGGATACCTAAACTTACTATTCATGAGGGAAAAGTGTGTGGGGAATTTCAAGTGGGCAAACAAACCAAGACTTCTCATCTTAGAGTTGGACATCTAACCACCTCCAGAAGTCTGGAACTACTACACATGGATCTGATGGGACCAATGCAAATAGAAAGCCTTGGTGGGAAAAGATATGCATATGTGGTGGTTGATGATTACTCCAGATTCACCTGGATAAGATTTATCAGAGAAAAGTCTGATGTGTTTGAAGTCTTCCAAGAATTGTGTATCAAACTTCAAAGAGAAAAAGTGAGTGTGTTATCACGATCAAAAGTGATCATGGTAAGGAGTTTAAAAACTCTAAGTTTGCTCACTTCTGTGCAGCTGAAGGCATAAGCCATGAATTTTCCTCGCCCATCACCCCTCAGAAAAATGGAGTAGTTGAAAGGAAGAACAGAACCATTCAAGAATCTGCTAGAGCCATGATCCATGCAAAGAAGCTGCATATGCACTTCTGAGCTGAAGCTATGAATACAAAATGCTATGTACACAACAGGGTAACTCTAAGAAAGGGAACATCCTCCACTCTTTATGAATTGTGGAAAGGAAGAAAGCCTAATGTGAAGTATTTTCATGTGGTTGGTAGCAAATGCTACATCTTGGCAGATTATGAACAAAGAAGGAAAATGGATCCCAAAAGTGATAAAGGAATATTCTTGGGATATTCTACAAACAACAGAGCCTATAGAGTATATAACTCCAGAACTAAAGTATTAATGGAATCCATAAATGTTGTCATTGATGATCAGATTAATGAAGTCAATGTCATAGAGGATGTGGAAACATTGGTTGAGACTCCATCTGAGGAGACTGAAGATTCCCAAGCAAGCCCAAGTACTGAAGGAGATACAGCCACCAAGGAACCTTCTATTAGGCTTCTGAAAGATCATCCCAAAGACCTGATCATTAGAGATCTCAATAGTGGAGTGAGGACCAGAACAAGAGATGTCATTTCAAACTCTTGTTTTGTGTCCAAGGTTGAACCCAAAAATGTAAAGGAAGCCCTCTCTGATGAATACTGGATCAAGGCAATGCAAGATGAATTGGAACAGTTCAAGAGGAATGAGGTATTGGAACTGGTTCCTAGGCCTGATGGGACCAATATCATTGGAACAAAGTGGATCTACAAGAACAAGTCAGATGAAGAAGGAATCATAGTTAGAAACAAAGCTAGACTAGTGGCACAGGGATACACTCAAGTTGAAGGAATTGATTTTGATGAAACCTTTGCACCAGTTGCAAGGCTTGAGTCTATCAGGCTGATGTTAGGAATTGCTTGCATCCTGAAATTCAAACTCTTTCAAATGGATGTGAAGAGTGCCTTTCTGAATGGATATCTAAGTGAGGAAGTATATGTGGAACAACCCAAGGGATTTGAGGACCCTAACCTGACAGACCATGTCTACAAGCTAAGGAAGGCTTTGTATGGATTGAAACAGGCACCTAGAGCATGGTATGAAAGGCTCACTGAATTTCTCACCACCAATGGATACAAAAAAGGGGGAATTGACAAAACTCTGTTTGTGAAAAATGAAGGTGGAGAAATTATGATAACATAAATCTATGTAGATGACATAGTGTTTAGGGGAGTATCAGAAAGGATGCTGAAGTAATTTTTCAGTCACATGCAGTCTGAATTTGAAATGAGCATGTGTGGAGAATTTACATATTTTCTTGGGCTACAAGTCAAACAAATGGAAGACTCCATCTTCCTCTCTCAAAGCAAATACACCAAAAATATAGTCAAAAAGTTTGGAATGGACAATGCCAGTCACAAGAGAACACCTGCCCCCACTCATCTAAAGTTGACCAGAGATGAAAATGGTAATAGTGTGGATCAAAGGCTATACATAAGCATGATTGGAAGCCTACTATACCTAACATCCAGCAGACCAGACATTGTATTTGCTGTTGGAGTGTGTGCCAGATATCAAGCTGATCCTAAAGTCAGTCACATGAACCAAGTGAAAAGGATTCTCAAATATGTTAATGGAACATGTGACTATGGCATACTCTATTCTCATTGGTGTACTTCTATTTTGTCTGGTCACTGTGATGCTGATTGGGTTGGCAGTGCGGATGATAGAAAAAGCACATCTGGTGGATGCTTCTTCTTAGGCAACAACCTAATACCTTGGTTCAGCAAGAAGCAAAATTGTGTTTCACTATTCACTGCGGAGGCTGAATACATTGCAACTGGCAGCAGCTGTTCCCAGCTGGTCTGGATGAAGCAAATGTTAACTGAATACAATATCACTCAAGATGTCATGACATTGTATTGTGAAAATCTTAGTGCTATTAACATTTCCAAGAACCCTATCCAGCATAGCAGAACCAAGCACATTGATATAAGGCATCACTTTATAAGAGACGTTGTGGAAGACAAAGTCATTTCCTTGGAGCATGTGTCCACTGAGCTACAACTAGCTAACATTTTTACAAAAGCTTTAGATGCTACCCAGTTTGAAAATCTTAGAGGGTAGTTGGGTATTTGCATGTATGAGGTTGAATAGCAATTAATGTCACATGAGAGTTTTAGGATATCAATGCAGTCAAAGTCTTTAACCAACACAACTCTCCATCCCGTACAAATGTGCCTCTCTGCCCCTAGTATCGTTCAACATATCTTCCAAACCCAAAGGCTAGACAAAAACATGGCCTTGCATCATGAAGGATCTTCGTCAAAATCCACTCCCAAATTCACCAAAGATCCACCTCCCTCGACTGAGAAACCAAACCGCAAGTATCCCCCTCCCACTGAAGAAGAAATGAGGAGCATTCTGAACAGGGAAGGCACAACCTACGTGAATCAATCCATGGGGGAAATTGCTGACAACATTATCAGGAAAGGATTGCTTGTTAAGGGCTTCACCGTGCCCCTGGCTCGCCGGGGTCCAGATGAGGATCTTCCAGAAGAAGACTCGTATGATGGAAACCACGACATCTCCCTCTATGACTTGGATAGCAATGACTCCAGCTCTTCCTCTGACGAAGAACAGTGAGAATTGGGTATGAACCTCATACTGCTGCTGGTGCTGAAGTGTGTGACTGATAAATTTTTATTTGCTCTTACATGAATAATTGGTAAAGCTCTCTATGAGCAGTTTTGTAATGTAATCCCATACTTATGCATTGGTACAATTTATGGTCTATACTATGTGTTGGTTGGATCTGAATTTGTGGCTAAAAAGGGGGATAGTGTTATAGGTAACAACAGGTACAACAGATGCAGGTGGAAGAACAAGACTGCCATGAGCAGTGGTTGTGATTGAGTATATGCACCATATTGCTTATGATATTAGTGTGTTTATGATATTAGTGTGCAGCTGATATGTATGCCATGTATGTTAGAACTAGGACTGACATGCTGTAGGTACTAACATGGGTGATCCTAACAAGATGCTTAGGAATTCTGTGCAAGGAGAAGAATGCATCCCTGCAGGGGGAGTAGCACAAATGTGTGACATTAGAAGGTCATGCTGAATGTTATAGCATCCACTTCAGACTGGATAGTGCCCAGCTGATAAGTGCATCAGTTGAGGGGGAGTAACCCTGTTACTCAAACAAGCAAAGGGTGACATCTGTAGTAGAAGACTACAGAGAGTTAACAAAGTGAGTGTTAACAGGGTTGAAAGCCAACTGTGAGGATTCTGAGAGCTTGAGCAGCAAGTGACTTACCTGCATGACAGGACCATTGTTAAGTCTTCTGCTGTGTAGGAAATCTCTGATGTAAGTACAAAGTGTTTTAGCCAAAAATTTTCCAAAGGGGGAGTTTGTAAGTGCTCTTGATTGGCTGCATTTTGTGGCAAAATATGAGTATATGTATGAATGTCATGTTTGATGTTATTACATTCATAATATGGACTGCGCAGGGTAAGTTAACTAAGCTAACTATAAGTTATGATGGATGTCATACTCAATGTTATGACATAGTTCGTATGACATCAAGCAGAAGTTTGTTATTCTGGTAGCTATAACTCAGGAAACAACTCAGAAGCTCAAGCTGGAATGCAGGAGACATTTTAGACGCCCTAGGGGAACTAATATGTACCTGATTAAAGAGGCAAACATGCAGAATACAAAAGAGAGGTTTTATGATGGATAAAACCTAATGTATGCGCCCAGGCCCAAGGACTGATCTGCTGCTATAATTACCAGGAGAAGCAATCCTAGAAGGCAGCTGTTGAAGATAGAGAAACAGAGAAATCACCATAGTGGTTTAGAAGTGAAGAAGTTGTCCTTCACGATTGTGTCTTAGAAACACTTGTAATCCAAGCAACTGTTGTGTGCATTGGTTAGGTAGTTTCTAGGTTGTGTATCACTCGAAGTTGTTAAGTAAGAGTGCGTGTCACTTGATCAAAGCTTTGAAGCAAGATCAAGGTGTGTGTGTGTAGTTGAAGTGTCTCTTCAGTCTACTGGTTAATTTGTAACTGTTTGATATCACTGGTGTGTGATTGTAGGGAGTGAGTGGGTATACTCAGGTCTAGAGTGTCTCTAGGTTAAATTGTCATTGGGTAGTGATTAAGTGAGGAGTGCAAACTCGAGGTTTGACTCTGAATTGATACCGCTGATAGTGAAATTTCTCCCTGTCTTGGTAGCCCCCAGATGTAAGTGTGTTGCACTGAACTGGGTCAACAACTAACTGTGTTATTTACTGCGTTGTTATTACTGCATAATAGTAGGTCTATAATAAATGTCACAGTGGATGTTATAAGTTCTGTTAGAACATCCATCATGGACTGGCCAGAATTTTCAAATATTTTCTCTTAAATATAAAATTAAAATGGATAGGAAATTTCACTTTTTCTGACCAGAGGAAGCTAAGCCAATAAAAGAGATAATAATTACAAATTCCTATAAATCCTCCTACTGAAAACAAGAATGCAGATGCTATAATCTCTCCTATAATAATTCACATGACATTTTGACCATTAATCCTCCAATACCCTTGCTCTTATAAATTATCTCTTTTTGTTTTCCTCTTCCATTATTCATCAAGTTTTCCATGTCCAAAAGCAAAATGAAACACAACAATATAGTCAAAAAGTTCATTTCAAAATTTCTAATACTAGTAACTATCCTTCTCGTTTCAACAAAATGGACCATAGCAGAAGAAGTTGGTGAGATAGATCAATTTTTTATTTTCTCATCATTAATTTCATATTATGTTGTATGATTTAAGTAATTTGATATCTATGTAAATTTGTGCAGATGATCAGCGTGAATTTGATTACACAAAAGAGGATGAGCATGAATTTGATTACACAAAAGGGAGTAAAAAGAGTCCTCCATATTGGGGAGAATTGAAGAAGGAATGGGCCGCATGTAAGAATGGAAAAATGCAATCTCCAATTGATATGACAAATGACAATTTAAAAATAGTTCCAAATTTAGGGAGAATAGAGAAGAATTATAAGCCTAAGAATGCTATTCTCAAAAATAGAGGTCATGATATTCAGGTAATTAATTCTTTTTCTGACTTCAAGCCCTGGTTGCTCTTTATAAATAAGTAAGGTATAGTTCATGAATATTGAATAAGCAAATAAGTTTTATTTTATTTATTTTTTAATATTATTGGTTGATAGCTTAATAGTATTTTACTAAAAATTTAGAATAAATGACACAGGTGAAATGGTTGGGAGACGCAGGATCAATAAAAATCAATGGAACAAAATTTTTTCTACATCAAGCCCATTGGCACTCACCTTCGGAACATACCATCGATGGATCAAGGTTTGTGTTTTCTTCGTATTTTTTCTTCATTACTACGTTAATATCTAATTGATAATGTTATTTCACATAAATTTGAAAAATAAGAAACAAATAAAATATTTTCTTAATGATAAATTATTAGTATTAGAATTTGAATTTTGGACTGAAATATATATTAGGTATGAGGTGGAGCTACACATGGTACATGAAAGTCCAATAGTAAATGGGAAATCCGAGACTGCTGTTCTTGGGGTTCTATATAAGTTTGGTCCATCTGATCCTATTCTGACTAAGGTAACCTTATTTTGAAAACCTAAAAACTCACCTTAGAACATTTAAATAAACTGATTTGATTAATTATTTATACTTGCAACAATTTCAGTTGTCAAAACACATAAAAGCCATGGTGAATAATATATCAGAAACGAATATTGGAGATATTAATCCCTCCGAATTCGTTTGCGAAGGAGATGAATATTACCAATACGTTGGCTCTCTCACCGTTCCTCCTTGCACTGAAGGTGTCATTTGGACTATTAATAAAAAGGTGGTCATTAAAATCCAAAATATATTGAATATGTTAAACTATTTTACATTGGTTAATACAAATCATTGAACCTTTATTCTTTGGTGATCATCAGGTAGGAACTGTGTCTGAAGATCAAGTGAGTTTACTTAGGAAGGCTGTTCAGGATGTAAGTATTCTAATTTGATTTATTTCACTAATTTTGTGCATTGCCAAAATGAGTGATTTATAGTTATTACTTACTTGTGGACCACTCTATGACAGCATGCAACAAAGAATGCTAGACCTTTGCAACCCCGGAATGGAAGAGACATATTATACTATGACCCAAAAGAGAAGTAAACAACAATATATTTTAACAATGTACATGGGTTTATAGCTTTCGTAACTCTACTTCTAACTGCATTTGAACTTCTTTTATTTGTATTCTTATTATTTTAACAAACAATGACTTGATTACTTGACTCCTATTCATGAAATTTGTTTGATGTTGTTGTGATTTTCTCGGATACTGGTATTGATCCAATAACTTTGAAACAGGATTTTTTATATACATTGAAATAACAACTAAATCACTAGAAATTATCGTATACTAGTATGGGACGCACATTGATTGTGAGAAAAAAAATTAAAAAATTGAAAATGAAATGGAGCAGAAAAAAAATATTATTTATGTAAGACAAATGAAGTGAGTTAGTAGAATGTAAAAAAAACACAAAATGATGTTTAGTTGGAAGGATAAAGTAAATAATAAAAAATTAGAGAACATAATATCTGTTAAATAAACAGAAAAAGATAAATGCAAAATAAAATATAGCATTACATAAGGTAGTACATGTAATATAAGGTGACCAAGTTAAATTACAATGAAACAACAGTACCAAAAGAACCAAAATATTTTGGTCAATAAATGGATGCATGAATAACATAGGTTGTTTAGGGCAGCATTCCATTAAAAAAAAAAGAAAATATTAAAATATTTATTGAAACAAGCCATCAACGATTTAAAACTTTGACAACAACTGTGTCACCACGAGGATCCCTCACAATCAAAGCAAGACGATCACCCTTTCTGAGACGCTTCCTTTTGGCGAAGTCATACCATCCCTTGGCAATGAACACGTCAACACCATATTTTCTTTCAGAGTGGTGAAGTTCACAGTCATAACCTTCTCGATTATCCGCATCAAATAATTTAATACCTCTATCTCCAAATCAACAACATTCCATAATAATCCTGTGGGGGATTTGCTAAAGGAAAAAAGAAAAGTGGAATTAATATTCAAAATGTATGTAAAAATGTATTAGTGTGGCTAATAAATGAAATTTTTGGGACTTACAAGCACGTTGTTTCTTGCCGTTTTGCCAGACCTGACCTTTTGCTTCCAAACAAACCACTTAGGACGCCCACGAAAAATCTTAGCACATGCATCCACATCGGAACTATTGAGAAACATTTAAGTTAAAATGAGATAACAGAGTAAGGAGTCATACATTACAAAGTAAAACTATGAAAAAGAAAAACAAATTTTAAGTATTGTATATCAATTTTTTTGAATAAGTGATATAAAGAAGTACCGTTCACTATCAGATGAAACCGTTATGCGGGAGGATCGAGCAGGTGAGTCAAGTGTGGCTTGATTGTGCTTGGTTTGTCTAAGTTGAACATGACGCTTGCCCTTTAGATCTTTATCAACATGAAATATTTCTGGTGACATAGAAACAGGGTTGGATTGTTCAGCCAGAATAGGTCTAATGTAAAACAACAAAATAATAATAGGATACATGTAAACAAAAACATATATGCACGGGTAAACCCAGAAGTATCCTCCGATGGTTATTGGTTTATTAGAAGATTCTCCATTCTGACGTAATAATTGAAATTCTTCCAACGACATGATTTTATTCCTTTGTTTCTTCAGCTCATGTGTCTCTTGGTACTCGAGATAATCAAGTTGCAGCATAATTTCTTTCCATTTTGCCTCCCTTAAGGTTCGATCGTTAGAGAGACTGGAAGAATGTTAAAGCACAGATTCAGGTGGTAAGTTGAAAATTGTTATAAAGTGTAAACCTTAAAGCATCAAATAAGTAAATACTGGAAAAAAAAGTATATAATGTAAAACCCTAATGCGTTCTAAAGTGTACAAAACAAAATGGAAGCTAAAATTGGGAAGACATTGTTAGAAGATTTGCATGGATGAAGATTATTAAGTATTTGAAAACAATAGTTTAAAAAAGGAAAAGAAGATTCAATTTATGCATGTCAAATAAACATAAAATAGGAACTAAACTTCTATTACCCTAGGCAGCAGAAATCGTAATAGAGGTAAGACATTAACAATAGTTTAAAAAAAGAAAAGAGTTATCCGATGGGAGACGACAGTTTGACATTGTTGAACATTGTTTGATTGTTGTAAATTTGTTGGCAGTCAGTTCTGATGATAAAGGTTGTAGTGAAAATAAGTTAAAGGAAAAGTGAAATAGTATGTAATTGCAGTCTGTTGGATTGGCCCGGGTGAAAAACTAAATAGACCCAGTTTTAAGTTTGTATGAAATTTTAATGATATTGAAGCCCATATTTACAAGCTGGCAGATAAAATAAAAAGTGAATAAATAAAATATATAAATGTTAAATTGCATAGACAATATTATAATAAAATTTGAAAGAAAAAAATTCACCATTTATATATAAATACATAACATGACGTTTAAATATTTTGGCTATATAGGCAAATTTTTGTTTGTGAAACAAAAATAGAATAAGTAACCGTTATTTATAGTAAAAAAATAGAAGTTTAAATAAATAAAAAATTGTAACTACAGAATTAAATACATATGTAAAATAAAAAATGTAACAACAAAAATATAAAAGTTTAATATATAAAACATAAGTTATTATTAAAAAATGTATCGTTTTGTCCATGGGAAAAATAAAAGTTAATAATAATTAAATAGTGAGACTCAAGAATAGATAATGTATATAAGTTGGTGTATTAGCTTTTCCTATTCAGCGGATATTTTCAGTTTGAGAAGATTTGAAGAATGGCTCAAGAAAGAGGAAACGGTAGTCATTCTGGGTAAGTTTTATGGATTGCATGTATAAATACTATAAGTAGTTTGATTATAATGTTGTTGAAACAAAATGATAAGTTATTCTGATGTTGTAAAAATAGGCTCACAGAGAAGGTCGACATTGATGAAACGCTGAAACGTATGATTGAGGAAGTCTCTGGTAGTAGGAAACATGGTTGGAAAGGTAAAAGACATTTATGGAAGAAGGATATTATGGATCTAAGCGTTGAAAATCTGGACGAAGAAGCCAATCGGGAAGAGACGAAAGGAAATTTGAAAGGAATGTGAGAAAAGCATTATATTTAGACATGCATGTGAAGTAAACCCTTAAAAAAAAGGTAGGAAATATGGAAATATTGTGAAACAAAAAACAAAAAAAAAATCGTTGTTTAAGAAATGGAATGATACAAATTGCGTTAATAATTGAAAGTATAACTATTTGATATTAAATAGGAATATGGAAGGTGTTGAAGTAAGTGTGGAGATGTTAGTCAAAGAAGAAACTCAAGGTGAAAAGCTGAAGAAGTTGAGAGCCAGGTACATTAATCATTTATAATATAGATGCATGGTAAATAATGTTTGAATAAGCTACGAAATAAAGTGATTCTGGTGTTAAACGGTTGTAGGAATGTTTGATAGACGTATTGTAAATATTTTTAATTTAATAATGTTTTTATTATCATGATGGATTTGTAGAAATGTTGAGGTCTGATTGAAAGAGAAACAGGAAATCGATGATAAGTTCCGTGAGCTGGGCGCAGAACCATACAGTGAAATGTTTCAAAGGAAGAAACGTCAATCATCAAAGATAGTATCATTTGCTGAAGATCCAGTGGAACTGATTGGAGTCCGCAACACTGATGGTGCCAATCGTGACGAAGAGGTAACCAAAAAAGTGTCAGGTAAATAAAGTGTGGCATATACAATAAATGAGAAATTACGAATTTGAAAGTATGTTTGAACTTTGTATAAATTATAATTAACTTAATATTGTGTCAAATGAAGAAATTATGATATAAATTTGAAAATATAGTAAGTTGTTGATAGGTATAATTAAGTTGTGAATTGGTTGGGACAGTAGCAAGAAGCGAAATCGTAAAATGTATGATTGAAATTTGTATGTTAATATTGTTAGATTGATGGAATAAGATTGTGTGTTGTTAGCTTTTAAATGTAATGGAGAATAGCAGGTTGAGTGCTGTTGGAGATGCTGGTTTCAACAGGACAGATGCATAACCTGTTTCACAAGTTGGTGTTGTGATTGGTCATCTAAATCTTGTGGAAGATGATGTAGAGGATAAATACCACTATGCCATAAAAGACTTTTAGAAGTGCTTTATTTTTGCCTTTAGCAGCGCTTAAAAGCGGTGCCTAAAGTGGCACTGCTGTAGGTAAAGGCATCGTTTTTTTTAAGGCAAAAGCGCTGCTAAAGGTCCCCTTTAGGCGGCGCTTCTTTTTAAAAGCGCTCTCTAATTTCACCTTTAAAGAGAACTTTTTCATGGTAAATGCTCTCTTTTCCCCTTTTAGGCAGTGCTTTTGTAAGCACTTTCTTATGTATATTTTCTTTAGATTTTAGGCAACTTTTTTTTTTATAAAAAGCGCTCTCTTTTCCCCCCCTTTAGGATGCGCTTTTGAAAGCGCTTCCTAATGTATTGTTTTTTCAGATTTTATGCAGCACTTTTTCATGAAAAACGCTCTCTTTTCACTATCTTTTGGCAGCGCTTTGGAAATCGCTTTCTAATGTATATTTTATTCATGTTTTAGGCAGCGCCTTAGATCTACTTTTGGCAGCGCTTTTCTTAGAAAGCGCTTTCTTTTCTACACATCATTGGATGTTTTCAAAAGCGTTTTTTTAAAAAGCACTTTTTTAGGAAGCATTTTTTTGTTATAATCGTTTTCTATTGTGCATTTTTTATAAGAAGCGTTTTTTTGTTAAAAACGTTGGCATAAGTCTTATTTTTTACTTATAAAATGGAACCACAAACCATTAAGCCTTTATAATATTTCAACACAAGCCTTTATTTCAACACATATAGGCCTTATATACCATTATAATTCAACACATAAACCTTCTGATAACCATTATAATTCAACACAAACATTTATTTCAACACATAAGCTATATACCATTATAACTCAACACATAAACCTGCTTATAACCATTATAATTCAACACAACTTTATTTCAAGACATAGGCCTTATGTACCATTATAATTCAACACATAAACGTGCTTAATTCAACACAAACCTCATAACCATTATAATTCAACACAAACCTCCATAATTCTAATAAAACATATCCACTTCCAAAGTCTTTAACTTCTAAATATTCACTATACATAATTACAAATTCCATCAATCCTCACACCACCTAGAAATATATATACAATAACTTGCAAAACTATACAACAACTTCCAGAAATATTCCTATCCAGTAGTACAGAACATCACAACAACAAAAATCTCTAAAGACTATAAACTTCACACAAAAGTAAGAAAGACAATATACCTTATATAATTCTCATCTCAAGAATGTATTGACACCATTCCTCCATAATTTCTTCCAGTTTATCTTTTTAGTAAGTAGCACACTTGAATTCATCAAAGTACTACATAATATAACATAATATGCATGGTTTAGTTAAAACTAATTAATTAGATGAAATATTTGTTAAATATTAAAATAAATCCTAACTTATAAATTCATACCGTGTTTAGAATCTCTATTTGACCCAAATGAAGAGTTTCCTTCATAAACCTCAATACAAAATAACCGCAATCTATACCATTACACTGACGAGGACACTACACATAGAAAAAAATACGAATATATATCAGGATATATAGTTTAACTTGTTTTATCAAGTTGTGTCACTATTATAATCAAAATTGTGAAAATATACCTGCACTCTGATCCATCTAATGTTGTTTGCTTTACTCTTTAGTACTCGAGCTTGTCTTTGTGATCAAAATATTTTTATAGATCTAACATAATATAAATGAATATTTAGAACAATCTCACATAATAAATAAATATGCACATGAATATTCAGAACAATCTCATCACTTACGTATCAACCATCTTCTTCATATCTGGGTATTTTGTTTGATCACCATCTAACGAATCCAGATAATATACTATTTCTTTTATCGGATTAATTGCAATAAACAACCATTGTCCACTGCAAAATAATACTAAAGTTTAGATGAAAATTTTCTATACAACGTCAAAAAACGAATAACTATAATAAATGAAATTAGAATAAAATCTAACCTATGGCCAATATTATATGGCAAAAAATACAACTTTTATGTATCTCTGTTGCCCATAAATGCATCGACTAAGTGATTTTGGACTGCATTTGGACTTTGATTGATTAACCGTGTGTTGATACAACTGGAAGATAAGAATGAGATTATTTTTGTCAATTGACACGAGAGCATCAAGTTTTCATACAAGAACCTTAAATAAAAACATAATTAACATTAGAATATTCATTGAAATGAGTAAATAAATTGTTCAATTATTTAAATAAAATTGATCAGAGTACCTGATGTATGAATTCATAACACTGATGCCTAATTTAGAATGTTGAAAAATCTAATCCAAGTCCTCTTTAGCAATTGTTTCAATATAAGCAAAATCGAAAGTACCTTCCTCCATAGGTATTTCACGAATACCACCATCCATCACATCTGTTGTTCCTACATGTTTCAAGACACAACCTAAATCGAGGAACAAATGCTTTTTTAGGATCGATCTTCGCAAGATCCATTTTTTTGACACATTGCTAAATTCAGGCATGATATTCTTGCTAACTTGTTGCAACTCTTGAGTATGAATTTAAAAATCAAATAAGTTAGTTAAATAATGTATAAGATCATGAAACTTTTGAATTTAGAGGATATAATATAATTAACACTTTATATGCATATATATCAATGTACCTATTTTTTGATGCAACTGACCCGGTGTGCCGCACAATCTCTTTATCTTTTGATTTGAATTTTATAGGAGTATAAGATTACTATGTAAATAAAAGGTACGTAAATGTAACAATAACTTACATTCATGGCTCGTAAAACATTTGAATGTTAAAAGGTTCATAATGGTGTTCAATATACCGCATCATCTATGAAACTGAGGTTTGACGGCCATGCAACATACGATCCTATTGCATCTCCCACAAATGTTGCATCTGAAACATCATTTGGTATAGGTAATAACGCATCCCCCTCTAAAGAAATATCAGTCGAGACCTTCAAAAATCCAGCAGGGAGCACTTTATGGTGAAGTAAGTCTCCCAAAGTGTTATGCACTTTTCCTTTGCCAACCATGCGATAAGTCGGTGACGATAAGTAGAGCTGACAAGGTGAAATGTCCTAAACTAATAATAAATATGATTAAGTGTAAATATGAGAATTAAAAAAATTATGCTAAATTAATTTCAAGGTAATATATATATAATTAACTCAGGAAGTTTCTGTTGAAAATTACAATTGATACTATCTTTGTCACTAGTATCTTTAAATTCTGAACCGCGGCTTTCTGACATATATCTTTCTTTATCCTTTTGCAATTCACGAATTTGAGCTTTTAATTCTTGCAACAATTCCATCACTTTATTATTGCTAGGAATTTTACTCTTTGGATGCTTATACAATGTTGTTGGAGTGACCCCAAATCCCTTACCCCTCACGACCAGAATACACAGGAACATACAATACGTGACTTAGTACGCTCCTGCAATCATGGCCTTTAGCTGGAGTTAAAGACTGAGATAGATTCTCCTAAATTTCATATGCATATAGAAAAAGATTATTGGGGATTAAAAATCATAAATATTATATGTTAATGAACTTTTGATTTTATTAAAAAATAATGTTATACTTACACATTGCTCAAAAACTTGTTGAACATCTTCCTGAACAACTCCATCCTTACCCACACGAGAAGCCTTCCACAAAACATGTTCAGGAAGAGATGTTTCTTCACTTTTCTCCTCTTCTAACTACACATTAAGATAAATAATAACATCAATTATAACGTACATTCCAGAAGAGATGTTTCTTCACTTTTCTCCTCTTCTAACTATATCATTGTAAAGCATGTATATATACTCACTATTCTTTGTTGTAAGCGTGCATATCCCAAACGCCTTTTTTTTGTATGGATACACGGGTTTTGATGCTTATTGGCGATTTATCTCACTCACAGCCTGGATAAACAAGTTTAAGTCATATCATAACACATGTGGAACAAGTATAAATATTATGCAATGTTCATGATAAGTTAAAATTACATGGAATTCTTGGGTTCTTCGTTTGGCAACAAAAGTTTCCCATTCTTCAGGTGAAATCAAATCTGCATAACATTCTGATTCAACAAAATTTCCATGAGAGTTCTTAAGAAACTTGTTCGTTAAAAATGCTCGAAACCCTCTGAGTCTTTTTCCGGCCAATTGAAGATAATATTTGTATTGCTCGTCACCAATGTTAAAAGATCTCACTGAATAAATTAACATACATAAAGTGTGTTAGTATAAGTAATTTAAAGACATAATCGTCAACAAAAATAAATAACATCGCATATGATACCTGTATCTCACTCCATATTATTTCTCTAACGGGTTTCAACGATGAAGTTCTCCAATTATCACAAGTGATTGGAATTTGCGAACGAACAAGTGCCCCAATGTAACTTGTCAACATTGCACCATTAGGCTCAACTAATTAGTCTGTTTTATTCTAATGTACGTCATATTTTAAACATCAATATCATTGTAATACCCTAATTTTTGACCCTGAGATTCTATTTTTTTGTTTCGCATCGTCCGTATAGCATATCACACATTTTATCATGCATAATACCTAATTTATAAGCTGGAATAAATTTCTTGGAATTACAGCCGAATTGATCAAATAAAAGTCAACTGTGTGCAAAATCAGTGGACGGAAAATTTCAAGGTCAAGCCTGTAAACGTTAGTGATATTAATCTACGTTTCGTGTAGTTTTACTTGACGTGCTCATTTAAATTTTTCGACCACCTTTTGGACGTTTTTTGATCAGTTTAAGCCTTTTTAGCGGGTAAAATTTATTTCAAAATCTGACCAAATGTTGTATTTTTCTGAGTCGTTTATTTCGCGCTGATTATTTTAGTGCATTTATTTTACTTTTTCGAGCACTTTTTTGCCCGACCTTTTATTCGTTTTTCTTATCATTTTATTTTTATTTATTTATTTTTTAGTTAAATAGTTATTTAATTTATTTAGATTTAATTAGATATTTTAATTTAAGTTTATTTTAATTAATTATATTTTTAAAATAATAACCATCAATATTTCCCAAAACACAATTAAACATGTTTCAAATGAAAAAGGAAGGAAAACTAGACGTGTTTGGACATGTTCGAATCGAAAAGAAAACAATGTCAAGGAAAATCAAACATGTCCAGACAAAGTTTAAATTCTTTCTAAGACATGCGTGAACATGGCGGATTAAAAACGAAAAATGTTCATCATAATATCTAGCGCATTCAATGTCGATGTTGGAATTCAAATTCCACGAGAGCCTATAAAAGAACAGGGAGGACACACACAAAAACAACAACAACAAAAATCCACACAAACCTTATTGTACTTCATAAAAAGCACACAGAAACGCACATCACAAGTTCATCCGCGACCACCACCCCATCGCGATTTTGACGAGTAAGATTTTTACGCACTTTTTCTATTCAATTCAAGATCAGTTTTGTTGATTTGTGAGTTATGTGAGTATTGAATTTGTCCGTGGATTTGTGAGATTGAGATTTCTTTTAAGTTTGATTTGTTTGTGTTTTGTGGATTTTTCCTTGAACCATGTATGGTAGATGAGATAACAGAGATGGAATATATTTTCTTTTAACATCCGGTGTTATATGGGGATTTTAATATTTTATTTTTCTCTAGTAAGCATTCCATGTGTCGAGATATTATACATTGGTTTGTTCTAATGAGTCATGAACACTAACCATGAACGCTTCCCCTCCTGTGCATTTTTTTATATACTTTTTTTTAATATAAGATATTAGGATTTGCTTATAATTGGTTCATGAGTCTAATTTTTCTATTTCACACTCCGTGAAGTCTTATTATTGTTTATTAATTAATTTCTCTTTCATTTTATGTATTTAATTAATATATAGTTATAATCTATTTTAATTCATTTAGTTTAGATTAGTTTCAATCTTAGTCTAGATATTTTATAAATCAATCTAAAAAATACAAAAAAAAAATACAAAAAAATAAAGAACAAAAAATATATTTAATATATAACAAAATAGGCTTTCTTTTTTAGAAATTAATAAAATATTTAAAAAATTATAAAATATACAAAAATATATATAACTAATAATTAATACTGAGTTAATTAAGATTAGGATAATCTTTAGGATTACTTCCCTTTAAATATTAACCTTAAGTCATAGAATTAGGTTAGTATTCCCTTAAGATGTTAACTAGACAACCTACAATTAGGTTCCTTTTTCTCCCATGAAAGAATTAGACACGAGTCATCCTTAGTCGAGATATAATTCTCCTACCCCATGACATAGTCGAGAAAGACATAGATTCTTTTCCGCTTGAGAGAGGTATGTGGCATACTCGTTGATTCTATATCCGAGTTGGAGCCCTTCTCCTACTGCGAAGCAAATACCCGTCTTCCACATGTTTATGGTGGTTTAAATTGATTATTCTCCTTAAAACCAACCACTAAAATTTTATCCACCCTTTTAGAGGAACTACAAATGCTCTGATTCTATTCCCGTCAGGATACGTAGGCACGAGATGCGATGTCTTGGCGAGCATACTTAGAAATAACACCTTAGATCTCCTTTTTGCCTTTTCACCCTTAGCAGACAAAATAACAAATAAAACATTAAAACAAGAGGTTCTTGTAGAGTACTACAAATACTTAGGATGCTAGCACCTTCCCTTAGTATAACCAACCCCCGAACCTTAGATTCTCTTTTGCTTTGCGTTGGATTGCATATTTTGGGTTACTTTCTCTTTTTCCCTTCCCTTGGATAAATTAAAGATCGGTGGTGAATTAAGATTTGTGATTCAAGTTAATTAAGAGCTTGATATATGGTTCACACTGCGATAATCACCTTGATCTCCAATGTTATCATCAATTACTTTGTTAGATAAAAGCACTATAGACCATTTTGTACCCCACCCTATTAAGATCCACTTGCAAAAATTCTGACTTATCCATTCGTATGCCACTATTATTTTTAACCCACTTGAAACCAATGATAGGAACATAAAACTTCTCATAATCCAACACCCAAAGGTGCTCGATAACTCCAAAATATGACATATTTGCATATTTGGGGTTTAAGTCCTTCACACTTGAAATGTAAATTTCTTCAGCTACCACAGTGACACCACTATTTTGCATAATACTTTTATATCTTGTTCTTTGGTATAAAATGTGTATCCATTAATTACGTATGCACTATAAGAAAACACATGCAAACTTTGACCATATGCTAAACATCTCAACCTTTTTGTTATTGAAGCGAGATCTAAATAAAACCTTGAATAAATATGATCCTTGAACCATTGTATAAAACATCGATTGTACTCTCGTACTATCCAATTTTCATTTCTATTTGGATTTAAACCTCGAAGTTCATCCTTGTGCATTTCGACATACGGCTCAACCTCGTTGTCATTGTGCAGAACATACAAATGCACTTGCTGCCATTCAGCCCTTGATATTGTAACGATTTTATTTCCAATTAACTGTTTTCCTTCTTTTTTTTTCCAACAATATGAGATTTGGGGAGTCTATTAGATTAAACATTGGACAAATATTCAGTATAAAACTCAATCACTTCTTCACCAATATATCGTTCAACAATACATCCCTCTGGTCGACTTTGGTTTTTCACATCCATCTCATATAACCTAGTCCACACAGTTGTGTGTCTTTCATAAGATGAATAACTAGATGTACCATTATGTCAAAAAATGAGGAAGGAAAATACATTTCAAGCTGACACAATATAATAACTATTTCTTTTTGCAATGATGGCAAGATCGCAAAATCGACCACCTTACTACAAATTGACCTGAAGAAAAAACACAATTTAGTTATTTCTCTTCTTACTTTTTTCGGCAAAATAGAACGTATACCTACTGGTAGAAAATGTTCCATCATAACATGACAATCTCGTGTCTTTAAACTCTTTAACTTGAGGTCTTTCATAGACACAAGTCTTCTAATATCTGAAGAGTATCCTTCTAGAACTTTAACTTCACTTAGAAACTTACACAATGGCTTTTTCTCCTTTCTAGATAGAGTATAAGCAGCAGGTGGTAGATATGTTTGTTTCCCTTTCTTCAAGGGTCCTAATTCATTTCTTATTCCCATCGCTGTAAAGTCCTTTCTTGCTTTAAGGTCATCCTTAGACTTTCCTTGTATATTTAGTAACTTACCAATAACAATTTCAAATACATTTTTTTCAATATGCATAACATTAAGAAAATGTCTTACATACAATGACTTCCAATATGGGATTTCAAAAAAATTGACCTCTTCTTCCACCCACGTGTGACAATAGTATGTGAAAAAGGCTTGCCAAACTGAGTACTCACATCTTTCACCTTTTCAAAAATTTGGTCACCTGTCAATGTAGGTGGAGCTCTACCTTATTCTAGATTTCCATTGAATGCTTTTCTCCACCCACGATATTGATGATTAGAATTTAAGAATCTACGATGATCGAGAAAGACATTCTTTTGACAAAATTCTAGTGGCGTCCAATTTGTATTTTCTTCACAAATAGAACACACACATTGACCTTTAATGCTATACCCTGATAGATTTCCGTATGCTGGAAAATCATTAATTGTACCAAACAACATCGCCCTAAAATTGAAACTTTCTTTTCTGTATCCATCGTAAACCTCCACACCGTTCTCCCACAAAATCTTTAAGTCTTCGATTAAATGTGTCAAGTATACGTCTATGTCATTCCCTGGTTATTTAGGCCCAGAAATTTAAAGGTGAGAAAATACTTAGACGGGGGGGGGGGGGGGGGGGGGGGGTTAATTAAGGATTTAGAAAATATTATGGTATCCTAGTTCGTTGAACTCAACTACTCCAGTCCACCCTATCAAGAGTGATTTGCCTTTCTCCACAAGGACTTAATCCACTATAATCAAACTGATTACAATAACAACCACTAAGAACAACTGTTCTTAGTCTTCTCAAGAACTACTGACCACAACTTGGTCTTCTCAAGGAAATTTTTACAATAAAATGTAAACTAAACAAGTGTTTGAAATGCTTCTAAGAAAGCTATATCACAACTGTGATTTTCACTTAAGTTTAAGAACTTATGTAAACTATTTAGCAAAGAATAATAATTTGAATGAGAGCTTAGAGAGAGTTTTCAATAAATTGTTCAATTTTCGTCAACTGAAGAAAGTTGTTGAAGGCTTGCTTTTATAGACTTATAAGTCCAAGATGTTGCAAGCTTGAAGACCGTGTAATGCAAAGCAGCTGTAGCCTTTTATCTTCACATCACTTGACCTTTCCTAGAAGTAGAACCTTCAGAGAAATCCTTTTTGCCTGAGTTCTTGTGTCTAGCATAAAAGAGGAAAAAGTCGTTTGGCATAACCAACGGATATAACTTTGAATAATCTTCTTCAACAAGTTTCTAAATCACAGCAATTAACATCAGAGCCTTGAGTGATCAGAGTCTTGATGTCTTCAGAGTTTGCTGTATCAGAGTGTTGCTGCAAGTGTGATTCAGCGTGAAATCAATTAGAGCAGAGTTTAGAGATCAGATCCTCAGTACTTGCAGTGAACAGTACTATCAGAGTCTTCTGAAAAACAGTGCTTGAAACTCTTCATACAAAATCTTCAGTCTATGCTTCAGATGCTTTTGTAGCTTCTGCTTCAGATCCTTCTGTAGGTCGCGCTTAGACTCTTCTAAGAGAGGCTTCTGACGCTTCAGAGCCTTGCGTAGTTCAACGTTCAGATCCATTTTTGCTTTCAAAAGAATATTAAATTTAATATCTGCAGCAAAAATACTTGAACAAATTTAGAGCATACAATTTCTTAATACAAAATTTCATAAGTGTTATCATCAAAACATAGAGATATAACTAAGAACAAATCTGTGTTCTAACAATCTCCCCCTTTTTGATGATGACAAAAACATAGGAAATTTTGTTCAATAAAAGGTAAATATAACTCCCCCTGAGATTATGAATCTCCCCTTGAATTGAATACTAAGAAAGAATAGAAACTTCCCTTTTTGCATGAGTATTCTTTTTAGAATCAGAGCCTGAATGTTCAAAATTAGAGCTTGATTTGGATGAATATTTCAGAGTCAGAGCCCGATTGGTTAAAACTTGATCTGGGGATCTCAGAGTTACTTTAATGAATTTTATCAGATTTATCATTATAGTTCTGAAAGACGAGAAATTCATGTTAGTTATAATTTGATATGTCTGAATTCCGTTCAGGTAAAGTTTATTTGAACACTCAGAATTTCATTTTCTCCCCCTTTTTGTCATAAAAAAGAAAAACTTTTAAAGACAAATAAAGGAAACAGAGAGAAAAGATACAATCATATAGAGAAAAACATTCTAATTCATTCATTTAAATATTCAGATAAAACAGACAAAACATCAGATAAGAAATTCAAAACATGTGCTCAAACATCAGATAAAGAAAACATAAATCTAGGATTGTTTGGAAAGAAGCATCTTTAGAAGGTGGGTGATCTCAGATGAAGATTGTTCTTGTTTGTAAATCCATTTTTCAATGTTCTCAGTCTTCTGATATTGTCTTGCCATCCAGGACTTTATCTCAGATTGACCAACTTCTAGCATAACAATCTTATCTTCTAATTATGGATTCTCTTTCTTAATCTCAATAGAAGTAGACGAAGCAGATTCTGATGCAGGAGTAGGAGCAGAGTCAATTTCCATTGGAGTTGCAAATTCTGGAGCCACAGATTCAGAGGGTTTGTCCACAGTTGTCAGAGCTAAAGGATTCTCTTCCAGAATGACTTCAGAAGCAGATCCTTCAATAGTAGCAGACACTCCAGAAGTTCAAGGTGCATCTTCAAGAAGCAAAGTTAGAGATCTTTTCAAATTCCATAGCATGGTTCTGGCAGTCTCAGCAAATCTGATCTTCGCATCATCAGAGCAAACACTCTTCAGATTTGAAACAACAGTGTTGAATTTGGAAATGAAGCTATTCCAAATAGCATCAGATTCCTTTGAGTTCATAGTTAACAGGCATCTCTTCTTCACAGATTCTAAATTCATCCTTATTTCTTTCATAAAATTAGAAAATAAAATATCAACATTTAGCCTTGGTTTAGGTTTAAGAAAGGCTTCCAGAATGGATGGTTTTGATTGAACTGGTGGTTGTGGCGGTATGGTAAATGTTGGGATGATGAATAGAGGACGAGGATAAGGTGGTGTCTTCTGAGCAGGTATGAGATGAAAGAATGGTTTTATTTTGCGTATGGATGTAATGACAGCTCTTGGATCATCAAAGTATGGAATAAAAGTTGATGATCTTGGTTTAGGTTCTGGAGAGGGTTGAGGAATGATAACATCAGATGAAATAGATGTTTCTTGTTGTTTTGGTTCATATCCTCTGAGAGAGGGGGTGAGCTGACTTCTGGGTGAACATCAGATTCAGATGAATCAGATGAGGTAGATGAGGGACAAGATGTGGAAGATACGTCAAACATAATTTTGAGGGGTTATATGTCCAGAACATTAGAATCAGATATGTATGATTTAGTAGGTTTGGGTTGTTCTGGTTGAGGATTAGGTTGTGGATTGGAAGGTATAGATTTTGGTGGTTCAGATACAATAGGTTCAGATGGTATTGGTTTAGGTACAGAAGTTTTTTGAAGTTCAGGTTGTTGTGGAGAAGGTTCTTGAGGTGTTGGAGTTGGTTCAGCTGGTTTTGTTGTTTGTGGTTCTGATGGAGGAATGTCAGATGATTGTTGTGGTGCAGATTTTGTTTGTGGTGCAGAATCGGTAGGTGCAGAAGGAGCTTCTCCAGACGCTTTCCTTTTCTTTTTCTTCTGAGGCTCTTCAGAAATTTTATGCTTCTTCTGAGGTTCTTTAGAAGTTTCTTCCTTCTTCTGAGATTCTTCAGAAGTTTTCTACTTCTTCTGAGGTGAGCCTGCAACTTCTTCTTCTCCTAACTCTTGTTTCCTCTGCCTATTATGTTCTGCATATAGATCTGGCATTGGTTCACGATTTAGAAATCCTTCTAGAAGTGGAATTCCTTGTTCCATACATGATCCAACAAATATTATCAGAACTTCCTTTGGTTCTTCTGCATAAAACGTTGGAAAGTTTTCTACCAGAATGCTTTGTTTGCTTACTTCTTCTGTATTTAGTTTGTCAGGAGCAGAAGTAAGTTCATCAATAACTTTCAGCCTCTGTAGACTTTTAGTGTTCACAACTTTTCCCATAATGGATGTAAGTTCCTCTTTCAATCCAGCCACATGCAGATGCTCCACCAGACCACTCTCTGTCAGAATGTCTGAAATCAACCTTCCACAAGGGATCCAATTTCTACCCTTTGTATGTTTTGTCTTCATGTCTTCTCTAGATGCCTTGACATGATTCCAAAGATGAGGGAAGAGCAGATGAGGCAGGTCTACCTTTTTGCTCTGACTAAGGCAGAACATGAAGTAAAGTTGATCATTGTTGACATAATCTGTTGAATTTGTAGACTTTCTGTGGTGAATGCAACCCATGAAGATTTTAGCCCAGATCTTGTAATTGGGTTTCAGATCTTTAAACTTGTTAGAGGGTTCTCCAGAAGCAATCACCTCTTCATAAACAACATTCATGTTGACACGTCCAGTCAGATGAGAAACTCCATCAGTTTCCTCATATCCAATGAGTTTCCTTATTAGATCTTCTGTAATCACAATTTCTTTTCCCATAACAGATGACACAATGAACTTGGGATAAGCATGAGCATGAATCCAGAACTCTTTCACTAAAACTGGATAAACTGGCCCAAACAGTCTATCAAGGTATTTTGTCCATCCTTGAGCATCAATGATGGAACGCAGATTAAATCCATTTGCAGCCAGAGAAGCAAAATCCACCAAAGATTCACACAACAGTTCCAGTTTCTCAACAGGTGTGAGATTCGTTCTAACAGGTTCCTTGAAAGGAACATCACCCAGATTTGAAGAAGATACAATTGTCATTGTTGATTAAAATTATGCTGAGGTTGAAGATGAAGTAGCCATTGAAGAAGATTTTGGGTTACGAACAGATTTAGGTTTAGGGTTTAGATGAAGGCAAAAGAGCAAGCAGAAATGCATAAACGTGTTTGTGAGAATGAAAAGTGTGAAATGTTGAGATTTGTGGAATTTATAGAAAAACAAATTAGGGCACACGAAAGGTCACACATTCAGCATGTTCTCATTTAACATTTAATAACATTTAATGGAAAGAATATAATCATTTCAAAATAATAATGATTCTGACAATTGGGGGGAAAACCAAGAAACCAACTATTCAAACATTACTGTCGCAGTGAAAATCGGATACCAAACTATTGATTAGTTTGAATCTTTAATTCATTTTGCAACCGAACTTTGATTTGTCCAAAGGAAGGGATAAAGATCGAAATTCCCACAATGCAATGCAAATGCAAAGTTTAGAGAGTTTTAAGTTCGGGGGTTGGTTAAACTTAGGGAAGGTACTAGCATCCTAAGTTTCTGTAGTACTCTACAGGAACCTCTTGTTTTTATGTTTGTTTATTGCTAAGTGTTTATCTGCTTAAGGTTGAAAGACCTAAGGGTTTATTTCTAAGTATACTCGATAAGATGTCGCATCTTATGTGTTGCACCCTAAAATTTGACCAACCGGTTCCCATATCCGGTTTATGTTTCAACGCATTTCGCATTCGCATACGGCATGCATTGCATTTTTATCATTCATATTGATTTTTATCGGGATTTTAGCCCCTGGCGTTTCAGGCAGTACAGACCGGTCAGGATAGAAGTCTGTTGAGAATTGGTGTTCGTTCCCTGTGTTTTCAGGCCATCTCGGTGCCCGGGTTTCGCTACGGTTGCGCAATTGGGTTTTAATCGGTTTAATCGGCCTCCTGGCATTTTTAGGTTTTTTCTGTCATTTTTCTGGTTTTTTAATGCACTTAATTGGATTTTTCTGGATTTTATAGATTTTTAATATTTTTTTTAGAGTTTAAATAAATTTTCTTTTCATTTTTTTAGATTTAAAAGAATTTTTAGATATTATAGTTTTTAATAAATTTTAGATATTGATTTTCTTTTATTAGTTTTTAATAGATAAATAGATTTTTTTCTTTTAAAAGAGTATATTTTAAAAGATAGATATAAATAGAGATTATCATTTTCCTTTAATAGAATGGTTAAAAAAATAATAATAATAGATATTAGTTTGTTTTAGATTTTTTTTAGATTTAATTTGTTTTTAAAATGTTAGTAGTTTTTTTTCTAAAAAATAGAGATTAAATGTTTTTAGGTTTTTATTTGATTTTGTTTTTCAGAATTAATTAGGTTTTTTTTAAAAAAGATAATTTTTAGATTAAATAATAGTTTTTTTAGATTTTTTAGATTTAATTAGGTTTTACTTGTTAATTTTCGTTTTAACAAATTAATTAGGGTTTATTAGATTTTAATTAGATTTTATTTTTAATTTTCATTTTAGATTAATTAGGGTTATTTTTTAGTTTAATTTTGTTTTAGAGCTAATCATAGTTTAATTCTGTTTTTAGTCCATTAATCAGATTAGTCTCAATTGGGCCAGAGTCCAGTTTAAGCCCAGTCAGAGGTCCAAGTCCAGAGGGCCATGTGTCGTATATATAGGCCTGCCACGCGTAGGACCCATTTTTCAGCCACCTCAGTTTTCTCTCTCACCCAGAACCTGCCACGTTTTCCCCTCATTCACTCTCTCTCTCTCAGCATCTGCCACCGCACAACCCACGTGGCCCCCTATCCTCTCTCTCCACCCCCCACGCGTCCGTTTCTCCTTCTCCTTGCACGCATGTGTGCCACGCGTCCTTCACCGGTCAAACCCCCCGGAAACGCGTCTCCGGCCATGCAAACTCCATAGAATCTCACCGGTGAAATCACACGGTGGTTCCTACAGCCGAATCCCACCGGAATTCCTAACAGCTCGCCGGAAAATTCATCAGGATCTTCATTTTTCCAGATTATTGCAAATCGCCAGGAATCTTCATCTTCCTCACCGATCCATCTTCATCAAATCTCGCCGTGAAACTCATCAACTCCTCCAAAAATCCCCAGATCGCCACCATCTTCCTCATTCATATGCGTTTAGGAACAGATTTTCAGCCAACTTCGTTGTGGTGTTCGTCATCTTCATGTTCTTCACAAGAACATTCAAGAACATGTAAAGACGTCCCCAGAAATCCATAGTTCATCAGGTGTTCTAGATCGCGATTCATAGGAGCTTCAAGGCGTGATCTCCAGATCCTTCAAGCTTCAGCAAGGATCTCTATAAAATCGCTTCAAGTTGCTCCACCGATTCATCCGTCTCCAGATCCCTCGATCTTCTTCGTTCTCAACGATTCAAGAACGCTATCAAACTTTCTTCAATATCCAGAATCTTCCATTGCTGAGTCGTCCACCCAGGTTCTTGCTCGAATCTTTACTCATCGTAGTTTCTTTTTTCTGTATTGGTAGCTGAATCTAGGATAGTCTAGATGATTAGGTTTGGAATGGGTTTGATTTGGGGAAAACGTCTTGAACTGGGAGTGGTTGGAGGAACGGTGATGAACGATTGTTTCCAGGATCGGTAATTGAAGAGTGTTTTGTGAGAGGGTTTCATGAGAGAGCTTGGTTCAGAGGCGCCGCTAGGGCTTCTTTAGGATGAAGGAGATGAACAGTGGCGTAAGGGAGAGTGATTGTAGAAAATTAGGGTTTTGATTGTTGCTGAGGGTGGATTGCAATAGATCTAGGCCTTAAGCCCAATGGTCACGGGTTGCTGAATCTACTTCCATTTTCCATTCATACCCCTCTCCCCTTGTTCAAGTTTGGTTTGGGCCCAGGCAGTTTTGCCATTAGCACCCCCAGTTTAGGGCCCAGAAGGAATATGCAAGCGAACTTGATGCTATTCGCCCCCCCTGGTTTTTGCTTGATGTGGTTTTTCTGAGTTAGTAACCTGGGCCCAGCGCATTGCTGAGCGCACCCCCATCTTGGGCCCAAAATATCCTTGAAGTGCAATAAGCTGCTTTTGCCACACCCCCCCCCCTGCTCCATTATTTTTTAATTGAATTTCTTTTTTTTTTTTCATTATTTGCATAGGTTACAAAATAATTCATATAAAATCCAAAAATGATCATTTTGATATGGGGATTTTTGCTACATTTTAATAATTGTCTGAAGAAAATTTTGAGAAAATAAAAATATCAGTTTAGGTATTTTTCCATTTATGGTGAATTCTCACATTTTAATAGCTTTTATTTTCATTTTGTTCATACATACATTTTGATGAATTTTGTTTAGGCATTTAAATTCATATTTTGACCCGTTCTTTTTGAACTAGCTAGATTAGATCATTAAGTTCCCTTAGGGATTTATTTCACATTTTTGTGATTAAATCTTGATTAGTTTTGATTAGAGAACATTAGGGTGATAGTTTTAGGGTCTAAACTCTACATAGGTGCATTCTACCATTTTATTTTTGGGTTTTTAGCATGAATTAGGTTATGGGACATATAGGGTATGTAGGGTAGATATAGAAATCCCCTTAGAATAAATTTTAGAATTTTAAATACTATTTTACTATTTTTAGTATATTTTGCAAATTGTGTGATTGTTTGGTGTTCCCATTTGGGGTTTATATTGCTTGCTTGGGTTTTTGGGTTTTATATTTGGGGGTGTGGGCTTGGTTTGGGCTTGTGGAAGCATGAAGAATCAATGGAGAAGATTTAATACAAAGATCAAGGTTGAAGCTTGAAGATTGCTTGAGCTTGGAGCTGATTGAAGACATAGGAAATAATAGGAATAAGCAGAGCCTTAGAATAGACTGAATTGTTTTGTGCAAACATGGATAGCTTCATGTGCTTCCATTCCTCTCTATGACATAAAGTCCCTCTATGGTATTCACCTCCCTCCTTTGGAGGGATAAGTGGCCTTACCTTAGAGGTAGAACTTTGAGGGAAACAGTCTGTTACAATGTCAACTGTTTATAGACTTCCTTTGGTTGTCAATAAACTGTTTGACATTCAATTTATCCTGATAAATCAATTCTCATCTGGGAGAGCTTGTCTTGAAGAAAGAAGCCATTGAAGATAGGGATGAAGATCAAAGATTGACAAAGATGAAGATTGTTCCTGTCAAAGCTGCTCAACTGTTGAATTAGGGTTTTACTGCTGTCTGAAGCTGTCAACTGTTGGGGTTCATTGTTGGCTCAAGCTTGGTGTTGCTTGGAGTGTAGGGGATAATTGAAGAGTTGATTTTGGGGTTCTTTTGAAGGTTGATGTGTTGTGCAGTTAATATACTATTAGAGTTGGGAGTTTTTCAGAGCTGCTGCTGTAGGAGCTAGGGGGGCTGTCAGAGCTGATATTGGGGTTTCTTTTCTTTGCTGTTTTGTTTGTTAATTTTTCCCTTAGGTTGAGGTGAAGCTGTTTCACTTTGCCCATTGTTTTCTAGGTTCGAGGTCGAGTGGGACTCCCTTGCCTCGCTTGTACTGCTGCATTCATACATTTTACTGCTTTACTGTATATATGCTGTTGTTTTTCCGTTTATCCCCTTAGGATCTCTGTTTCTCTCTGTGCAAGAGAGAAATATGACAGACATTAGGTGTTAACCCATGCATGATAACATTAGGGTAGATTTTGATTCCCTTTTCAATCATAGGTTTTAGAGTTTCAATTTCTCTTCTATCTCAAAACAATCAGAAAATACAATAAAAGGATAAACATTAATAAAAAACAGTTCTTGCGTAAAAGACTGTAAACCAATCAAAGAGTCATTTTTGTCCGCTTGGACCCGTAATCAGGAGAAAACCTTTTTCAGAAGGATAAAAACAATCAAGACAGACTTGTGTCGTACGTGGCCCGAACTACGTTTGCTCTGATCTTTCATGCTGTATGAAAGTACGTAGGCATAGGATGCGATATCCTAGCGAGCAACCTTCCCACCTTTCCAGTAGGTAGGCGAACTACGTTGACTCTGATTTCTCGTTCCAGATGGGAATACGTAGGCATAAAGTGCGATACTTTGCCGAGTCATTTTATTTTCTTTTAACCCCAGACCTGTAGAATAGATAGAATAACGATCCGTACTAGAAAACAAGTGTGGATCCCGTCGAGTACGACGGACGTGAGGGGTGCTAATACCTTCCCCTTGCGTAACCGACTCCCGAATCCAGGATTTGGTTGCGATGACCATTCCTTTCCCGTCTTTGCGGTAGGTTTACTTCGAGCGTTTCCTTTCCCTCCGTTGGGATAAATAACGCACGGTGGCGACTCTTCTGTTCAGCCGGCGCCGATTTTCGCAGTAGCGACAACTGGCGACTCTGCTAGGGACTCCAACGGTTCCCTACGCGAGTCAATCCTAGCGCTTGTTTTCCCGTCGTGGATTTTGTATGGATTTACGTTTTCTGTATTTTACATTCAGCATTATATTATTGTTATTATTGCTGTGGGTATGAGGGGGTTCTATGATTGAGAGATAAGCCGGACCTGGGCTTGAGTGCACCTAGAATTAGAGTGGAAATTAGTGGGTGCGTGCATGCTTTGCATGTACTAGTGTCTCATGAAATCCACGCTCAGACGAGGTTCTTCTGGTTGGCTTCGTTTTCAACCCTTTGGGTTGAAGGGGTTGTTGGTTAGTTGGATTGTCGACTCTGGGGACTGATCATTTGGAAGTTGGCTAAGTGAGGCCTCTTCAGGACATGATGATGCCACACCTTCTGGGTATCGTATCATCCGTCTTGAAAGTCTGTGACGCCAACGACCGCATAGGATGCCATACCTTGTGTCAGTTATTAGGACACCTACCTGTGAGAGGGGTTGGGACATGCAGGTAACTTGACCTCCAGATTACCGGTTTTCTTGATTGAGATTCAGTGGTGTGATATTTGAGGACAGTGTTATTGGGTCTGTCAGAGACCGGGTTGGAGCATTGTGGATGGTCTTGAGCAGTTTGTGGGTCTATTTGAGGCCAATATTGTGGATTGGACTTCTCAGCCAGGGGCACTTGATCCCTTGTTGCATTGTTTGCATATTGCATTGTTTGCATCATCATGTGCATATCATTAACGTGTGTCTGTGCTGCAGGTGCATTTTCATACTTTCCGATTCTAGTGCTCCGGACTTCTATATGTTATTATGAGTACTTTGAGGAAGACTGTTGCATATAAGTTGCCTACCCCTGATGTGACTTCTCTGTTGGGTCTGATGTCCCTAGCTGACGATGATGTGAAGAGAAGTTTTAGAAAGAGTTATGGGAAGCTACTGAATTTGGTTTGCAGACCAACCACATACGAGCTGAATGGGTTATACACATTGATGCAGTTATATGATCCCTCCTTGAGGTGTTTTATGTTCCAGGACTTCATTTTGGCTCCGACCATGGAGGAGTACGCTGAATTTCTAGAGTTGCTAGTTCAGAACAGAGTACCCTTCATTCACTTTGACGCTAAGCCTAAGCTGGAAGACTTAGCTGTTCCCTTGCATATGGATCCTGCAGAGTTGTTGTTGACTTCCTGGCATGGAGTTTCGGGGTTTTCTCTCAAATTTTTGGTTGGCAAAGCTCAAGAATATGCCAAAAGTGGCTGCTGGATTGTGTTTAACGTTGTTCTTGCCTTGTGCATCTATGGGATTATACTGTTCCCTAATCTGCCTGAATTCGTTGATTTGGATGCATTCCACTTGTTTGCTGCAGGCAACCCGGTGCCTACCTTGATTGGGGATTTCTATCATTCCTTGCATTATAAGAATGAAAACAGAAGGGGGAAAAATGTCCATTGCTGTGTACCGTTGCTGAATATGTGGTTTGAGAGCCATTTGCCCGAGAAGGGTCCTTTTGTTGAATCTGCACCTACAGCTGAATGGTCGGAGCGCCTAATGGGACTTTCTTCAGAAGACATTGTCTGGTTCAATAGAGATTTATTGGGGTCAGAGATTATCTGCGGTTGTGTTGGGTTTCCTAATGTTCCTTTGATTGGAAGGAAGGGATGTATCAATTATAACCCATCTTTGTTGGTTCGACAGTTCGGGTATGCTTTGAAGAGTCCACCAAAGGAGGAAGAAATACAGGAATCTCTGTATTTCACTGGTAACCTGAGTGGGGAATTATTAGCCAAGCTTCAGTACGCTTGGAATCATATCTGCAGAAGAGGGAAACCATTGCTAGGCAAGAATGATTGTCAAGCCTATATGCCTTACAAGGTGTGGATTCAGGAGAGGGTAAGACAGGTGCAGATGCCTTTTCCAGCAGTACCACGTCCCGTTCCCATTCCAGTGGAGGAACCGACTACTGTAGCTATTGAGGTCTATGAGCGAGTTGTGAAAGAAAAAGAAGACTTGATAAAGATCAATGAAGAGTTAGAGAAGGAATTGGCTCAGATCCGGAGCGAGAAGAACAAAGCTGTGTATTCCTTCCAACAGCAGACTGAGTTGGTAAACAGGCTAGGTGCTGAACTGACAGAAGAGACAAAGAAGCGTGAACGCCTGGGAAAAGAATTCAGAAGCTCTCATGATATGTTAGAGTCCAAGAAGAAGTCACTCGATGCCGCCTACCGGGAAATCTCTTCGTGCAACAAAACGTGGAATGCTACGCTAACCAACAACAAAAAGAGGGAAGACAAATTGAAGCAGCAAATTTCTGAACTCGAAGATCAGTTGAAGGATAGCAAGAGAAAGTATGAAGATGAGGTTATGACAAGATATAGTCTTCAGAACTCATTGAACAAAGCCATCGAGTGCAAGAAGGAGGTTGTGTCTCAGAAGCGGAAGTTAGAGGACCGTTTTGGAGAAGGGGCATGGGAGGAATCTATTGGTGATTTACGACGTGTTCTCAAGTGAATAGATTTACTTGTCGAGGGTTTGCTTACTCAACCAAATCATCCCGAGACTAAGAGATTATTAGAGGAGTACCAGGCGTATGGTTGCACTTGACTATCTCATGTATTTATGTGTATGCTTTATTTGCATTATGCTGGCCATCACCAGGATTGTTGGTTGAGGTCATGCCTTCTTATTGTACGCTCATTGATATTGTATTCCTGACTTGAGGGGATTTTCTGCAATGTATGAGATGTTTTTCTATGATTGAGTTTCAAGCTTCTTATTTCTGTCACTGTCACCGCACTGGCACATTAGCACTAGAATTGGGGAGTGATATTCCCTAATTGCTGTATCTCATTTCCTGCATTCTCCAGGTTTTTCCAGGATTGAAAGTCAACGTCCTCACCGATACTCTACTCGTACCAACTGCAAAAGAGTTATGGACCAGATGCAAAGCGAGATGCAGGAAATGCGTGAGAAGCTGGCGTTGTTCATGCAGACGATGGAGACGATTGTGAAAGGGCAGGAAAACTTGCAAACTTTGGTGCAGCCATTGCTGGTGAGAAATGTCAGGAACGGAAACGAAGACCACAATTCTGTACGTGTTGACACCATTCATGGGGATGGTATTCCTACATCGGTAGCTCCACCTGTGGTAAATATACCTGCTGTGAACGTGAACCACGGCGCTGGCGCCGGGAACGGTAATACAGGAATCGGTAATGAGACTGTCATTAACAATGTTGGATTCGGAGACGCCAATCTGGGCGGGGATAATAATGGAGGTAATGGCTTCGGTAACAACGGATTTGGCTATAACGACCAGGGGTTTGATCATGCTAACCAGGATGGGAAGTTTGGCTTCAACGCTCAGGGTTTCGGACATGATGGATTTGGTAATGCCAATCAGGGCTATGGTGGATTCGGTAATGGAAATGGTGCTGGAATGATGCCTTTTGGACCTGCCGGGGCCACTCAAGGGTATGGTAACAGGGGACGGGGCCCTGTGATGAATCAGACTAGATTTGGTCATAACAATGGGTATGATGGGTACGGAAACGAGAATGTTAATTGGATGGAAGACCAACAAGAATATGCTTTCTCTGGTAGAGGTTTTGAAGGTCTTGTAGACAACACTCAGCGAATTAAGATGCTCGAGGAGAAGATGAAAGGTGTTGTGAATCAGAGTGCTTCTGGTTTGGATATGACCACGATGGGACTGGTGCCGGGTCTGAGGGTACCGTTGAAATTTAAGGCTCCCACCTTTGATAAGTATAAGGGAGATACCTGTCCTAAGGTACATGTGCGGTCATACTATAGACGGATGTCCGCTTACTCGAATGACGAGAGAATGCTGATGCATTTCTTTCAAGACAGCTTGTCTGGTCCTTCCCTTGAATGGTACATGGGGTTGGAGCCTACTCAGATAAAGACATGGAAGCAACTGGATGAAGCATTTGTGGCTCATTACAAGTATAACAGTGACTTGGCACCAAACCGGGTCCAGTTACAGGGGTTGTCGTAGAAGAAAGATGAGAGTTTCAAAGAATATGCGCAAAGATGGCGTGACATGGCTGCAAGGGTTCATCCTCCTTTGGTTGAGAATGAGATGAATGATATGTTCATAGGAACGTTCACCAGTATGTTTTATGATAAGTTGTTTCCATCTTCCTTAGGCAGTTTCTCGGATCTAATCTTGATGGGCGAGAAGATTGAAAGTAATATTAAAATGGGGAGAATCCAAGCTGGGGAATCCACTTCAGTTGGAAGTAACAGAAAAGCTTTTGGTGGTCGTCGACAGGGTGACACAAGTGCAGTATTCGGGGGCCGAGGTCGAGGCCGGGGCAGAGGACGGAATCAGTACAATCATCCGCAACAAGTGGCAAGCGTCACAATTCCATTTCATCAACAACCAATACCACTACAACAGGTACTACCACAACAACAGCAGCAGCCACAGCAGCAGCAGGAGCAGAACGCTGGCCAAAGAAGATTTCCGAATGCGAAGCCGAAACGAGTGTTTGAAGCGCCTCCTTCCACGTACGCGGAACTCTTTCAGACACTGTTGGGGCTGAATTTAGTTGAAAAGAGGACCTTTGCGCCGCCCACGGGACCAACCCTTCCTTATGGGTATGATGTTAACAAACACTGTGACTTCCACTCCGGGGCACCTGGGCATGACATAGAGGCTTGTCATGCATTTAAACATAAGGTTCAAGATCTACTAGATAGCAAGGCCATAAATTTTGGACGAGCAGGTCCGAATATAGTACAGCAGCCAATGCCCAACCATGGGGAAAATGCTATTTTGACTGAGGATGGTTTGAATCTGATCATGGATGTTGATGAACTGAAAACACCGTTGTGTGAAATAAAGAGCAGGTTATTGAAAGGAGGTGTGTATCCAGGCTGCGATGAGTTTTGTCTAGAATGTTGGACCCAGGCTGGGGGTTGTGCTGAATTAAAGAAGGGTATTCAAACCTTGATAGATGAAGGCACATTGCAATTCGACAGAACCGCAGTTGAGAAACCTGCAGAAGCATTAGCTGATGAGCAAAGTGATGTTGCTACGGTGACAATTCCCTGAAAAACGATAACTATAACGGCGCCAGCCAGGCGACCGACGATCACTATCACGAAGGCAGGGCCAACACCTTATGAGAGCACCAGGGCAGTACCATGGACTTATGGGCTGGAAGCATATTGTGATGGGGAGAAACTTGATATCAGTAAATAGCCAGTTGAGGTTGTGGACAATGTCGTCGGAACTGGAGGGATGACAAGGAGCGGGAGAATTTTTATATCGCCTGAGGTAGAGGCTGAACGATTGGCAAAAGGTAAAGGAAAAGTGAATGAGGATGTTCCTGTGCAGAGGAATGAAAAAGAAACGTCCCTGAAAGATGTAGAAGAGTTTATGCGTCTCATCCGTAAGAGTGACTATAAAATTGTTGAGTACCTTCAACAAACGCCGTCGAAGATATCCATACTGTCGCTGTTATTGTGTTCCGAAGCCCATAGGAATGCGCTATTGAAAATTCTTGACACGTCGTTTGTACCCCAAGATGTTTCTGTGAATCAGTTGGAGGGGGTGATGGCGCACGTGAATGTAGGCCATAGTTTGGGATTTACGGATTTTGATTTGACCCCGAGGGGAAGAGAGCATAATATGGCGTTGCACGTCTCAGTTGAATGCAGGGGCGCAGTCATGTCACACGTGCTGGTAGATACCGGGTCTTCGTTGAATGTGCTGCCAAAGAAAGCAATGATGAAGTTAGACATCAGGGGGATCATTTGTACGCCTAGTGACTTGGTGGTCAGGGCATTTGATGGTACACGGAGGTCAGTCTTTGGATCCATAACTTTTCCTCTGTAGGTGGGGCCGGAGGTTTTTGAAACTGAGTTTTACATTATGAACATCCAGCCAGCATATAGCTGTCTTCTCGGACGACCATGGATCCATGGTGCTGGGGCAGTCACATCTACCTTGCACCAAAAGCTGAAGTACATGGTAGGGGACAGTGTGGTTACAGTTTGTGGGGAGGAGGATATACTGGTCAGCCATTTGTCGTCATTCAAGTACGTGGAAGTCGACGGCGAGATTCATGAAACACCCTGTCAAGCCTTTGAAGGGTTGTGCATCAAAGACAAAGTTCCAGGGCCGAGTAAAGCATCAGAGGTGGCAGTATCGTCATACAAAGAGGCTTAGGCTCTAGTGAAGACTGGCGAGACCAAGGGCTGGGGCAAAGTTCTGGATATTCCCGTGAAAATGGACAGATTTGGGCTGGGATATCAACCTTCATAATCAACGCCTACTGCAGGGGCACCCCGTTTTAAAGGACCAATAACGATTACGACTAGTGGAGTATATCATGAGACCATCAATGCTGTTTCAGATTCTTAAGAAGGAGACAACGACTGCGACATGGACGCCTGGATTCAGCCGAGCGTGCCAGGACAAGGGCTTTGCCATTGGTCTATTCAGGAGACTGTTCCTGTGACGACTAAACAGTAATACTTTGTTTTCTTAATTGTTGAACAATCTGGTGTCCTACCCGGGGCATCGTGATTTTGCTTAGGGTCGTTCTGTTATGTACATTGCATTGTTTAATCGTTAAATAAAAAGGCGTTTTTCATGTACAAATGTTGTGATCTCTGTTTTTCCTGTTTTTATTTTTACAATAAAATGGAAACGTGGTTATGCGCTTTGTATGTATTTTGAAGCATTTAACCATTTCCTTTGCAGGATTACTATTTCAGATGACATCTATGAACTGCCTATGACTCACTTCGACTTTGGGCACCCGATATTTCAGACCGAAGAAGAGATTGTTGAAGATGGCGACGTTCCGGAAGAGTTATCATGGTTGGTAAAACAAGAAGAACGAATCATTCTGCCTCATGAGGAAGTCGTTGAGATCGTCAATCTAGGGTCGGAAGGGGTTGAAAGGAACATCCGTATAGGGGCCGCGCTGCAAAGCGACGTCAAGCAAAGATTGGTTGAAATGCTCAAAGAGTACAATGATATTTTTGCTTGGTCGTACGAGGACATGCCTGGGCTGGATACGGATATGGTTGTGCACCGTCTGCCGCTAAAAGAAGAATGCCATCCGGTTAAGCAGAAGCTCCGAAGAACTAGACCGGACATGGCTGTGAAGATTAAGGAGGAGGTTCAAAAGCAGTGGGATGCTGGTTTCCTAGCTGTTACAAAATATCCCTCATGGGTCGCTAATATTGTGTCAGTGCCAAAGAAAGACGGTAAAGTGAGAATGTGCGTAGATTATCGTGATTTGAACAGAGTGAGCCCGAAAGATGATTTTCCACTCCCTCACATCGATGTGCTGGTCGATAATACCGCTCAATTCTCCGTATTCTCCTTCATGGATGGCTTCTCGGGCTATAATCAGATTAAAATGGCGCCAGAAGACATGGAGAAGACTACCTTCATTACGCCTTGGGGAACATTTTGCTACAAAGTGATGCCCTTCAGATTGAAGAATGTTGGGGCAACGTATCAGCGTGCAATGACGACTCTCTTTCATGACATGATGCATAAAGAGATCGAGGTTTATGTCGATGATATGATTGCCAAATCCCAGACGGAGGAAGAACATTTGGTGAATCTGCTGAAGTTATTCAAGAGGCTTAGGAAGTTCAGGCTGAGACTGAACCCTAACAAATGCACCTTCGGGGTGAGATCGGGTAAACTGTTGGGGTTTATCGTGAGCGAAAAAGAAATAGAGGTTGATCCTGCAAAAATAAAAGCCATACAAGAAATGCCGACGCCTAAAACAGAAAAAGAGGTGCGCGGGTTTTTAGGGAGGTTGAACTACATCGCCCGGTTCATATCTCACCTAACAGCTACGTGTGAGCCATTATTCAAGCTGTGGAAAAAAGACCAGGTTGTGACCTGGAATGAAAATTGTCAAAAGGTGTTCGATAAAATAAAACAGTATTTGCAGGAGCCTCCTATCTTGATACCTCTAGTGGCAGGGAGACCCTTGATTATGTATTTGACGGTTCTTGAGGGGAGTATGGGTTGTGTTCTCGGTCAACATGACGAGACAGGGCGTAAAGAGCATGTGATATACTACCTGAGTAAGAAGTTTACTGACTGTGAATCTCGATACTCAATGCTCGAAAAAAAATTTTGTGCGCTAGCCTGGGCCGCCAAGCGTTTGAGGCAGTACATGCTAAATCATACAACCATGCTCATCTCGAAGATGGATCCTATCAAATACGTATTGGAAAAGCAGGCACTATCTGGGAGAATTGCCCGTTGGCAGATGGTTTTGACCGAATATGACATCCAATATGTCTCACAGAAGGCTATAAAGGGGAGCGTGTTATCGGAATATCTTGCTGAGCAGCCTATTGAGGACTACCAATCGATGAGGTTTGAGTTTCCTGACGAGGATAACATGTACCTGAAGATGAAAGATTGGGAAGAACCTTTGCCGGATGAAGGGCCAAAGACGGATTCCAAATGGCAGTTGATATTTGACGGAGCTGTGAATTCCTATGGTAGCGGAATAGGGGCAATCATCACTACTCCACATGGGTCGCACATCCCATTTACTGCTCGATTGACCTTTCCGGTCACCAATAATGAAGCCGAATACGAAGCTTGCATCATGGGGCTCGAGGAAGCTATTGATTTGCGAATCAAAAATCTGGATGTATACGGAGACTCGGCTCTGGTGGTGAATCAAATAAAAGGAGAATGGGAGACACGTCAGCCCAATTTGATACCGTACATGAATTATGCAAGGAGATTGTTGACTTTCTTTGACAAGGTTGAATTGCATCATGTGCCGCGAGCAGAAAATCAGATGGCTGACGCCCTGGCCACATTGTCTTCCATGTATAAAGTCAACTTCTGGAATGAGGCTCCCAGAATTGTTATCTCTCGGCTTGACAGACGCGCCTTCGTATTTGTCATTGACGAAGCATCTGATGATAAACCCTGGTATTTTGATATCCAGAATTTCCTGAAGAATAAGGAGTATCCGGCTAGGGCATCCAGTCGCGATCAGAAGACTCTCAGGAGATTGGCTGGTAATTTCTATCTGAATCCGGACGGTGTCCTATACAAAAGGAATCATGACTTGGTGTTGCTACGTTGTGTAGACGAGAAAGAGGCTAAGTTGCTCATGGAGGAAATACATGAGGGTACATTTGGTACACATGCTGGTGGGCATGTTATGACGAGAAAGCTGCTGCGGGCAGGTTATTACTGGTTAACTATGGAAACTGACTGTTTAAGGTTTGCGAAAAGGTGTCATAAGTGCCAGATCTATGCAGATAAGATCCATGTGCCTCCGAGTCCTCTGAACATGATGTCGTCACCGTGGCCATTCTCGAGGTGGGGAATTGATATGATTGGAAAGATCGAGCCGACGGCATCTAACGAACACCGGTTCATTTTGGTAGCAATTGATTATTTTACCAAATGGGTGGAAGCGACATCCTATGCTAATGTGACCAAGCAGGTGGTAGCCAAGTTTATCAAACGAGATATCATTTGCAGATATGGAATCCCTGAGCGGATTATTACCGACAACGGTTCGAACTTAAATAACAAGATGATGAAGGAGCTGTGTCAGAATTTTAAGATTGAACATCATAACTCTTCTCCGTACCGACCCAAGATGAATGGCGATGTTGAAGCGGCCAATAAGAACATAAAGAAGATTGTTCAGAAGATGGTGGTGACCTATAAGGACTGACATGAGATGCTACCTTTCGCTTTGCACGGTTATCGTACGACAGTACGCATATCAACCGGGGCAACCCCGTTCTTGTTGGTATACGGAATGGAAGCAGTGTTACCACTGGAAGTTGAGATTCCTTCCCTGAGGGTATTACGAGATGTCCAACTCGACGAGGCAGAATGGGTGAAAGACAGATTGAACCAGCTGAGTTTAATGGATGAGAAGAGGCTGGCCTTTCTAGCATACGGTCGTTTGTACCAGAGCCGGATGAAGAAAGCGTATGATAAGAAGATACATCCTCGGAGCTTTCAGACGGGCGACCTTGTGCTGAAGAGGATTCTCCCGCCACAGACAAATCACACGGGCAAGTGGACCCCCAACTACGAGGGGCCATATGTTGTCAGAAAAGTCTTTTCAGGAGGAGCATTGTTGTTGTCCACCATGGACGGCGAAGACTTTACGTCGCCTGTGAGTTCGGACGCAGTTAAAAGATACTTTGCTTAAAATTGACCCGCTGGACAAAAAAAAAGAGAGTCCAGGCAAAAATGGGGCATCCTGGCGAACCAAAAACAGAATAAAAGGTTCGGGAAAAAATTAAGGATAAAGTTGAAAAAATATACACCCGCGAAGTTGAAAACCTACACTGGGCGGCTTCGGCAAAAAAGGGTATCCCGGTGAACTGAAAACCCGCAAAGGGAGGTTCACGCAAAAGTTAGGGATTTGAAAAGCAAATGACCGCGGTCCGAATTTGATGCTGCATTGCTTGGTGGTTGGGAGAATACTTTGGGGATTCGTTTATCAGATACAATCTCTTTAGAAGTTTGAATACCGGGAAAGCGCCAGAGTCAGGCGAGTCATAGGAGGATCAGCTCATGATGTTTGTCTGCATCACGTTGCCAACATATGTGCAAATTTGATTTGTCACTGTATTTATGCCTCCTGTGCATACTTGTATATTTGTTATGCGTAACTTCCTCTTTTCAGGAGTTACATCCAGTGTATAAAACTCTGCCCATTCAGGGGCCCAATCAATAAAACATGTTATTCAGTATTTGATGCTTGTTCTTTACTGTTTTGTATGTGAAAAATGCCAATGTTTTGATAAAACTAGCAGTTGCATAACGTTGCTGGCCCTTGCCAATAATTTCTAAAACTTCGAATTGACTGAAAATGGTGTCACTAACGCCAACTTGAATAGATTTGGTTGTATAGACTTGTCTTGTCTCGTTTGTGGTGTTGCAGGGTTCTTGCGCATATGAGGTGGACGATCAGAAGATTGCAGTCCTAACCAGAGGCTCGTGACGAAATGGCTTGATCATTATGTGAGGTGAATCCCCATGCAGGTCGCGCTTCATTTTCGGAAGCGGAGATGACACAGTTCCCCACTGAAGAAGGATCAAATTCCCCAGCTAGTCGCAGTTTATCCGAAGGACATTCTCCAGCAGGGTCGTTTACCCTCAGCAGAGTTTGGTGATTCCAAGATTGTAGGCTGTATTCAGATAGTGTGGTGTTCCCCAAAGGGATTCCCTATCCCGAGCAGAGTTGTTTAGCCTAAGAAGATTAATATTTCCAAACTTGTGAGCTGTACCCAGACAGTCTACTCTCCCCAGCAGAGATTCCCTCCCCAACAGAGTCAGTATATTTTCCCCAAGAGAGTCGTTTCGTCCCCAGCGGAGTTCTCTCTTTTCAGCAAGTGTTTTCTTTCCTCCTAGTGGAAATCGAAGGTTAAAACTCTCCCCGACAGAGTTGGTTGTGTGTCCTGGCATTTATTTTGCCGGAAGGCTTTGTGATACCCGTTCACTCCCCAGCAGGGTGGTATTTGCCCTCAGCATCCGTGATGAAGCGATCTTATCAGAGCTTTTCCCCAGCAGCCTGAACCTGCATTTGCATTTGCATGCATTGTCATGTTTGCATCCATCTAGAAACGCGTAGCATTTCCATGCTGTATAGAGCATTGCGCTATTGTCAAACATACGCATTTTGGAACATAAGCCAGGTTGGTTAACCTTTTGCTTTCAGGAGTGTTTTCTCAACAGGAGTATGGAGTTCTAAAGCTCAGAGGTCTTTTCAGACAATCAAAGTCTTGATATGAGACATATGATTATGTGATTCAGTTTATTATCATCCCCACAGAGTTACTGATTGAGGTTTTCTCGTGTCCGATCAGCGGACTGTTTTATCAAGTTTGTTACTGCAGTAGCATCTCAAAATTTCAGAAGTGGTCGCTTGTTGTCAGAAGGGTGTCGGTCATTGGTTTTCAGAATATCTCCAACTATGTTGATAGAATTTCTTCGTGTTGACGAATCATTCTTCTGTGTTGACGGAATATAGAGTCCTGTTGAGGACGAAGTTTGATTTCTCCGTGTTGACGGAATCTGGAGTCCTGATGAGGACAATTTACGCCTATGTTGATAGGATTTGTTCGTGTTGACGAATCATTCTTCCGTGTTGACGGAATATGGAGTCCTGTTGAGGACGAAGTTTGATTTCTCCGTGATGATAGAATATGGGGTCCTGATGAGGACAATTTGTGCCTATGATGATAGGATTTATTCGTGTTGACGAATTATTTCTCCGTGTTGACGGAATATGGCGTCCTAATGAGGATAATTTATGCCTATGATGATAGGATTTATTCGTGTTGACGAATTATTTCTCCGTGTTGACGGAATATGGAGTCCTGATGAGGAAAATTTAGGCCTATGATGATAGGATTTATTCGTGTTGACGGAGTATGGAGTCCTGATGAGGACAATCTACGCCTATGTTGATAGGTTGTATTCGTGTTGACGGATTACTCTCTCTGTGTTGACGGAATATGCGTCCTGATGAGGATAATTTATGACTATGTGGATAGGATTGCTTCGTGTTGACGAAATATGAGTTCAGAGATGTACAAGAATGGTATTCCTATGATGATAGGATTTATTCATGTTAAAGAACCTATTTTCCTCGTGTTGACGAGACGTGAGTCCTGACGAGGACAAGTTATTTCTATGTTAATGGGAGTTCTTGTGGTGATGAGACGTAAATAAGAACTTTATTACCCATGCTGATAGGATCTCCTTGTGGTGATGAGATGCGGATAGCCCATACCCAGTGGAGTCGACAAGTTTTATTTCTCCATGATGATGGAATATGGAGTCCTGCTGAGGACAAGTTTGAAAAGTACTGATGAGGACAAGTTGTATTCCTATGATGATAGTATTTCCTCGTGATGACGAATTTAGGGTTTTCCGTGTTGACGAAATTTAAGGGCAATTGTGAATAAGTTTTCCTGTAATGATGGGATCTTTACTCGTGTGGGTGAATTTGTTTCTCTTGTATTGACAAGTTTAGTCCAGTTGTGGACAGAGGTTGTTGCAAAGATAGTTTAGTACCTGTGGTGTTACACGGGTGGTGGGAGTCAAAATCAGAGTTATTCTCCAACGAACAATCAGGTTCACTCGACGAATGTCGTTCCCCAAGCAGTGGTGCAGTTTATTTCTGCGGTTGGCAAATTTCAGGGTTCTTTGGTATTCAACCGTCTCGTACCCCGAATGTTTGAAGGTCGTTCTCTCTTCACCCAGTCGGGTCCAAGCCGCTTGAATAGGGGCAGCTGTTGCACCCTAAAATTTGACCAACCGGTTCCCATATCTGGTTTATGTTTCAACGCATTTCGCATTTGCATACGACATGCATTGCATTTTTATCATTCAGATTGATTTTTATCGGGATTTTAGCCCCTGGCGTTTCAGGCAGTACAGGCCGGTCAGGATAGAAGTCTGTTGAGAATTGGTGTTCGTTCCCTGTGTTTTCAGGCCATCTCGGTGCCCGGGTTTCGCTACGGTTGCGCAATTGGGTTTTAATCGGTTTAATCGGCCTCCTGGCATTTTTAGGTTTTTTCTGTCATTTTTCTAGTTTTTTAATGCACTTAATTGGATTTTTCTGGATTTTATAGATTTTTAATATTTTTTTTAGAGTTTAAATAAATTTTCTTTTCATTTTTTTAGATTTAAAAGAATTTTTAGATATTATAGTTTTTAATAAATTTTAGATATTGATTTTCTTTTATTAGTTTTTAATAGATAAATAGATTTTTTTCTTTTAAAAGAGTAGATTTGAAAAGATAGATATAAATAGAGATTATCATTTTCCTTTAATAGAATGGTTAAAAAATAATAATAATAGATATTAGTTTGTTTTAGATTTTTTTTTAGATTTAATTTGTTTTTAAAATGTTAGTAGTTTTTTTTCTAAAAAATAGAGATTAAATGTTTTTAGGTTTTTATTTGATTTTGTTTTTCAGAATTAATTAGGTTTTTTTTAAAAAAAGATAATTTTTAGATTAAATAATAGTTTTTTAGATTTTTTAGATTTAATTAGGTTTTACTTGTTAATTTTCATTTTAACAAATTAATTAGGGTTTATTAGATTTTAATTAGATTTTATTTTTAATTTTCGTTTTAGATTAATTAGGGTTATTTTTTAGTTTAATTTTGTTTTAGAGCTAATCATAGTTTGATTCTGTTTTTAGTCCATTAATCAGATTAGTCTCAATTGGACCAGAGTCCAGTTTAAGCCCAGTCAGAGGTCCAAGTCCAGAGGGCCACGTGTCGTATATATAGACGTGCCACGCGTAGGACCCATTTTTCAGCCACCTCAGTTTTCTCTCTCACCTAGAACCTGCCACGTTTTCCCCTCATTCACTCTCTCTCTTTCAACATCTGCCACCGCACAACCCACGTGGCCTCCTATCCTCTCTCTCCACCCCCCACGCGTCTGTTTCTCCTTCTCCTTGCACGCATGTGTGCCACGCGTCCTTCACCGGTCAAACCCGCCGGAAACGCGTCTCCGGCCATGCAAACTCCATAGAATCTCACCGGTGAAATCACACGGTGGTTCCTACAGCCGAATCCCACCGGAATTCCTAACAGCTCGCCGGAAAATTCATCAGGATCTTCATTTTTCCAGATTATTGCAAATCGCCAGGAATCTTCATCTTCCTCACCGATCCATCTTCATCAAATCTCGCCATGAAACTCATCAACTCCTCCAGAAATCCCCAGATCGCCACCATCTTCCTCATTCATATGGGTTTAGGAACGGATTTTCAGCCAACTTCGTTGTGGTGTTCGTCATCTTCATGTTCTTCACAAGAACATTCAAGAACATGTAAAGACGTCCCCAGAAATCCATAGTTCATCAGGTGTTCTAGATCGTGATTCATAGGAGCTTCAAGGCGTGATCTCTAGATCCTTCAAGCTTTAGCAAGGATCTCTATAAAATCGCTTCAAGTTGCTCCACCGATTCATCCGTCTCCAGATCCCTCGATCTTCTTCGTTCTCAACGATTCAAGAACGCTATCAAACTTTCTTCAATATCCAGAATCTTCCATTGCTGAGTCGTCCACCCTGGTTCTTGCTCGAATCTTTACTCATCGTAGTTTCTTTTTTCTGTATTGGTAGCTGAATCTAGGATAGTCTAGATGATTAGGTTTGGAATGGGTTTGATTTGGGGAAAACGTCTTGAACTGGGAGTGGTTGGAGGAACGGTGATGAACGATTGTTTTCAGGATCGGTAATTGGAGAGTGTTTTGTGAGAGGGTTTCATGAGAGAGCTTGGTTCAGAGGCGCCGCTAGGGCTTCGTTAGGATGAAGGAGATGAACAGTGGCGTGAGGGAGAGTGATTGTAGAAAATTAGGGTTTTGATTGTTTCTGAGGGTGGATTGCAATAGATCTGGGCCTTAAGCCCAATGGTCACGGATTGCTGAATCTACTTCCATTTTCCATTCACACCCCTCTCCCCTTGTTCAAGTTTGGTTTGGGCCCAGGCAATTTTGCCATTAGCACCCCCAGTTTAGGGCCCAGAAGGAATATGCAAGCGAACTTGATGTTATTCGCCCCCCCCCCCCCTGGTTTTTGTTTGATGTGGTTTTTCTGAGTTAGTAACCTGGGCCCAGCGCATTGCTGAGCGCACCCCCATCCTGGGCCCAAAATATCCTTGAAGTGCAATAAGCTGCTTTTGCCACCCCCCCGCTCCATTATTTTTTAATTGAATTTCTTTTTTTTTATTTCCATTATTTGCATAGGTTACAAAATAATTCATATAAAATCCAAAAATGATCATTTTGATATGGGGATTTTTGCTACATTTTAATAATTGTCTGAAGAAAATTGTGAGAAAATAAAAATATCAGTTTAGGCATTTTTCCATTTATGGTGAATTCTCACATTTTAATAGCTTTTATTTTCATTTTGTTCATACATACATTTTGATGAATTTTGTTTAGGCATTTAAATTCATATTTTGATCCCGTTCTTTTTATACTAGCTAGATTAGAGCATTAAGTTCCCTTAGGGATTTATTTCACATTTTTGTGATTAAATCTTGATCAGTTTTGATTAGAGAACATTAGGGTGATAATTTTAGGGTCTAAACTCTACATAGATGCATTCTACCATTTTATTTTTGGGTTTTTAGCATGAATTAGGTTATGGGACATATAGGGTATGTAGGGTAGATATAGAAATCCCTTTAGAATAAATTTTAGAATTTTAAATACTATTTTACTATTTTTAGTATATTTTGCAAATTGTGTGATTGTTTGGTGTTCCCATTTGGGGTTTATATTGCTTGCTTGGGTTTTTGGGTTTTATATTTGGGGGTGTGGGCTTGGTTTGGGCTTGTGGAAGCATGAAGAATCAATGGAGAAGATTTAATACAAAGATCAAGGTTGAAGCTTGAAGATTGCTTGAGCTTAGAGCTGATTGAAGACATAGGAAATAATAGGAATAAGCAGAGCCTTAGAATAGACTGAATTGTTTTGTGCAAACATGGATAGCTTCATGTACTTCCATTCCTCTCTATGACATAAAGTCCCTCTATGGTATTCACCTCCCTCCTTTGGAGGGATAAGTGGCCTTACCTTAGAGGTAGAACTTTGAGGGAAACAGTCTGTTACAATGTCAATTGTTTATAGACTTCCTTTGGTTGTCAATAAACTGTTTGACATTCAATTTATCCTGATAAATCAATTCTCATTTGGGAGAGCTTGTCTTGAAGAAATAAGCCATTGAAGATAGGGATGAAGATCAAATATTGACAAAGATGAAGATTGTTCCTGTCAAAGCTGCTCAACTGTTGAATTAGGGTTTTACTGTTGTCTGAAGTTGTCAACTGTTGGGGTTCATTGTTGGCTCAAGCTTGGTGTTGCTTGGAGTGTAGGGGATAATTGAAGAGTTGATTTTGGGGTTCTTTTGAAGGTTGATGTGTTGTGCAGTTAATAAACTGTCAGAGTTGGGAGTTTTTCAGAGCTGCTGCTGTAGGAGTTAGGGGGGCTGTCAGAGCTGATCTTGGGGTTTCTTTTCTTTGCTGTTTTGTTTGTTAATTTTCCCCTTAGGTTGAGGTGAAACTGTTTCAGTTTGCCCATTGTTTTCTAGGTTCGAGGTCGAGTGGGACTCCCTTACCTCGCTTGTACTGCTGCATTCGTGCATTTTACTGCTTTACTGTATATATGCTGTTGTTTTTCCATTTATCCCCTTAGGATCTCTGTTTCTCTCTGCGCAAGAGAGAAATATGACAGACATTAGGTGTTAACCCATGCATGATAACATTAGGGTAGATTTTGATTCCCTTTTCAACCATAGGTTTTAGAGTTGCAGTTTCTCTTCTATCTCAAAACAATCAAAAAATACAATAAAAGGATAAACATTAATAAAAAACAGTTCTTGCGTAAAAGACTGTAAACCAATCAAAGAGTCATTTTTGTCCGCTTGGACCCGTAATCAGGAGAAAACCTTTTTCAGAAGGATAAAAACAATCAAGACAGACTTGTGTCGTACGTGGCCCGAACTACGTTTGCTCTGATCTTTCATGCTGTATGAAAGTACGTAAGCATAGGATGCGATATCCTAGCGAGCAACCTTCCCACCTTTCCAGTAGGTAGGAGAACTACGTTGACTCTGATTTCTCGTTCTAGACGGGAATACGTAGGCATAAAGTGCGATACTTTGCCGAGCCATTTTATTTTCTTTTAACCCCAGACCTGTAGAATAGATAGAATAACGATCCGTACTAGAAAACAAGCGTGGATCCCGTCGAGTACGACGGACGTGAGGGGTGCTAATACCTTCCCCTTGCGTAACCGACTCCCGAATCCAGGATTTGGTTGCGATGACCATTCCTTTCCCGTCTTTGCGGTAGGTTTACTTCGAGCGTTTCCTTTCCCTCCGTTGGGATAAATAACGCACGGTGGCGACTCTTCTGTTCAGCCGGCGCCGATTTTCGCAGTAGCGACATTATGCCTACATATCCTTACGGGAGTGGAATCAGAGTATCTGTAGTTCCTCTAAAGGGTTAGAGGAGTTCTTTGACTGTGGTCAAAGTTCCTACGGGTTTAGGGTAGTTGGTTGATTGATTTTAGGAAGAGACGCTTTGTCATTTTAAGGGAGATGTAACCGCCACAGGTTGTAGGAAAATAGTCTTTGCTTCGTCTTAAGAAAAGGACTTACGTACTCGGATAGGGATCGACGAGGTACACCTTTATCTCTCTTAAGGCAAAGTTCCTACAGTATTGATTGTATTGTTGTGGGATGGAGATTCTATCTCGCTTAAGATGATTTGACATCTTTTCTCTATTGTGTTTGAATATTTGTTGTTTTGAATTGTTTGTATTGTGTTGTTGAATGTTTGAATATTGCATGTTGAGTTGATTGTTTTTGTTTCTATGTTGTAAGATAAAAGACAAGGTCCTCCTATGGGGTAGGATCTATCTTAAGTGATCGACTTGAATGGGATCAAGGATCGAGGGGAGAATGATGCAAATGTGAGTGCACTACACACGATTGTTGAATCATGTGTAGGATTTTCCTTTGGACGGAATGCGATGCGGAAAATAAATTGCGGTAATGTAAATGCAGAAATATAACATTGCGAATAAAGTAAAGGCAGATAATAAACATACATGTACGCATGAAAGCGCTGAAGTGTTGGTGAATATGTCGTGGGGTGCACGATTAGATTGAGTTTTACGAAGTTGATTGATTAAGTTGATTTTGAGCGTGAGGTTGAATTGATTTTATATATATGAAACTAATTAATTCGAGAGATTGAAAAAGGTTGATTACTGGATTGAGTTTATTTTAGTGAGACTTTGATTTTTAGGTGAATTTGATTTTAGGACGTTATGATTATTTTATAAGGAGATTATTTTTTGTAAAAAAAAGTTGTTTATTGGTTTTAATAAAAAGTTAGATTGATGGAGTTGATTTTAGAAAAAAAAGTTAATTTAATTTTATTAGCAAAACGATTTTTGAATGTAAATTGATTTTAAATAAATAGGATTTATTAAATAAAAAGGTTTTTAGATATTATCATAAGAGATAGAAGTTAATTTAGATTTAAAAAGTTTATTAATTTATTTTTAAAAGTTATTTTAAGTGTGAGATAATTTCAAAACAAAAAGGGTATATTATTATTTATAGGAGGTATTAGTTAGATAAATTATGAAAATAGTTTTTCTTTTACTAATATCATTACTTAATAAAGGTTAACAAATTGTTTTTTAAAATAAAATAAAATTCAAATGTAGTGATTAATTAAAATAGTTAAAACTAATTAGAGAAAAGGTTATTAATTAATTAATTAATTTTAAAAAGTGATGATTAGGTTTAAAAAAAAGATTAGTGACTTAACGGGAGTTAGTGAAGAGATTAGTGTGGTGTTGTGTGTGATTAGTGTGATTATAATTATTACAGTAAAATACATAAAAATAAAAATAAACAGTAAACCCTAGATTCCCAAATTGCCCCCCCCCCTTTCGATCCGCTCCCTCCTCCTTCCCTGCTTCTATCACGAACTAGTTTCCTTTTCTGCGAATCCTCTCACTCGTTATACCTTCCGTTGTTTCTTTGATTTCATTCCTCCATTCTTCTCCTCGGTTTGCGATTGTTTCTCCCACGGTTATCTGCTTTTCCATCCTCCTCCCTGTTTCTATCAATCAAACAGAAAAAACAAAGAAATGTTAAAACATTAGTGATGTAATCTTACAATCAAAAGGGTTTTACAGGTCTCAATGGAGAGGGCTTCGACGATGGCGATGGCCTGTGATGGTTGTGAGCGACCAACGGTGGATTTGCAGCGAAGACTTGAGGGGTTTGGAGGTGATTTCAAAACGGTTTCTCGGTGGAGCTCACAAAAAGGATAAGTTTCCCTCCCTCTTTACGATTTACCACATTAAGGTTCATGAATTTGGGATTTTTTGGGGTTTATGTGAACGGTTGTGGATTTTGTGCGTGTTGTGTTTTTGGGGTTTTTTCTTCTACTTCCATATTATAGGTTTTGAGTTAGGGTTTTGTGGAGTTTTATATTGTTGATTTTTGTGAATTTCTCAAGGGTTCGTATTGCCATTCATTCCTCTTCTCCTCCCTTTTTGGTTCAGATGTGGACTCCTTTTATAGCATTCAGGTTGCAAGTCGAATTGATAGGTAATAATGAACCTTCCCTTTATGTACCAAATTGTTTTGGAAATTATTTGAACTTGCTCAATCATGTCTGAATTCATTTGGAAAGAAAGTTAATCACTGCCTTATAGATGTATTGTCTTGATTTCTGTTTAACTTTGTGCAGTTGGCTACACCAAGGGGAAAATACGATATCTCAAAAAGGAATACCAGATGAAGGCAACTTCTCTTCACACTTAGCTTGATCAACTGGAAACATCCTAGCCAACTGTTTCGTTTGAAGGAACGAAGATGTACGCAGCGTGTCTCAAATCTTCAATTGTTCCAATCTGTTTTTGCAGCAACAACGGTTTTGGATCAAGCTTTTGGAACACCTCAGACTGTAATGAGGAAGCTATATTCTTCGTCATAGATTATTCAAAATTTATGTGGGTATTTCCTCAAAAAAACCTGTTCTGGTTTATTCAATGTCATTGTAAAAATTGAAATAATCGTTTCCTCATCATCACTTTTATCTTTTGTAGTAATACGCCATTGAATTCACCGCTTTTCTGTTTTGCAGACCCAGTTGTAGTCGCAGATACTTATTTATGAGGAAGTTCTCTTGAACAAGGACTCTCGTCTTGAGTTGGAGGTAGCGGCGGCATCACAAAGTTTCCACGTGGATTTCAACTTTATGTCCATGAAGCACAGAGTAGTCACCAAACGCATTGTATCTCATGTTCCCTTTAAGTTGGTAAGTAGAATTATCTCCGCCTTGTGGAGAATCTTTCATGTTAGAGTGCAAGAAATGGAGCGATAAATCAGGTTGCATTACAGGCCACTGACTAAGCATGTTATGTTTGCCATCTCGATCCAACAAAATTTTCCTAGCGTGATTGATCACGTGCCCAGTTTGATCAATGAACGACTGTTGGGAAGAATGATCTCCTCTGACACTACCGAATCCTGATAGAAGATCCGAATATGTTGGCTCCTGCTTTAACTCAACTACCTCAATTGGAACTTGCCGGCAGCTTGTTATAACAATATTTCTATCACTAGTAGAGACCAACTGTCGATTAGTACCAGGAAATTCCATCATTGAAGCTAGGGCAGGCTGCATAGAAACTTGGTAAGCTTTTCCTGACTTTCCTGCAATTAACTCCTGGAACCTAACCTTATGCTTTGTTTTGGCTTCGAAAGTAGCAAAAGATATATTATTAGTTATGAATAATATCTTGTCATAAACCTCTAACTTTGGAGCTTGTATACGGAACACCAGCAACACATCGGGATTGTCATACAAATGGATGATGGGTTTGATGAGTTTTTCTCTCCGTATTTGTTTGATCACTCTCGAACCAATTACGTTGTAATCTAATCATTCTGTTTGTTCATTCGTTTGCAGTTTATGATACTGTTGCTCAAGCTGGTGTCGAAGTGCATGACGGTAATTAATGTTATGGGATACCTCAGAAGTCCAGCCTTGGAATTACTTTGTCAACACAGGGTTTACGAACTCGTGCAATCCACTGCCCATTTTAAGTATCCGGTATATCCTATCAACAACCTTCAATACCTGTCTATAAACACTGGCAGTTTCAAATGATTATCCCGTTTTAAGAAATAATGTTAGACTTCAACCTTGTGCAGGTTTCAGGTTATGCTCTTGATTTCCTATAGCTTTAGCTTGCAGTGATTCACAATTTTGGATGACAGTATGGTCATACAAGTCTGAATCAGAGGCTCCAAAACAGTTCTCCAAATTCAAAGTTACTAGCAATTTGTTCCAGATGTTCAACAACAATCCTGGAAGCCGTTTTGTATCCCTCAACAATCTTAATGGGGTGAACTCCACGTTCCAAAAGCCTCTTGGCTTGCTCAATAAGAGATTCATCCAACACAACAACACCGGTAGCACCATCACCAATATGATCCTCAAGACTATAATCAGCTACGGTATCTCGCACGGTAATAATATTCTTCATTTCACTAGTAAATTCTCTGGTAGTCGTAGTTTCATCATCACTGTCACAATTTGTTCTGTCAACAGCTTCAATGCATCTCTCCTTCTTAAAAGTAAGGTTATCCAATTATCCCAAAGGATTCATAAAATGATATTGTTAAAGAGATATTTAACTGAGCTTCTGATTATGTTGCACAGGTTAAGGCTAGACGTGATGGTGCCGGTATTATGAAGCAAATTATGTCAGCACTCTATTGATGCTTGCGCCTTAGACAAGCTTGCGACCACCCTCAGCTTGTTAAGCAATACAGATCTACTACTCTATGGAGATCCTCGGTTGAGACGGCCATGAAGCTTCCTCGGGAAAAACAACTATTTCTTTTGAAATGTTTAGAGGCTTCCTTAGACATCTATGGTATCTGTACTGGTGCTCCTGAAGATGTTGTTGTTTCAGTCTGTGGTCATGTTTTCTGTAACCAGTGCATCTGCAAATACCTGACCCGTCTTGTGATCTTGCTTGGTGCTACGTCGGCTGCTGTTTCACAGATGGTCGGTGATGGACATGTTGAGACAACTCTGGATGGAAAGATATTGGTAAGTCGACCTCCTACGCACATTTGCTTTCTTCTACGAATAAATTCTTGATTCCTTGATATTGCTCCATCATTTTGCAGTTCACGCATTAAATGCCCGTCAATCCACCTATCTTTAAAACATCGACTCCCTACGATATTTTAGAGTATGTTGGCCTCCAAGTGCTAGGTCTAAGATAGACTGAGCTACCACCGCCGTCATGGAAGCAGGAACTAAGTCAATGTTGCTGATAATCACAGGTAGTTAAATCTGTTCTTGGTAATAACGTGCAGCTCGTACACGACTTTTCCTCTTATTCTGTAAATTCCTGTTTGAACTGTTGTTTTGGTGTAATTAAAGAACATCTCCCTGTTTATGACCTCATCATAATATACTTCCTCCAATTTAGTTGACAGATGAACTTATATTGGTGAAATTGTCTTCTTTGTGCTTAGGTGCACCTGCAGGACATGGTTGCTGATGAATTCTACCTGGAACTTCCAACAAAGCTCCGCCTTACATCACCATTCCCGACATGCCCGTTTTATCTTGTATCATTATCTGAAATTAAGCTTATTATCTTTGATATTGTAATAATATTTCAAACACATATGTCCTTGGGGTGTATCGTCCAACTGAGTATTCATGTACTTGAATTTAAAGTAAAAAGAAATAACCAGATTACACAGTGAACCGTGCAGCAGGGGATTTATATCTTGGTCCTTTTCTTGGCAAGAAATAAAGCTTTCCTAACATTTGGTTTGTTGTTTGTGACATTGGTTTCAAGTTTGTTTTTTTTCTTATGAATCCCTCATAATCCATCAACCAAATTATCAAATGACTAATCATTAACACGTGAAACCTGAAAGTGTTTTGAAATCCTTTGAAGTTTGAAATGTTGTTTGGGATCAATTTGGAAAGCTTCGTGCCATAGTTTTTGAAGTGAAATTTTAAATTCGCCACTTGGGCCTGAATGGATCGACGTCTTGAAGAACGATCCCCGATGATCTTGAGATAATCCTCCATTACATCTTGTTAGATGGACTCCTCAATGCATTTTTAGATAAATCCTCTTTATAAAGCAAGCTTGTCATGAAGATCCCCTTTTGGTTTTTTTTTCTCCGAAGCTCAATCTCCTAACCTGCAGTGGATAAGGGGTACACGCCAAAACCTTTATGAATTCCCGAACTTTTAGCAGTACCTAATTAAGTATTGTTAACTGAGAGGACCAATACTTTATCTTTGAAACTTATGTACCTGCGCAAACTTGTTAATCAAAATGAAATATAAATTCAAATAACATAAGAAATACGCAGAGGAGGTGGGATCTTATGGTCAAAAATTAGGGTGCGACAGATGCCCCTATTTAAGTTACTCCTATTCGGAGATATGGAGATTGAAATCTTTGTCTCGACGAGATAGGAGGGACTTAAATACAAACATTGCACGAATTTTTGGCCCCAAGAGGTCACCGAATGCAAATGATATGCAATGATATGAGAAAGCAAGACGAAAGGTCCTGTGGAGAAATGGCGCCACAGGGGAGAAACTAGACATAACACACTGGAAGAAAGGGCTCAACAGAGCGAGACTCCGCGGGGAAAGATTGGCAATCATAAGGTGTCTGTAAATATGTTGTGAAGATCTTGGAAGAGAAATCCTCTTGAGGAATCTACTGTATAGGTCAAATGTAATGATCTCAAGATGTCAGCTGAAGAAGTCTACTGTCGAGACGGGTATCTGTAATTGAGAATACTTTTGCCAAAGTACGTACTGTGAAAATCTGTAAGGAATCTACTGCCGAGATTCTGTGTTGAAGTCTATTGGAGAAATATTTCTGACGAAGTCTTCTGGAAATCTACTGCCGAGATTAACCAGAAAATGAAATAGAACTACCTACTGCCGAGGTCTTCTGGGAATCTACTGCCGAGATTAACCAGGAAATTAAAGATGTCTACCTACTGCCGAGGTCTTGTGGGAATCTACTGCCGAGATTAACCAGGAACTGAAAGATGTCTACCTATTGCCGAGGTCTTCTGGGAATCTACTGCCGAGATTAACCAGGAACTACCTACTGTCAAGGTCTTCTGGGAATCTACTGCCGAGATTAACCAGGAACTACCTACTGCCGAGGTCTTCTGGGAATCTACTGCCGAGATTAACCAGGAAATGAAATATGTCTACCTACTGCCGAGGTCTTCTGGGAATCTACTGCCGAGATTAACCAGGAACTGTAATATGTCTACCTACTGCCGAGGTATTCTGGGAATCTACTGCCGAGATTAACCAGGAACTGAAAGATGTTCGAATGATTGTCGTTGTAGACTGTAGATGTCGTTGTAGACTATAGATGTCGTTCGTTGTAGAACTTGTAGATGTCGTTCGTTGTAGAACTTGTAGATGTCGTTCGTTGTAGAACTTATAGATGCCGTTTATTGTAGAACTTGTAGATGTGGTTCGTTGTAGAACTTATAGATGTCGTTCGTTGTAGAACTTGTAGATGTAATTTGTAAATGTAGTTGTCAATGTAGTTGTAAATGTGAAGCTTCACCGGGGATCTTCGGAAGAGATGTGAGTCGGTTGTACGTCTTCTATAATAAAGAGAGACTATTGTGATAAACTTCTTCGACTTCTCCGGGGAGATGTCACTTGACGGAAGTAAACTTGTGTGATGAACTCGCTGGGGAAGTCATTCCTGGGGAGTATCATTGTTGTTGTAAAAATATGTGAATTCTCAAATAAAGAGAAATGTATGTAATTGTCTTCTCTGATGAATCAATAATGTTTAAGGACCCACTGAGGGTAACTGAACTGTCTTGTGAAAACTGTCGTTTTTCGTTTTGAACAAGATCCTGATCAAAACGAGTTGCTCAAATAAAGAGATTGTTTATAGTCCAAATGTAGATGTTCGAGAAAAATTTGTTGAAGAAATGTCTGTCTTTATGAATACTCTTCCTGGGGAATAGAGTGCAAAATAAGTGCACACTTAATCCGTGTTCAAACATTGGAGACGTCCACGATGTGATTGCCAAAAGACCGAAGTTCAATTCGGGAAGTAGCCGAAAAGAAACTGTCAAGCAAGACTTGACCGTTGAGGTGCGAACCCAAATGGAATTGTACTAAAAGAACCATCTTCCATGAGGATTGAACTCCATGAGGGAAAATGAAACATTGTGCTTTTTCTGCCTAGGGTTGACGAATCTAATTGGAGGGATAAGACGCACCCGAACACCTAGGGATAACTACAACCAAAGCGACAAAACACAAAGAATGCAAACAAATGTATATGCTATGCTGCCTACTTATATGCTATGCGTATGCTATATGCTGACAAAACAAACAGAAAGAGGTGACCGGAGATAAACATCTCGGGATAAGCATCTCGGCCAATCTTCACAGATAGAAGTACAACTGGGGATAGACGGAGGTACCCAAACTGAAGTTTCGTAGAGGATAAAATAAATATCCTGGGTCATCATGGTTGTTGAACATGTCGGAGTTGAGCTTCCTGAGGATGAAATAAACATCCGCTTCGCTTCAAAGTTTCAAATGCCCCAAGTCTATGGTTTAAGAAACAACATTTAGAGAGGATTTTACAGAAAACTTGATGTCCAAATGCCCCACTGTTTTCAAACTCCCAGAGAGATTCGCCGAATCTCAACGTAACTGCCCCTGATTGACGGTATACTAAGTCTTCCAATTTGTGCTTTAGATGAAGCCAAACTCGTACGGATTAAACTTCTTGAAAAATAAATTGCCTCAGTTTGGCAAGGTCTTCAAGTCCACCAAAGTCTGTTTGTAATCTTTCTAAGATATCAAGCGATTTTAGCAAGTCAGAAATGTTAATTCTACAACGGGTAATGCAACACGCGTTTGTCTTGAAGTTTTGAAAAGGGATACCGTTATAACTTGTGATCGAAACCACTAGTTAGGATACAAATTAAAATTATTTATAAAGCCGATTTAATTTGAGCATAGCTCAAGGAGTCAGGAAACAATATCTCATCGATTATGCTTTCGAACTAAACCTTACTTCAATTAGGACTTTGAAGGTCGTATATGGGCTTAATTTATGACTTGTAAAGAGGAGGGATAAAGGGCTAGTATATTTGTGCCCACCCAAAAAAAATTTTTTTGGAAGATGTCCATTATTTTTGATATTGCCCTGCCCCAGGCCAAAAACGAGGTTTCGATTTGGGAGGAAAAAAACAAATCTTTTCTCAAGGCTTAAAAAGAGGGTTTAACTATGTTGGTGTTTTAGATGATTGGAAAAAATGATTCCTTACATCATCAATAGGGTTCTTATTTGAAGCATACAACAAGATCATGCGTTTTACTTCATCATCCTCCTTCCAATTCTTCACCAAAGTGAGGAAAGATTGGGTAAAATCGGCATTATAAGCTATAAAAACCTTTTACGAGTGAAACGAATGGGTTTCTTCAAGACAAACATTTATTGTATTACTTATTCAAAATAACAAGTTCTTACATGCCAAAAATACTTTTAATCAAAGAAACACAAAGGCAAATGAAAGTAGATAGGTGATCAACATAACAGTGTTCCATTCATGATTGGTCTTTCTCCTTTGAAGGTTAGCACTTCGTTATCAATCATTTCTTGGACTTTCTCTTGAAAAACTTTGCACTCTTCAATCAAATGCCCCAACGCTCCATCATGGAATTCACAGCTGGCGTTCGAGTTGAACCATGGTGGATGAGACTTCATGATTCTAGTCTTTTTGGGGGTTATCACCGATTTTCGGATGAAATAAGACCAAAGTTGACTATAAGACATTGGGATAAGATCAAACCAACGAGTTTCTTCTTTTGGAATACTCAGGGGTATTTTCTGATTCTGAAACCGTCTTCGAACCTATCGCTTCTGATGTTGATCTAGAGACGTCAACCTTCGCTTATGTGGTAGTCGTTGCTCGTGCTGAACAGGCGCTTCATACTGATGTTGAGGATAAGGTATTGGAACCGGATCTGGCAGGATTTGAGAGGAATCCCAAACCGCATTAACATCAATGCTTCTTTCCTCTATGGAATAATCAACTGAAATCTCTTCACTAGCTCGATCATTCAAGTTATCACGAATTCTTCCACTTTTGAGTGCGTTCTCAATGTTTACTCTGACTTCTATAATTTTGGAGAAATCTGATGGTACATCGCCTACCATCCTGACATAATAAGAGTCTGGCAGTGTTCTTAGAAACATCTTGGTTAAATCTTTCTCTGGAAGTGGTGGACGAACCTGGGTTGTCAACTCTTTCCATCGCTGAGCATATTCCCTGAAAGATTCATCATCATTCTTACTCATTCCTTCTAGTTGATCACTGTCTAGGGCCACGTCCAAATTATAATGGTATTGCTTCATGAAAGCATCGGCTAAGTTTCTTCAAGATTGAATACAGTTCCTTTGTAGCTTCATATACCATATCAAGGATGCCCCAGATAAGCTTTCTTGAAAGCAGTGCATCATCAATTCATCATCTTTAACATAGGCAGCCATCTTTCGACAAAACATTGTCAAATGGTATCTTGGACAACTAGCACCTTTGTAAACCTCAAAGATAGGCATCTTGAACTTTGGAGGAATGATTACACCTGGAACCAGACATAGGTCACGAGCATCAAGGTCAGATGCATTTTCTTCTTTCGCTATTTTCAATTGCTCTTTGAAATCACAAAATTCTTTCTCCATTGCTATGAATCTAGGATCATCCACCTTCATCTTAGCATGAACATTCAGAGGATTCGGTACAGGATGTAGAGGCTGGGAAGCTCCTTGTATAGGCTGAAGTTGGGTAGGAACATCCATTTGTTGAACATTGTTGTTAGAGGGAAGATTGAATAACGGATTAGTCATTATTCTGAAATCGGTCATAGAATCCATATCTTTGTTCTCTTTCCTATTCTTTAGTAATACTTCAAGCTTGGTCAAATGGTCGAGATGTCGGCTGACAGACAAAGATAGAAGACCGGGATGAGCCACAGAAGAGGAGAGACACATGCATATGCAAAATTCTAAATGAAGGATGCTAATGCAAGAATGCAGAATGCAGAAAATAAAAGGTTTCATGGAACTCAAGTTATAAACGTTATAGAATACCAAAGAAAATTTTATATTGGATTACAAGTGAATAAAAGAGTCCCAACATAATATCTAAATAAAAGCTAGAAAAAAGTCCTAAGGAAGTCCTTCATCATGCGTGTTGATTGGCTCTTCTACTTGGATCTTCTTGAATATAAGTTTTGTTGACGTCTAAAAGATTAACTTGATAGAGGAAAATAAATCCTCCATCGCTTCCTTTGTTCTTGTTGGAAGGTGAGAAATGAATCCCTTGTTTACTTGGACCTTCAATATTGATGAGAATCTTTTGAACTTCATTTGTTCTTTGATAATAAGGGAAGTCTGCCTTTTGAGTTCTTCAATCTGAGCTTCTACTTCCTTAGGCCATCCAAGTTAGGACTCTTAAAAGAATATATCAAAATATTTTCTTTTGTAATCCCTATTGGTTCTATAATGTTTATAAATAAACTAGGAATTCCATGAAACCTAAAGTAGTATGATCTTTATGAATGCAACAAACACAAGTAAGCACATAGATAAACAAGGATAAACAAACAAGGGGGACCCTAGGTTTGCAACGAGCATGGAGTAAAGGGTATACCCATTCCCAAAGGATGTGGACTAAAGGTTGTTTGTACCTATAGAACAGGGTTCTAATAAGGTTCCCAAAGTCATTAGCTCATCTTTCAGATATTATCAACTTCCCAACTAACTCGGGGATTAATAATATTCTCAAGAGAACTTCTTTTGAACGTAGCATCGCGTAGCACTATTTCGGGACTTACTCCCTCATAGCCTCGCACTACGTCCTAATAAAGGCCAAAGTGGGGTTAAAGGTAACTATGGTCCTTAGTATCATGGACTCCAATTGAGAATAGTAAAAGTTTTCACGACTAAACTTGTTCAACCGAACTATTTTCAAAAGGGTCTCAACTAAGCGGGATTCTCGAGTCAACTTAGTCGGGACTCACTCCCTATAAGCCTCATCGAATATATCACCATCCTATCTTAATTTCTCTCAAGTCCGGGTGTAGGACTTTGTCTCACCACTCAAAGGTAACAGCCCAAAAGAAATAAAGAACACAAATAAACAAGTAAGCAAATAGGCAGATATAAAGCAATAAATAAAGCAAGATAGGGAAACCCACTGAGGGTCCCCAGTGAAGTCGCCATTTCTGTCGCGGTGAAATTTGGATACCAAACTATTGATTAGTTTGAATCTTTAATTCAATTTGCAACCGAATGCTATAAAAGGAGTCCACATCTGAACCAAAAAGGGAGGAGAAGAGGAATGAATGGCAATACGAACCCTTGAGAAATTCACAAAAATCAACAATATAAAACTCCACAAAACCCTAACTCAAAACCTATAATACGGAAGTAGAAGGAAAAAACCCCAAAAACACAACATGCACAGAATCCACAACCGTTCACATAAACCCCAAAAAATCCCAAATTCATGAACCTTAATGTGGTAAATCGTAAAGAGGGAGGGAAACTTATCCTTTTTGTGAGCTCCACCGAGAAACCGTTTTGAAATCACCTCCAAACCCCTCAAGTCTTCGCTGCAAATCCACCGTTGGTCGCTCACAACCATCACAGGCCATCGCCACTGTTGAAGCCCTCTCCATTGAGACCTGTAAAACCCTTTTGATTGTAAGATTACATCACTAATGTTTTAACATTTCTTTGTTTTTTCTGTTTGATTGATAGAAACATGGAGGAGGATGGAAAAGCAGATAACCGTGGGAGAAACAATCGCAAACCGAGGAGAAGAATGGAGGAATGAAATCAAAGAAACGACGGAAGGTATAACGAGTGAGAGGATTCGCAGAAAAGGAAACTAGTTCGTGATAGAAGCAGGGAAGGAGGAGGGAGCGGATCGAAAGGGGGGGGGGGCAATTTGGGAATCTAGAGTTTACTGTTTATTTTTATTTTTATGTATTTTACTATAATAATTATAATCACACTAATCACACACAACACCACACTAATCTCTCCACTAACTCCCGTTAAGTCACTAATCTTTTTTTTAAACCTAATCATCACTTTTTAAAATTAATTAATTAATTAATAACCATTTCTCTAATTAGTTTTAACTATTTTAATTAATCACTACATTTGAATTTTATTTTATTATAAAAAACAATTTGTTAACCTTTATTAAGTAATGATATTAGTAAAAGAAAAACTATTTTCATAATTTATATAACTAATACCTCCTATAAATAATAATATACCCTTTTTGTTTTGAAATTATCTCACACTTAAATCAACTTTTAAAAATAAATTAATAAACTGTTTTAATCTAAATTAACTTCTATCTCTTATGATAATATCTAAAAACCTTTTTATTTAATAAATCCTATTTATTTAAAATCAATTCACATTCAAAAATCGTTTTGCTAATAAAATTAAATTAACTTTTTTTTTCTAAAATCAACTCCATCAATCTAACTTTTTATTAAAACCAATAAACAACTTTTTTTTACAAAAAATAATCTCCTTATAAAATAATCATAACGTCCTAAAATCAAATTCACCTAAAAATCAAAGTCTCACTAAAATAAACTCAATCCAGTAATCAACCTTTTTTAATCTCTCGAATTAATTAGTTTCATATATATAAAATCAATTCAACCTCACGCTCAAAATCAACTTAATCAATCAACTTCGTAAAACTCAATCTAATCGTGCACCCCACGACACATTCACCAACACTTCAGCGCTTTCATGCGTACATGTATGTTTATTATCTGCCTTTAATTTATTCGCAACGTTATATTTCTGCATTTACATTACCGCAATTTATTTTCCGCATCGCATTCCGTCCAAAGGAAAATCCTACACATGATTCAACAATCGTGTGTAGTGCACTCACATTTGCATCATTCTCCCCTCGATCCTTGATCCCATTCAAGTCGATCACTTAAGATATATCCTACCCCATAGGAGGACCTTGTCTTTTATCTTACAACATAGAAACAAAAACAATCAACTCAACATGAAATATTCAAACATTCAACAACACAATACAAACAATTCAAAACAACAAATATTCAAACACAATAGAGAAAAGATGTCAAATCATCTTAAGCGAGATAAAATCTCCATCCCACAACAATACAATCAATACCGTAGGAACTTTGCCTTAAGAGAGATAAAGGTGTACCTCGTCGATCCCTATCCGAGTACGTAAGTCCTTTTCTTAAGATGATGCAAAGACTATTTTCCTACAACCTGTGGCGGTTACATCTCCCTTAAAATGACAAAGCATCTCTTCTCCTAAAATCAATCAACCAACTACCCTAAACCCGTAGGAACTTTTACCATAGTCAAAGAACTCCTCTAACCCTTTAGGGGAACTACAGATACTCTGAGTCCACTCCTGTAAGGATATGTAGGCATAAGATGCGACATCTTATCGAGTATACTTAGAAATAAACCCTTAGGTCTTTCAACCTTAAGCAGATAAACACTTAGCAATAAACAAACATAAAAACAAGAGGTTCCTGTAGAGTACTACAGAAACTTAAGATGCTAGTACCTTCCCTAAGTTTAACCAACCCCCAAACCTAAAACTCTCTAAACCTTGCATTTGCATTGCATTGTGGGAATTTCGATCTTTATCCCTTCCTTTGGACATATCAAAGTTCGTTTGTAAAATGAATTAAAGATTCAAACTAATCAATAGTTTGGTATCCGATTTTCACCGCGACAGTTACCTCAAACGTCTCTTCAGTATTGTGCACTCCATCTTTTCAAATTCTAGAGTGACACGTGTTTTCTTGCATGTGCTTCTGAAGACGCTTGAGAAATGAAATGTTAGCCAACGTTCAGATCCTCTGAGGTTGGTTAGTTCAGATACACACAGAAATAATAATTCAAGAAATTAAATGAAATACATATGAAATACTTCAGAGTTTAAACATTTTGCATCTGAGAAAGTTGCTTCTGATAAATATTATTCTGGACAAAATTCCATACCAATATTTTTCAGAATAAACTTAAACCTATCTTCAGCAAGGGGTTTTGTGAAAATATCAGTCCATTGATGATCTGTATCAACAAAGTCTAATTTTATAATACCCTTCTGAACATAGTCTATGATGAAGTGATGTTTAATTTTTATATGCTTAGCTTTAGAGTGTAAAATTGGATTTTTAGACAAGCATATAGCAGAAGTATTATCACAGAATATAGAAATATTACTCTCAAAGATTTGATAGTCTTCTAGCTTACTTTTCAACCAGAGCATCTGCGTGCTACATCCAGCAGCAACAATATATTCTGCTTCTGTAGTTGATAGAGCAATTGTGGGTTGTTTCTTGCTGTACCAGGAGATTAAATTACTTCCTAGAAATTGACAACTTCCAGAAGTACTTTTTCTTTCTACTCTGTCTCCAGCGTAATCAGCATCACAGAATCCAACTAGTTTAAATTCATCAGATTTTATGTAACACAAACCCACATTAGAAGTACCTTTCAGATACCTTAGAATCCTCTTAACAACAGTTAAGTGTGATTCTCTGGGATCTGATTGGAATCTTGCACACAAGCATACACTAAATAAAATGTCAGGTCTAGAAGCAATTAAGTAGAGAAGAGATCCAATCATACCTCTGTAGAGTTTCTGATCTACTTTCTTACTTACCTCTTCCTTACCAAGAGTACTTGTTGGATGCATAGGAGTCTTTGCCATCTTACTATCAGTCATGTTAAATTTAACGCCCATTTTAATTATTTTTAGTTCAGTGTTATTTTTATTCGCGGAAGTGGTTGTGTGGGATTATTTGAGGATCAAAAGAAATCATAATATTAATATATAGTGATAAAATGTGATAATTAGTAGTAATGTTAATATTGCTATTAATAATTATTATTATCATTACTAATATTAATATATATGAGTAAAATATAATTATTGGATTTTTGGAATTAAAAGAGAATCAGATTATTATTTATTTGGAATAAAAAGTAGATTAATTGGGATGAGGGGCATGTTTGGCATTTGGTATTAGAATTGGAAACAAGAGGAACACAGTTAGGGGAAAGAGAAGCACGGTTGATAGAGCAAGCTTGAGGAACGAACAAAGTGAAAGATCAAGAGCAAGGAGTGCATCAAGGCTGTGATTTTGTGAAGGCTCATAATCATCAGAACTGCATTTGAGGTAAGGGGGAATGATCGGTAAAAAAATTGGTATTTGCATGAGTAATTGGTAGAAAGGGGAAATTCCCAAATCCCCATGATCGATGATGAATTAATGTTGTTTGCTTGTTGTTAATTATGCTATGGGTGTTGTTTTCGTGATAGAATTCATTGCATGTGATGTAGAGTGATGGTTTGAGAAATTGGGGATTTTGGTGGTTATGATGTTAAACCGGAATTGAGTTAATTGTGTAAAAAATAGGTTGATGATGATACTGATATGAAAGTTTGATTCTAATTGGGGTTGTTGTTCTGTTATGATTGTTGCATGTGATAGTTTGGGTGAATTGTGGGTTTCGGAGTAGAATTTCCGTTTAAGCCGGAAGTGGATTAATCGGCAGAAGTTGATGTTTTAGCAGATGATGTGGGATTTAGTCGGGTCGATTATAGGTAGATTATAAAGCCGATGTTGCCGGTGGTGTTTTGGCGAGAATTGGTGAGTGTGGGAGCTACTGAATTCTGAACAGCAGAATTATTTTTTAGAATACGCAGGTATTCGCTGGGCGAATAAGGGGGCGAGGCTTCGCCAGGCGAACTGGGCAGCAAATGCTGCCAGTAGCCTCTATTTGGGTTCTCCAGGGGTTTCTCCGGGCGAATGGTCAGCGAGTGTTCGCTGCGGAGCTTCGCCAGGCAAATGTGCCAGCGAGCCCGACAGCAGTTTGTGTTTTGGCTGCTGTTCTGTGCTGATTTCTTGGTGGTTTCGGACCCTTGTTGGTCATGTTTAGTGATGAGCTTATTAGTGAGCTGTGGTGAGTGTATGTATGGTGTCGGAACGTGATTCCGCGATATCCATGTGATTTTGATAATTGAATTGGTGTATGTATTGATGTATGTCTGTGGTGACGGGTGAGGCATGTTTGATATATGATAAATTGTGATCAGTAGGATCGATACGCTTTATATGTATTGCATTTATATACTGTTATGTGATGAGTGGATTAGTAGGATCGTTATGCATCGAGTGTGTTGTGTTTGTGTGTTGTTTGTTGGATTGGATCAGTAGGATCGATATGCCTTATGTGCATGGTGTGTGATATGTTGTATGGTGATTGGATCAGTAGGATCGATGCACTTTGTGTGCTTATGTGTATATGCATTGTGTGATGTGATGGATCAGTAGGATCGTGTGCATCGTGTGTGTTGTGTTGTTGTGCATAGTGTCCTTTGACCTTTATTATCATCACTGTAAGTAACGTATCCTTTGACCTTTAATAATAGACTTGAAAATTTGTTTATGTATCCTGTCATATGCTTAGAAAAACCGCTATCAAGATACCATTGATTAGAAGTTGTCTTCAAGCATACCTACAATACAAAATCAAGTAGTGTTAGGTACCCAAATTGCTTTGGGTCCTTGATAGTTAGTACCTTTTTCAACCCACACATAATTCCCTTTAGCAACACCAACGTTGCGCGCATAGCAAGCATTAGGTGTATGGCCTTTGATTCCACAATAAAAACAGGTAGGTTGAAAATGACTTCTATATCTAGGAACATAATTCTTTTTCTTTTTATGACTTTGATGCTGAATTTTAGAAGTGCTGGCCTTTTCTTTCACAACTTGATCACTTGCTTTTACAAAAATGGTTTCATTTGTGCTTGGTTTGGAAAACATAGAATATCCTGGTCCACTTTTATCATTAGGATATCTTTGATGCCTAAGAATTTCCTCCAAGCCAATTTGACATTTTCGTATTTTTCTAAAACTCGTTTAAGTTGAACAATTTGGAAAGATAAGGATTCACAATTTTTGCATACAAGACTTTGTTTTTCATCCACCAATTTTTGTTTTTCATTTTCAATATTTTTCATGAAGACAGTATTTTGTTCTTCAAAAAATGAAATTCTTTTCTTTTGGGATGAAATGCTTTTATACAAAGTCTTGTATTCCTTTAGAAGTTCATCTATGACTTCTTGTGCATCATTATCATAAATAGAAAAATCATTACTAACCTCATCAGTTTCTTCATCGGAATGATGTGATGCCATAAGAGCCATATTTGCACATTCATCGCTTTCCGACTCTGATGATGAACTTATCTCATTATCGTCCCAAGCAACATAGGCCTTTTTGTTTTTGAAGTCATTCTTGCCTTTGAATTTTCCTTTATTTGCAAGTTTTGGGCAATCCGGTTTTATGTGACCTTGCTTCCCACATTCGTAACATGTGACTTCTTGATTTGATGTGGATGCATCCTTTTTCCTAAAATGTCTATTCTTTTTAGAAAAAAGAGGAATTTTTATTATTGTTAAAAAACTTACCAAGCTTCTTTACTAGAAGCATGAAATTCTCATCTTCGGAAGATTCATCGTTTTTGTCATCCTTCGTGTCAATCCTCAAGGCAATTCCTTTGGACTTTTTATCTTGACTTTCATGCTTCTCGAGCCTTCCAAGTTCCAATTCATGCTCTTGAAGTTTGCCAAATAAAGATGCAGATGTCATCATTGAGAGACTTTTCTTTTCCGAGATGGCGGTCACCTTCGGTTGCCATTCTCTTGTTAAAGATCTTAGGACTTTTAAGTTGAGATCATCATTGGTGAAGGTCTTCCCGAGAGCAATCAAATGATTTGTTAGATGTATGAATCTTTTTTGTAAGGCAACAATAGATTCACTGGGCTGCATATGGAACATCTCATATTCTTGACTTAACGTGTTGAGTCTTGATCTTTTTACTTATGTTGTTCCTTCATGCATTTCTACCAAGGTGTCCCAAATCTCTTTTGTCGATCTACACTGTGATACACGGAAGAATTCGTCCATACTGAGAGCACTTTGGAGTATGTTGATTGCTTTCTTCTCATCAAAAATCTTTTTCTTATCCTTTTCATCATACGTGCTTTTCAACTTTGCGGTTCCAACGCCATTGACCACATTTACTGGATTGTGTGGTCCTTCTTCGATTGCTTCCCATATACCTTCTCCTTGGGCTACAAGATCTGCCTTCATTCTGATTTTCCAGAAATCGAAATATTCTCCAGAGAATAATGGTGGTTTGTTACTAAGTCCACCGTCTTTGAAAACCGGGTTGGTGCTAGCGGAAGCGATACTGAATCTTTATGAACAGGTTACCTTAACCTGCTCTGATGCCAACTGTAAGTACAGAGTATGCCTAAGAGGGGGGGGGGGGGGGTGAATTAGGCTTTAGAAACTTTTTCCGGTTTTTCGAAACTCTTGAATTTTTCTTCTTTAAGTTCTTAGTACTGAAAGCAGTAAAGGCAGAAATAAAAATGAACACGGAGATTTATAGTGGTTCCCCTCACAATCCGAGAGTACTCCACTCCCCTTTCAACATGAAAGAGAATTTCACTATCAATGTTAGATTTCTACACAAGACAATCCTAACAACCAAGAACAATCCTCTTGGATTTACAATATTTTAAGTCCTACCGAGAATAAATATCTCACACAAGGACCTCTTGTATCCACAATCCGGATCACAAGGAAAACCCTACAAACTTATCTTTTATAATTCTAGGAATAAGTTGTAGTCAATATGAATTTGAATATAAGTACAATTTGAATTTATATCAATATGAAATATTGATCTTCTTCTTGAAACAAAGATTACTCATAATTTATACAAGTGTTCTTTTGTGTGAAAGTAAGCTGTAAAGATGTGAAAGTGTATTTCAATGGCTTCTTTCAAAAATTCTGGTTTTGAACGCTTTGTGAAAATTAAAAAGGTTGAAGAAAGAGTAATTTTGAAATTTGTTTCTTGAAGGTTGTTTTGAAATTGAAATTGAAATCAATTTATACTGATCAAAAACCTTTCCAAAAAGGTGTGTTTTGGGGATATCAAAAATAGCCAGTAAGAAATTTTAGAACAATGTGCTCTTTCATGAAAAGCTGCTATTTTTGGTTGTTGTTACAGTGTTAATCGGTTAACCATATAGGTTAGTCGGTTAACACCTTTCCAACGTGCAAAATATTCAAATTTATCATGTGTTAATCGGTTAACCTATATGGTTAATCGGTTAACACTGTTAGAAATCCCAAAAATACAATTTTAACTTGTGTTAATCGGTTAACCTATATGGTTAATCGGTTAACACTGAAGGTTTTTCCAAAAACACTTAATTTTAAAATAACAAGAGTATTTTAAAAGATTTTAAAAAGGTTTTGTGTTAGTGGTGAAGTGAAGTGAGATTAAAGAACACTTGCATACATAATTCTAAGTAAGCAATGTTATATCGTGTCTTGAATCTTCAACACCACCTGAAATTTTGAAAGGTAACACTTTGATCCATAGCGATGTATGCGCTCTTGCGATGTTCTTGATAATTTATTCTTGTTGATATGTTTGCACCTCTTGCTTTTTGTGGAGAGATTAAGATAGAGAAGCTTCTGATTTTATCTCCAGTGTATATACCCCCACGGGTATATAGTGTGAGCAGCTTCAATAAGCATATACCCCCACGGGTATATAGTGAAAGTATCTTACTTGCCAAACTTGTATGAGTTGTCTTCATCAAAACATAGACGACTTTGAATCTTGATTCCACAGGTCCGTCCGGCCAGTGTAGTGTTTTGAGTCTGTCTGTAGGATAGAGTTGGTTGTTTTCTGTTAATTTGGATTGTTGTTGTTGAGCAGTATGGTTGGGAGGAATGATGCGGCATTGGGTGCGGCTATGCAAGCTATGGCTCAAGTGGTGGCCAATCAGAATCTGACTGCGGGTTCTCAGCTCAGGGACTTGACGCAGTTCCAGAGCAACAAGCCACCAAAGTTTGAAGGTGGGATTCTGGATCCGGTAGCTGCACAGAAATGGTTGAAGGCAATTGAGAAGATCTTCAGAACCATGGGGTGCAGCGATGAGCAGAAAGTGAGATTTGGTACTCACATGCTTGAGGGAGAAGCCGAGGCTTGATGGGACAATTGCCGTCAGAGGATGGAGGCTTCGGGGACTCTGATTACTTGGGAGGTGGTTCGATCTAGTTTTCTGGAGAAGTATTTTTCAGAAGATATCAGAAGTGCTAAAGAGGTTGAATTTCTGGAATTGAAGCAGGACAATATGTCGGTGGCCGAGTATGCGGCTAGGTTTGAGGAGTTGGCTCAGTATTATCCCCTTTACAATACTGAGGAGGCTATGACTTCTAAGTGCTTGAAATTTGAGAATGGGTTGAGGCCGGAGATCAAGATGGGGATCGCGTGTCAGAAGATCAGGAGTTATCCTGAGTTGGTGAGTAGAAGTCGGATTTATGACAATGATAACCGTGCGAGGATTGCACACTACAAGGCGGTGAATGACCGCAAGGGTAAACAAAGATTTGGTGGTACACCTTACAGTGTGCCAACCAATAAGGGAAAGCAGAAGGCTATGACTGATAAGAGGTTCCGAGAGAGGAAAGCGTCGGTGGATTTGAAATGTTATCGGTGCGGTGTCGCGGGGCATCGTGCTAGTGATTGTCCTCATGAAGCGAAGAAGTGCTTCAAGTGTGGGGAGTCGGGCCATGTGATGGCGGATTGCAAGACTAGTATGCCTACTTGCTATAACTGTGGTGAGAAGGGCCATGTTAGTACTCATTGTGAGAAACCAAGGAGGACTCAAGCGCCTCAAGTTGCTGGTAAAGTGTTTGCGGTAGTGGGAACTCAGTCGGCGGACGAGGAGTGCTCGATCAAAGGTACTTGTTTTATCAATAACATTCCTTTGACTACTATGATTGACACGGGTGCAACCCACTCGTTTATCTCTGTTGATTGTGTGAAGAGGCTAGGTTTGGTGCCGACTACTCTTGAGCGGCGGATGACTATTGAAACTCCCTCGATTGGTTCAGTGACTACTTTGTTAGTGTGTTTGAAGTGTCCACTGACTATTTTTGGCCGAGACTTCGGTGTGGATTTGATTTGTTTGCCACTTGGTAGTTTGGATGTTATACTTGGTATGAACTGGTTGGAGTTCAACCGAGTGTACATCAATTGTTTTCGGAAAGTGTTATTGTTTTTGACCCCAGAAGAGGAAGAGTTGGCAGATTCCTTGTCTGGTAAGGAATTGAGGACTTTGTTGGAAGATGAAGCTCAGGTGTTTGATTTATTTGCATCGTTGTCGGTTGACAATAAGGCATTGTTGGATGAGTTAGTTATGGTGAATGAGTTTCCGGAGGTGTTCCCGGATAATATTACAGAGTTGCCTCTGAAGAGAGAAGTGGAGTTTAGCATTGATCTTATTCCTGGTACGAGGCCTATTTCTATGGCGTCGTACAGGATGTCAGCAGTGGAGTTGGCCGAGTTGAAATCTCATATTGGAGAGTTGTTGGATAGAAAGTTTATCAGGCCAAGCGTGTCGCCGTGGGGAGCTCTAGTGTTGTTATGAAGAAGAAAGATGGTAGCATGCGGTTATGCACTGATTACCGTCAGTTGAATAAAGTGACCATCAAGAACAAATATCCTCTTCCAAGTATTGACGATTTGATGGATCAGTTAGTGGGAGCTCGTGTGTTTAGTAAGATTGACTTGAGGTCGGGTTATCATCAGATAAGAGTTAAGGAAGGTGATATTTAGAAGATGGCGTTTAGGACTCGATATGGACATTATGAGTATGCAGTAATGCCTTTCGGAGAGTCTAATGCGCCAGGAGTGTTTATGGAGTATATGAACTGTATCTCCCATTCTTATTTGGATCCGTTTATTGTCGTGTTCATTGATGATATACTGATTTATTCTAAGCCTGAGGAAGAGCATGCGGAACATTTGAGGATTGCTTTGCAAGTGTTGAAGGATAACAAGTTGTTTGCTAAGTTATCGAAGTGTGAGTTCCGGTTGAAGACGGTGAGTTTTCTAGGGCATGTTATTTCTGGTGATGGTGTTTCAGTAGACCCTTCGAAAGTTAGTGTGGTTTTGCAGTGGGAACTGCCAAAGACAGTAACATAGGTTAGAAGCTTCTTGGGTTTAGCTGGTTATTACCGAAGATTTATTGAAGGCTTTTCCAGGTTGGCATTGCCATTGACTCAGTTGACGAGGAAAGACCAAGTAATTATGTGGGATGCTGCTTGCGAAGAGAGTTTTAAAGAGCTGAAAAAGAGATTGACTTCAGCGCCGGTGTTGGTGTTACCGAATCCGAGTGAGCCTTTTGCGGTGTATTGTGATGCGTCCAAGATGGGATTGGGCGAAGTTCTTATGCAGAATGGAAAAGTGGTAGCTTATGCTTCACGGCAATTGAGGGTGCATCAACGAAATTATCCTACTCATGACCTTGAATTGGCTGCGATGGTTTTTGTTTTGAAAATCTGGAGACACTATTTGTATGGTTCGAGGTTTGAGGTGTTCAGTGATCACAAGAGTTTGAAGTATCTGTTTGATCAGAAAGAGTTGAATATGAGGCAGAGAAGATGGTTGGAATTCTTGAAAGATTATGATTTTAGTTTGAGTTATCACCCAGGAAAAGCGAATGTGGTTGCAGATGCCTTGAGCAGGAAGACAATTCATATGTCGGCTTTGATGGTGAAAGAGATGGAGCTTATTGAGCAGTTACGAGATTTGAGCATGGTTTGCGAGTTTACTACAGATGGTGTGATGTTGGGAAAATTGCAAGTGAAGAATGATTTCTTGGGTATGATCAGAGAACATCAGAAGATGGATGTGAAACTTGTGGATTTGATGCAAGGAGCCGGAAGTGACTCCGGTGATGATTTCAAGTTGGATGATGCGGGTGTGTTGAGGTTTCGGGGCAGAATTTGTGTGCCGGATAATGATGAGTTGAAGAGGTCAATTTTGTACGAAGGACACCGTAGTAGCCTGAGTGTTCATCCAGGAGCTACGAAGATGTATTAGGATTTGAAAACGTTGTTTGGGTGGTCGGGTATGAAGAAGGATATTGCTCGTTATGTTTATGCTTGTTTGGTATGTCAGAAATCGAAGGTGGAGCATCAGAGACCTTCTGGGATGATGCAACCGTTAGAGATACCAGTTTGGAAGTGGGACTGTATCGCCATGGACTTTGTTACAGGTTTGCCGAATACGGCGAGAGAATTTGATGCGATTTGGGTGATTGTGGATCGGCTTACGAAGTCTGCACACTTTGTGCCGATAAGTATCAGTTTTCTGTTGGGGAAGTTGGCAGAAATTTATATTCGGGTGATTGTGAAGCTGCACGGTGTGCCGTTGAGTATTGTGTCGGATAGAGATCCGAGGTTCACTTCTGTATTTTGGAAAAGTTTGCAAGAGGCTTTGGGTACCGAGTTGAAGCTGAGTTCAGCTTATCATCTGCAGACGGATGGACAGTCGGAGAGGACTATTCATACTTTAGAGGATTTGTTGTGGGCTTGTGTATTGGAAAAAGGTGGTACGTGGGATACTCATTTGCCTTTGGTAGAGTTCACGTATAACAACAGTTACCATTCCAGTATCGGGATGGCACCGTTTGAAGCTCTTTATGGTAGGAGGTGTAGAACTCCTCTGTGTTGGTATGAGTCAGGTGAGAGTGTTGTGTTGGGACCAGAGTTGGTGCAGCAGACTACTGAGACAGTGCAGATGATCCGCGAGAAGATGAAGGCATCTCAGGATCGGCAGAAGAGTTATTATGATAAGCGCAGGAAAGAGTTGGAATTTAGTGAGGGTGACCATGTATTTTTGAGGGTTAACCCAGTGACTGGTGTAGGACGTGCATTGAAGTCCAAGAAGCTGGATCCGAAGTTTATCGGGCCGTATCAGATTTTGCAGAGGATTGGTGTTGTGGCGTATAGGGTGGCGTTGCCGCCGGAGCTTTCGAATTTGCATGACGTGTTCCATGTGTCGCAACTTCGGAAGTATGTACTCGATCCGTCTCATGTGATTCAGAGGGATGAAGTCCAAGTTAGATAGAATCTAATTGTGGAGACGTTGCCATTAAGGATCGAGGATCGCAAGATGAAGCAACTCCGAGGAAAAGAGATACCTTTGGTGAGAGTGGCTTGGGGAGGTGCTGTAGGAGGCAGTGTGACCTGGGAATTGGAAAGCAGGATGCGGGAAGCGTATCCAGAACTGTTTCCATCAGGTATTTTCGAGGACGAAAATAATTAAAGTGGGGGAGAGTTGTAACGCCCATTTTAATTATTTTTAGTTCAGTGTTATTTTTATTGGCGGATGTGGTTGTGTGGGATTATTTGAGGATCAAAAGAAATCATAATATTAATATATAGTGATAAAATGTGATAGTTAGTAGTAATGTTAATATTGCTATTAATTATTATTATTATTATTATTATTACTACTAATATTAATATATATGAGTAAAATATAATTATTGGATTTTTGGAATTAAAAGAGAATGAGATTATTATTTATTTGGAATAAAAAGTGGATTAATTGGGATGAGGGGCATGTTTGGCATTTGGTATTAGAATTGGAAACAAGAGGAAAATGGTTAGGGGAAAGAGAAGCACGGTTGATAGAGCAAGCTTGAGGAACAAACAAAGTGAACGATCAAGAGAAAGGAGTGCATCAAGGCTGTGATATTGTGAAGGCTCATCATCATCAGAACTGCATTTGAGATAAGGGGGGGGGAGGGGGGAATGATCGGTAAAAAAATTGGTATTTGCATGAGTAATTGGTAGAAAGGGGAAATTCCCTAATCCCCATGATCGACGATGAATTAATGTTGTTTGCTTGTTGTTAATTCTACTATGGGTGTTGTTTTCGTGATAGAATTTATTGCATGTGATGTAGAGTGATGGTTTGAGAAATTGGGGATTTCGGTGGTTACGATGTTAAACCGGAATTGAGTTAATTGAGTAGAACATAGGTTGATGATGATACTGATATGAAAGTTTGATTCTAAATGGGGTTGCTGTTTTGTTAAGATTGTTGCATGTGATAGTTTGGGTGAATTGTGGGTTTCACAGTAGAATTGTCGTTTAAGCCAGAAGTGGATTAATCGGCAGAAGTTGATGTTTTAGCAGATGATGTGGGATTTAGTCGGGTCGATTATAGGTAGATTATTAAGATGATGTTGCCAATGGTGTTTTGGCGAGAATTGGTGAGTGCGGGAGTCCTGAATTCTGAACAGCATAATTATTTTTCATAATACACAGGTATTCGCTGGGCGAATGAGGGGGCGAGCCTTCGCCAGGCGAACTGGGCAGCGAATGCTGCTAGTAGCCTCTGTTTGGGTTCGTCAGGGGTTTCGTCGGGCGAATGGTCAGTGAGTGTTCGTTGCGGGGCTTCGCCAAGCAAATGTGCCAGCGAGCCCGACAGCAGTTTGTGTTTTGGCTGCTGTTCTATGCTGATTTCTTGGTGGTTTCGGACCCTTGTTGGTCACGTTTGCTGATGAGCTTATTAGTGAGCTGTGCTGAGTGTATGTATGGTGTCGGAACGTGATTCCGCGATATCCGTGTGATTTTGATAATTGAATTGGTGTATGTATTGATGTATGTCCGTGGTGATGGGTGAGGCATGTTTGATATATGATAAATTGTGATCAGTAGGATCGATACGGTTTATATCTATTGCGTTTATATACTGTTATATGATGAGTGGATCAGTAGGATCGTAACGCATCGAGTGCGTTGTGTTTGTGTGTTGTTTGTTGGATTGGATCAGTAGGATTGATATGCCTTATCTGCATGGTGTGTGATATGTTGTGTGGTGATTGGATCAGTAGGATCGATGCACTTTGTGTGCTTGTGTGTATATGCATTGTGTGATGTGATGGATCACTAGGATCGTGTGCACTATGTGTGCTATGTTGTTGTGCATAGTGTCTACATAGCATATGGACGTGGTGAATCATTGCTCGGTGGAGTGTATGTGATTCACTCACGTGCTCCAAGTGGGGAGCGTGGACGTGGTGTGTGATTCACTCACGTGCTCCAAGTGGGGAGCATGGACGGGATTTGAATCGTTGCTCGGATGGAGTGTATGCGACCACCCGTGTTCCATGTGGGGAACATTGGTAGGGATAGATCGTTGCTCAGATAGAGTGTATGCGATCTATCCTGAGATTTGATTATATGGGCTTAGGAGCGTGGTAAGGATAGATCGTTGCTCGGATGGAGTGTATGCGATCTATCCTGAGTTGAGTCGGTACCGCATATTGTCGAGTCGAGTGCATGTGTTGAATGGTGGTTGTGTTTGTTGTGATTGTGATGATGGGACAGTAGGTCCAGATATGTTGTATGTAAAATAAGGATTTATTGTTTTTTGCCTTTTATTTCACATACATTTATACCATTAATATTTGATCGTGAATTCTCACCCCTTTGTTGTTGTTGTGGTCTGTGCTTCTTCGGAAGTACAGACAATCCAGGTGTTTAGCTAGCTTGGATTGTGGCGTCGTTGTAGGATTGCTCTGATACGTAACACCGAGGCTTTTTGGGAGTTTTATTGTTTCTTGTTGATTATGTGTGCCCCCGTGGCATATCTGATTTTATGGGATATGTGATGACATTATGTATATTTTGGGCAGATGGCCGATTGTTGTATATGACGATGCTGATGATATGAATGATGTATATAAATAAATAAATATATATATATATATATATATATATATATATATATATATATATATATATATATATATATATATATATATATATATATATATATATATATATATATATATATATATATATATATATATATATATATATATATATATATATATATATATATATATATATATATATATATATATATATATATATATATATATGATATGTGTTATGACAGACTACATCTTTTTCCGCTGCAATTTTGCTGAATATTATTTTGGAAACTGATTTGTGGAATTTCGTTGGAAATTGTGACATCCCATTGTGGGAAAGCTCTGATATGTGTTTATTTTAATTGTTTTATTTTATTTTGGGGAACGGGGTGTTACATTGAACTTCTTCAGAAGCTCTTTTACATATTTTGTCTGATGAATGTAAGTGCAATCTGGAGTCTGGTTGACTTGAATACCCAGAAAGAATCTCAATTCTTCCATCATGTTCATCTCAAATTCAGCCTGCAACATTGAGCAAACTCCTTTCCCAGTGTAACATTTGTAGATCCAAATATAATATCATCTACATATATTTGACAAATTAACAGATCTTTCTTAAATGTTTTATAGAAGAGAGTTGTGTCCACTTTGCCTCTGATAAAAATTTTCTCCAGAAGAAAGTTACTTAATCTCTCATACCAAGCTCTGAGAGCTTGTTTTAAACCATAAAGAGATTTTTTAAGTTTAAAAACATGTTATGGAAATTTATCACTTTCAAAACCAGGAGGTTGATGAACATAAACTTCCTCTTCTATAATTCCATTTAAGAAGGCACTCTTAACATCCATCTGATATAGAGTGATGTTATTTTGTGCAGCAAAAGAAATGAGTAAACAAATAGACTCTGACCTGGCCACAAGAGCATGAGTCTCTATGTAATCAATTCCTTCTTGCTGGCTATAACCTTGAGCAACAAGCCTTGCTTTGTTTCTTTCAACTTCTCCTTTTTCATTCAACCTGTTTCTGAATACCCATTTAGTTCCAATTATGTTGAATCCTTTTGGTCTTGGAACCAAATCCGAAACGTCATTTCTTGTGAACTGATTGAGCTCTTCTTGCATGGCAATTATCCAGTCATTGTCTTGTAGAGCTTCATCCACAGAAGTTGGTTCAATAACTGACACCAAACCAAATAATGACGCTTCAGATGATTTGAGGTAGGATCTTGTTCTTATAGGGTCATCCTTCTTTCCAATGATCACATCCTCTGGGTGAGAGGCATTGATTCTAGAAGATGATCCTCTAACATTTGATTCTTCAGAAATATTCAAGTTGTTCATTTGAGAAGCTAAAGGATTTGCATCTGGCGTTGCTTATGGCTCTTTTACTTGAACCTTTTCTGCCTCTGAGCCTTCAGAGTCTGTGAGAATTACTTTTCTATCTGCAGAACTTTCAAACTGCTTTGGCTTTTGAATGCCAAGCTTATCATTAAATCTAACATGTATAGATTCCTCCACAATTTGTGTTTCAGTATTGTATGCTTTGTAGCCTTTAGAGCGTTCAAAATAGCCAAGCATGAAACACTTCTGTGCTTTAGAATCAAACTTGTTCAGATTCTCTTTAGTGTTCAGCATATAACATAAACATCCAAAAGGATGAAAATAAGAAATGTTGGGCTTTCTGTTCCTCCATAATTCATAGGGAGTCTTTTCCAGAAGAGGTCTTACAGACACTTTGTTCTGAATATAACAAGCTGTGTTTATTGCTTCTGCCCAAAAATGTTTTGCCAGATTAGTCTCGTTGATCATGGTTCTGGCCATTTCTTGCAAAGTTCTATTTTTCCTCTCTACAACTCCATTCTGTTGTGGAGTTCTAGGGCAGGAGAAATCACGAGCAATGTCATTTTCATTAAAATATTTTTCAAAATATTTGTTTTCAAATTCGCCACCATGATCACGTCTGACTTTAACAATTTTAAAATCTTTTTCATTCTGGACTTGTTTGCAGAAGTCAAAGAACACAGAATGTGACTCATCCTTGTGTTTTAGGAATTTCACCCATGTCCATCTGCTATAGTCATCAACAATGACTAATCCATACTTCTTGCCTCTGATGGATGCAGTTTTCACTGGTCCAAACAGATCAATGTGAAGTAACTCTAATGGTCTTGAAGTTGAAACAACATTCTTAGTTTTAAAAGAAGATTTTGAAAATGTCCCTTTTTGACATGCTTCACAAAGAGCATCTGAGTTGAACTTCAACTTAGGAAGTCCTCTGACTAGATTGAGTTTATTAATCTGAGATATACGTCTCATATTAATATGTCCCAATCTTCTGTGCCAGACCCATTGCTCATCATTAACAGACATAAGGCATTTTACATTTTGAACCTTAAGTTCCGAAAGATTGATTTTATAAATGTTGTTCTTCCTCTTTCCATTAAATAGGATTGAGCCATCCTTCTGACTAACAGCTTTTCAACATTTTTTATTAAAGATTATGTCATAAAAATTGTCACTTGGACAATAGATTATACTTTAGTCCTTCTACAAGTAAAACATTAGATATAGAGGGAAGGTTACCATTGCTAATAGTACCAGAGCCAATAATTTTGCTCTTCTGATTCCCTCCAAACTTGACGTCTCCTCTAGATTTAAGCTCCAGGCTTTGGAACATAAACCTTTCTCCCGTCATGTGACGTGAGCAGCCAGAGTCCAGGTACCATGATCGGCATCTTGACTTTGCTGCTAAATACATCTGCAACAAGTATTATCTTATCCTTAGGTACCCAGATCTTTTTGGGTCCTTTTGGGTTAGTTGCCTTAAAAGTTTGTCTGAACTTCTATCTTTTTACAACAGGTTTGTTCTGACTAACTTTTGGTTTAAACACAGGAACGTTCTGATCAGAACGTGTGTGCTTAATATCATTCAGATGACCAAACTTAAAATGAGAATATAAGGAAGTCTTCTTAATGATAAGTTTATCAACAGGCATTGGATTTAAATCCTTTCTAGAGGAAGATTCATATCCAATTCCTTTCCTGTTATTTCTGCTAACTCCATAGATCATTGAAGCCATCTTGCTTCTATCTATGCTTTTAGCCAGAAACTTCTGAAAACTATAGTCATATTCTTCTAAAATATTTTTGCATTTTGACTTAGTTTCAGATTCAGAGTCTTGTTGAGCTTTTTCAAAATTGTTTTTCATTTTCAAATTGTTTTCTTTGAGCTCAGCAACTTCTGACTTTAACAGACTATTCTCAGATTCAAGATTGCATTTAAGCTTCTTGCATTTGAGTTTAATCTGGTTATAGTTTTTCAGGACTTCTGATAAAACTTTAATAAGTTCTTCCCTAAAAAGATCAGAAAGTACCTCTTCTGAGTCAGATTCAGAATCAGATTCAGATCCAGATGATCCTTCATCCTGATCTTCCACACCAGCCATCAATGCCATGTTGGCACATTCTTCTTCTGAATCTGATGAAGATTCAGATGCATCTGAATCATCCCATGTAGCCATTAGAACTTTCTTTTTATGCTCAGGCTTCCTTTTTGGCTTCTCCTTTTGAAGCTTTGGGCATTCATTCTTGTAATGACAAGGTTCCTTGCATTCATAGCAAACAACCTCCTTCTTTCCAGATCTTTTGTTTCCAGAGGACTCTTTGCGTTGATCTGGCTTCTTAAAGTTCTTGAACTTCCTCTGTTTGTGCTTCCAGAGTTTGTTGATCCTTTTGGACAGCAAGGACAGTTCATCTTCTTCTTCAGAAGAAGACTCTTCAGAACTTTCTTCTAACACCTGCAATGCTTTAACAGATTTGTTAGATTTTAGAGCAATTGACTTACCTTTCTTTTGAGGCTCGTCTTCCTCAAGTTCAATCTCATGGCTCCTCAGAGAGCTGATTAGTTCCTCCAATGTGATATTGTTCAGATCCTTAGCTAGCTTCAGAGCAGTGGCCATTGGTCTCCATCTGATGGGCAAGCTTCTGATGATCTTCTTCACATGATCAGTAGTTGAATAGCCTTTGTCCAACACTTTTAATCCAACAGTGAGGATCTGGAATCTAGAGAACATAGCTTCTATAGATTCAGATTCTTCCATTTTAAAGGCTTCATAATTCTGGATCAGCGCCAGAGCCTTAGTCTCTTTAACTTGTCAGTTCCCTTCATGTGTCATCTTCAAAGACTCAAACAAATCAAAATGCAGTTTCTCTGTTGGTAATCTTCTCATACTCAGTATGAGATATAGGATTTAATAAGATTGTTCTAGCTTTGTGATGATTTCTGAACTCCTTCTTCTGGGCTTCAGTCATAGATTTTCTATCAATTTTCTTGCCATCCCCATCAGTGGGGTGAACATAACCATCAATGACTAAGTCCCATAGATCAACATCATAACCAAGGAAGAAACTCTCTATTCTGACCTTCCAATAGTCAAACTTCTCCCCATCAAACATAGGGGGTTTTGTGCTAATTCTATCCCTTTCTTCATATCTGTTGTTGCTGTTGGATGTTGAAGCTTCAGCCATAATATCAACCCAAGAATATCACAAGTTTTCCTCACTGGATCTTTTTTGTTCACGGTGAAGTGATAGCACACACAGAACCGGAGCTATGATGCCAACTGAAGGTGAGAAAATACTTAGAAAGGGGGGGGGGGGGGGGTTTAATAAGGATTTAGAAAATATTATGGCAATAAAAACACAAAGATTTTTATCCTGGTTCGTTGAACTCAACTACTCCAGTCCACCCTATCAAGAGTGATTTGCCTTTCTCCACAAGGACTTAATCCACTATAATCAGACCGATTACAATAACAACCACTAAGAACAACTGTTCTTAGTCTTCTCAAGAACTACTGATCACAACTTGGTCTTCTCAAGGAACTTTTTACAATCAAATGTAAACTAAACAAGTGTTTGAAATGCTTCTAAGAAGGCTATATCACAACTGTGACTTTCACTTAAGTTTAAGAACTTATGTAAACTATTTAGCAAAGAATATTAATTTGAATGAAAGCTTAGAGAGATTTTTCAATAAATTGTTCAATTTTCGTCAACTGAAGAAAGTTGTTGAAGGCTTGCTTTTATAGACTTAGAAGTCCAATACGTTGCAAGCTTGAAGACCGTGTACTGCAAAGTAGCTGTAGCCTTTTGTATTCACATCACTTGACCTTTCCTAGAAGTAGAACGTTCAGAGAAATCCTTTTTGCCTCAGTTCTTGTGTCTAGCATAAAAGAGGAAAGAGTCGTTTGGCATAACCAACAGATATAACTTTGAATAATCTTCTTCAACAAGTTTCTAAATCACAGCAATTAACATCAGAGCCTTGAGTGATCAGAGTCTTGATGTCTTCAGAGTTTGTTCTATCAGAGTGTTACAGCAAGTGTGCTTTAGCGTGAAATCAATTAGTGCAGAGTTTAGAGATCAGATCCTCAGTACTTGCAGCGAACAGTACTATTAGAGTCTTCTGAAAAATAGTGCTTGAAACTCTTCATACAAAATCTTCAGTCTATGCTTCAAATGCTTCTGTAACTTCTGCTTCAGATCCTTCTGTAGGCAGCACTCAGAGTCTTCTAAGAGATGCTTCTGACGCTTCAGAGTCTTGCGTAGTTCAACGTTCAGATCCATTTTTTCTTTCAGAAGAATATTAAATTTAATATCTGCAGTAAAAATACTTGAACAAATTTAGAGTATATAATTTCTTAATACAAAATTTCATAAGTGTTATCATCAAAACATAGAGATATAACTAAGAACCAATATGTGTTCTAACAAAATTAACATAGATAACATCATGTACTTACTCTTCATACATAGCCATGGAGGTAGGTTATAAATCATAATAATCAAAGGCCATGTGGAATGTGAGATACTTTGTAGACCATGTGGGTTCATTCCATTAGTAGATAATGCCAAGCGAAGGTTTCTTGCTTCTTCTCCAAAATCAGAATAATCATTATCAATTTTTGTCCACTGTGGTGAATCTGCTGGATGTCGAAACTTTCCATCTATAATTCTTTCATTTGCATCCCAAGTCAAGTGTTTTGCATCGGTTTCACTATGAAACATGCGTCTAAATCTCAAAATTATAGGAAAATACCATAAGACTTTTGCTGGAGACAATTTTTTCTTATATTGAGAGACACTGCATTTAGGGTACTCATTTAACAATGCATATTTATTTCGAAACAAAATGCAGTCATTTGTACAAGCATGTATCTTATCATAGCTCATGCGAATATAGCACAACATTTTTTAGCCTCATAGGTTCGATTGGGAAGAACATTATCCTCTGGAAGCATCTCTTTCATAAGGGCTAATAACTATATGAAACTTTTATCCGACCATCCATTGCCCGCCTTTAAGTTGTACAACTTTAATATCGCAGACAATCTTGTGAATTTAGTGCAACATTTATACAACGGTTTCTCTGCATTGCTTACCAACCTCTCAAACATTTTGGGACAATCGTGAACATCTTTTTCAAGTGCTTCTGCAATCTCTTCAACTCGATCACAGTCGTATGTATCTGTGCCATTGTCCTTTATAACTTCGTTTAGGTCGTATTATCCCCTGGTTCAACATTCTCGTTACTTATCTCACCATGTAATATCCGACATGTATAACTTCGATCAATTCCATGCCTCTTTAAATATGATTCCAACTGACATGCATCAATTCGACACCCATAACATCAACCTAAGCAAGGACATGTGATCCGACTGGAGTCTTTAGCGTGTTCAATAACAAAGTTAACAATTTCTTATACCCCATTCTCGTACTCTTTTGACAATCGTCTAGAAGACATCAACTTTTTATCCATGGTTTTTACTAAGTAAGCTAAACAAAAAACACTAATTATTCACACAACTATAGCAAACGAACAACTATAGAAAACACGCAAATTCAATCACACTTAATGTTTCAACTCAAGTAAGTCACACAAAATCATCAATTCGAGCATAAATCAATCACCAAAATTATCAAATCGACATTTAAATTACCAAATATAACAACTTCATCACTTAAGTTCAAACAATCAACCACATCACAATATTCAAGAATTAACTCACGAATGACATTCAAGTTTCAATCAACAATATCACCAATGATTATCAAAAATAAATTCACAATTTCATCACTATTCACCATCTTCAACCTTAACAATTAACAATTATATTCATTATAATTTTCAATCAACATTTTGATCAAAACAAAGTAATGATTACTAATTAACATTTTAAATCAACACTTAGATCAAAACAAAGTTCTTTCAAAATAAAGTAATCACTAACATTCAACAATTATCCATCAATAATGTTATTATCGTCAATTATTTTCAACAACTTCATCACTAACATCCAACATTAACTTACAAAATTAACACAAAAGCTCAAAAGTAATTCACCACAAATATCACTTTTCATCATCTTGAACCTTACTACAACAAAATTTCGAAATAAATTCAAACAACATCAACATCAACACTTTCAATGTCTCATTTCAATTGTTTCCACAACAAAACAAACTCATCAATTCATTCCAACAATTAATATCATTACTTTCACATATTTAACACTAATTCACCAACAATGTCACTCAAACTTCTATTGAGTTCAAATAACAACAACATCACAATGTATTTCATGGTTTGAGAATTCAAAAAAAAATAAAGAAATACCACGCAAATAACCTTGAAAATGAAGAAAATGAAGAAATACCTTGAAAATGGTGGAGTGCGGCCGGTGGCGAATAGAGGGAGAAGGAAAGAACTGAAGACGGTGGGTGCTACAGTGGAGGGAGTAGTCGCGACTGTTAACAAAGTCGCCACCGAACTTTATTTATCTCAAAGAGGAAAAGGAAAATATCGAGAAAACCTTTAGGGAAAGAACATGGTCATCGCAACTAAGTTCTAGGTTCGAGAGTCGATTACGTGAGGGAAAGGTATTAGCACCCCTCACGTCCGTTGTACTCAGCAGGGACCTCTTGATTCGATTCGTGAGAAATGTTAGGTCAGATTGTTTATTTTCTTCTAAGGGAATAAAGGGAAAGGTATGGTAAAGGGTTTTAGGTTTCTGAGGCAAAATGGGTAGCTTTTAGATTAGGGTGCTCGCCAAGGATTGGGGCCCTTGTGCCTACGTATTTTCACTTGAAAGAATTGAAGAATCAGAGCGTCCGTAGTTCGTGGGACTACAGGGAAAAGAGGGAAGGTTTCTCACTAGGATCTCACAATCCTATGCCTACGTATTCTTATTGAAAAATGAGAAATCAGAGCGTCTGTAGTTTGGACTACGGATGTTGGTTTGATTTAACGAAAGAGACTTAGTCGGATTCGACAAAAAATATTACTTTACCCAAACGGGTGAGGAGAGGACGCTTGCATCACTATGAATGAATTTCCAAATATCTACATTCATGGGAAACACTCCACTTATCTCGACTCAAATAGGTTATGGATGAAGCAATATTTTGCGTCGTTCTCAAGATACCATATCTCTCGTTTATGAAAAAAGTTTGACGGTTCGCACGACGGCGAGAAGTTGAATTAATGTGTTAACATTTCTTTGGGAGGTGATTACTTAAAACTTAAGAAAGGCTCCTCGGGCCCAAGTAATCGGGAGGATGAATCAAAGACTTGACTCTTTCTATTTTTCATCTCAAAAAGAGGTTGAGTTTGAGAAATGCTTTGAATGATGGAAGATAGTTAAAGTATTTTAAACAGATGAGAATTACTTGAAACTTAAGAAATGCTCCTTGGGCCCAAGTAATCAGAATGAGTCAAAGGCTTGACTTTCTCTTTTTCATCTTATATTCTGAAATAGTTTAATATAGTTAGAGTGTGTTAAATGGATGACGATCACTTGAAGCTTAAGAAAGGCTCCTTGGGTCCAAGTAATCGGGAAAGTGTGTGTGTGTGTGTGTCTCTCTCTCTCTCTCTCTCTCTCTCTCTCTCTCTCTCTCTCTCTCTCTCTCTCTCTCTCTCTCTCTCTCTCTCTCTCTCTCTCTCTCTCTCTCTCTCTCTCTCTCTCTCTCTTTCATCTAAGAGATTGAAAAAATAATTTGATGTGATTTGGGTTATAAATTTTGGAGAAGACAATTGTTCAAACTTAAGAAAGGCTCCTCGAGCCCGAACAATTGAGGAGAGAAATCGAAGATTCCATTCCAACTCCCTTTTCATCTTTTATTGAAATATAGTCGAAGTATAATTAAGTTAATTGATTTGAATTTGAGAAAATGCTCAATGTTGATCGAGGTTTGAATTTGCATACGGAAAAGTTATTAATTTGAACTAAACGATAAGGAGGTCCTAATGGAGTAGGGTAAGGTCGATGGCGACACATGAGGCAGTCGACTTACAAGGGTGAAATGGCTCAACGTTGGATCGACAATTATTTATGATTTTGAAAAGGTGTGGTTGATTTTAATCTTAATTAGAAACTACCTAAGCGCAACGAAAATAACAAAGTGATGCAATCATTACATCTCATAGGAAATGGATACATCTTATCAAAAGGGGATAGGACTAAGCAAATAAGATCAAGAATTAGTTCCCTTTGAGAGAGGACTATTATGCAAGAATAGATCGAACCAACAAGTTGAGACATACAATTATTCACACGATCGACCAATAACAATTCAGATCAAATAAGCAAATACACACTCAATCAAAGGTCAAACCAATAAGAAAAACTAAATCTAATATGTGAGCAGTAACTCCTTTGAAGAAGAATAAGCTATGGTGGTTTTAATATGTGGTTCAGTATGTGGTTTTGTATGGTTGATGAGAAGAATATGGTGTTACAAAAGGAAGTGAGGCGAGCATTTTTTTGAAGAATTTCTATGCTTTCTTTTTTTCTACTAGCACCCAGTTTTGTAACCGTTGTGGTTGTGTTAAATAGAAGGGCTCGTATTGTTGGTGCAAAGGTAGAATAAATGATGAACGGTAGAAATATTCTATTAAGAATGATGGCTACAAAACATGATATTTGGTTACAATGATTGTCACCCTATTTATAAGCTAAAACTAGGGTTACTAGAATAAGATAAATACTAAAATACCCTCTAACAAACTTATGGGCTTAAGAAAGTAATATAATAAAATATGAATTATTACTAATACCATCCCTTAATTCATATTCCATCAAAACTTGTAACACCAATTCCATCCCTTAATCTGAGAAATTGATCAGTCTTGATAGCTTTCGTCAGAACATCTGCCAACTGCTTCTGAGTGCTGCAGTGTACAACTTCTAACACTCCACTCTGAACTTGATGTCTCAGAAAATGATACTTGGTCTCAATATGCTTGCTTCTCCCATGCAACACTGGGTTTCTGGCAAGGTTGATTGTAGACTTGTTGTCAATCATCAACTTCAGAGGTTTGCTTACTTTAATCTTCAGATCCTGCAACAGATTCAGAATCCACACAGCTTGGCATGCAGTAACAGCACCTGCAATGTATTCAGCTTCACAGGTTGATAACGCCACAACAGGTTGCTTCTTGGAACACCAAGATATAGGACCTCCCAGAAATTTGAACAAGTACCCAGAGGTACTTTTTCTGTCAACTCTGTCTCCACACCAATCAGAGTCTGAATAACTCAGAAGTTCTGACTCATTATTTCTTCCAGAGGGAAATAACACTTCATACTTCAGAGTTCCTTTGATATACCTTAGAATCCTGACAGCAGCTTGGTAATGGGACCACTTAGGTTTACTCATGAACCTACTAACCATCCCAACTGAGTAGCAAATATCAGGTCTGGTATTGCACAGATACCTCAGAGAACCAACCAATTGTTTGAAGGTTGTAGCGTCCACATCCTTTCCTTCAGAGTCTGAATCCAGTTTCTGATTTGTATCAGAAGGTGTGACAGCCATCTTACAATTCTTCAGATCAAATCTCTTCAGAAGTTCTAATTCATACTTGAGCTGATGCAAAATGATACCTTTCTCAGAATATCTGAACTCCATCCCTAGAAAGTATGTCATTTTGCCTAGATCAGTCATTTTAAATTCATTCATCAGAACTTTCTTGAACTTGGCTATCTCCTGTTCAGAACTTCCAGTCAATAGTATATCATCAACATATAAACATACCAGAGTCATATTGCCTTCAGAAGTATGCTGAACATAGACACCGTACTCCATCTCACATTTCTGAAAGCCTTGCTTCTTGAAAAATGAATCAATCTTCTGATTCCAAGCTTTGGGCGCTTGTTTCAATCCATATAGAGCTTTGTATAATCTGTACACCATCCCTTCCTGATTCTTTTTCACAAATCCAGGAGGTTGTGACACGCAAACTTCTTCTTCTAATGGACCATTCAGAAATGCAGATTTTACATCTAAATGCATCAGAGGCCAATTCCTGTTAGCAGCTATTGCAATCACCATTCTGATTGTTTCATGTCTTTCTACAGGTGCAAACACTTCAGAATAATCCAGCCCAGGTTTCTGTAGAAATCCTCTGGCTACCAACCGTGCTTTATGTTTGCCAATTGAACCATCTGGCTTTAACTTCTGCTTGAAAACCCATCTGACGCTGATGGCTTTCTTGTCTTTTGGAAGTTCTGTCAGCTTCCAAGTCTTGTTTCTCTCTATAGCATCAAGTTCTTCTTTCATGGCCTTTAGCCAAAGATTCTGCTTAAGATCCTCTTCTGTACTTATGGGTTCAGAATCTACCATCATGGCACACTGAATAATTTCTCCTTCAGAGTCTACTTCAGTGTCTTGCAGCATGTCAAATTCTGCATATCTTCTGGGAACGTTTCTTATTCTTTGTGGTCTCTGAACTTGTTCAGAGTCTTGAGCTTCAGAGTTTCTAGCTTCAGATGATTGACCTCCAGAGCTTTGACCATCTTCAGAGTCTGGCATATTTCCATAGTCTGAATTGCCACCAAGATCTGGATTGCCATCAGAGTCTGGGTCATCTGGGTCACCTTTATCTTCTGAGTCTTCTTCAGAGTTTGAATCAGTATCAGAGTCAGATTCAATATCAGGGTTTACTTCAACTTCAGAAATTCTTAACTCTGGCCTTTCTTCAGAGGTTCTAACATCAGAATCAGATTGAGACTTATCCCAATTCCAAACTTCTGATTCCTTCACAATCACATCTCTGCTGAATTCAATTTTATTGGTTTCTGGACAATAGAGCTTGTAAGCACCAGTACTCTGGTACCCTATCAGAATCATCACTTTGCTTCTATCATCCAGCTTCTGTCTTCTGGCTTCTGGAACATGTTTATAGCAAACAGAACAAAACACCTTTAGATGACTAACACTTTGCTTATCTCCAGTCCACTTCTGTATTGGAACTATTTCCTTCAACTTCTTCGTAGGACATCTGTTGAGTACATACGTTGCAGTGGCAACAACTTCTCCCCAGAGCTTCTGAGGAAGCTTCTTCTCCTTTAGCATGCTTCTCACCATATCAAGCAGAGTGCGGTTTCTTCTTTCAGCAAGACCATTGTGTTGAGGGGTATAGGGAGCAGTAACCTCATGCTCAATTCCATTCTCCTCATAGAACTTCTGGAACTCTTTGGAGTTATACTCACCTCCACCATCAGTTCTAAGAATCTTCAACTTCTGACCACTCTGATTCTCAGCCTTCATTCTGAACTTCTTGAATTCATCAAACACCTCGTGTTTGAACTTAATAAGGGATGCCCATGTCATTCTTGTGAATTCATCAACAAACAGCACAAAGTATTCATTCCCTCCAATTGATGCTACTAGAAATGGACCACACACATCAGAGTGTACAACTCCCAAGGCATGTTTTGCTCTTGGAGCAACTTCTGATGCAAATGGCAATCTTGGTTGTTTTCCTTCCATGCAAACTTTGCATGACTTTTCAGGCTTCTTAATTGCAGGAATTCCATGTACCAATTTCTTTGAATTCAGATGTTGTAAGCTTCTGAAATTCAAATGACCAAATCTTCTGTGCCACAGCTCACTCTCCTTCTCAGTACTTGTTGCACTAAGACACTCTGAGTCTGCAGTTCTGACATTCACCTTGAATGTTCTATTCCTTCCCTGTTTTGACTCCATAATCAACTTCTGATTACAGTCATACAGCTTCAGAAGATTGTCCTTCATGGTAACTGAGAAACCTTTCTCAATTAATTGTCCCACACTGATCAGATTGCTTCTGATGCCAGGTACATACCACACATTCTGAATCAATGCTATTTTCCCATTGTTCAGAGTCACTCTGACATTTCCCATACCTTCTGCATTAAGATATTTGTCATCAGCACATCTGATCTTTGTTCTCTTTTCAGAGTCAAAGTCAACCAGCCATTTCTTGTTTCCAGTAAGATGATTTGAACAGCCAGTGTCCATATACCACCAGTCTGTCAGATCCACATTATCAGATTCAGAGGCCATCAACAGCACATATTCGTCATCAGAGCCTCTGGCTATATTTGCTTCTTCTGATTTCTTCTCCTTGTTTGACCAACAATCTCTAGCAAAATGGCCAAACTTCTTACAACAGTAACATTGTATTTTTCTTTTGTCATACTTCTCTTTTCCCCTCTGAGCATTCTTTTGTCTATCAGAGGTTGAGCTTTCTGACTTCTGACCACCATCAGATCTTCTCCTGGCTTCTGACTGCTTCTGATACCTCCTATCAGAAGTTGCTTTCAGAGCCTGCTGTTCTACTTCCTTTTCAGAGTTTCTCTCAGTCAGACGCAACTCTTGCGCTTCTAGACTGCTTTGCAGCTCTTCAATTCTCATTGTGCTCAGATCTTTGGAATGTTCTATTGCTACCATAATGTAATCAAATTGAGGAGTAAGGGATCTCAACACTTTCTCTATGATTGTTTCTTCAAAAAGAGTTTCTCCACATACCTTCATCTCATTAGTGATCAGAATCACTCTGGAGATGTATTCAAAAACTTTCTCATTATTCTTCATGTTGAGATTCTCATATTGCTTTCTCAAGGACTGAAGCTTCACCTTCTTCACTGATGCGTCACCACCATAACATCTCACCAGAGTGTCCCATGCAGCCTTTGCTGTTGTAGAGTCTGCAATCTTCTCAAACACGTTTACATCCACACATTGATGAATGAAGAACAATGCTTTCTGATCCTTCTTCCTTACTTCCTTCTGCGCGTTTTTCTGTTCATCAGTCGCATCTGCTGCTACCGGAACATAACCATCAGTGACAAGATCCAGAACATCTTGAGCACCAAACAGTACACGCATTTGGATCATCCAACGATTCCAATTTTTACCGTCAAATACTGGAAGTTTGGTGTTCATGTTTCCGTTTCCGTTCATCTTCTACTTTGCACAATACACTCAGAGTTTTCTCACACAGTGTTTCCCAACCCACAGAATTAAAAAAATTCTGATCAGATTTTGTTCAAGATTCAACAAGAATCTGAGAAACAAAATCAAACACACAAGACCTCACGTTCACTCGTGTTTCCCGTGTTTCCCAATGAATCTGAACCGGAGCTCTAGATACCAATTGTTGGTGCAAAGGTAGAACAAATGATGAACGGTAGAAATATTCTATTAAGAATGACGGCTACAAAAAATGATATTTGGTTACAATGATTGTCACCCTATTTATAAGCTAAAACTAGGGTTACTAGAATAAGATAAATACTAAAATACCCTCTAACAAACTTATGGGCTTAAGAAAGTAATATAATAAAATATGAATTATTACTAATACGTATTTGTTTTACAGCTGGTAACTGTGTGCAGGTTCGTACAAGCTAAGTGTGGAACGTCGTACGAGTTTGGCGTGGCTTGTAGTCGGAGGTAGTGTGTTTGGCTTGCCATTTTCGTGTTGTGGTAGCAGTGTTGAATGGGTAGCAGGCCAGAGTGTTGTACGAGTTGCGTTTTAAAGAGTTTTCGTGCTGTTGTTTTGGAACGTATCAGAGGTGGGTCGCATATATGTTCTTTTGTTTTATCAGGTTTTGTCTGCTGTGTGTGGTTTTGTGAGTGCATAATTGGTTTGTGGAAAAAGGGGTACAGTTTGTAGTGTGTAGGTTGTTGTGTGTTTCGGGAGCTTTACGTACGCATAGTGGTGTAGCATGGGGTCAAATTCGTACCGGCTTTTTTTTTTGCAATTGTTTTGTGTGGTTGTGTGAGTTTTGTCACTTTAACTTTGGCAGCAGGTAGTGGACTGAAGGCTTATTCGTATTAAAGTATTGACTGTGTGTGGAATTGTACAAGTAGTGGCATGTTGCAGCTTGGCAATTTCTGTATTGTAGGATTGTAAAAAAAAACAAAAAAAAAACGGGCCTTGTATTTTTTGTGTAGAATTTGCATTATATATTTTTGTGTAAGAGCTTTGTAATGACATGGACTGGATTAATATATATATATATATATTTTTTTTTTTTGCAATGGGCTTGAAATTTTAGAAATAAATTATGAATTGAAATAGAATTTTGAAAATAAATTATAACTTGAATCTTGAAAGAAATTGAAACAAAAGTTGAATGAAGATTGAAATTAGTAACCTGGAATAAACTGGAATTTAAATGATATTGAATTTGAATGAATTTAAAACTTCAAAGTTGAATTGAAATTTGATAATGAAAGTGAATTGGAATTGTGATTGGAAAGAGGAACTTAAATTGAAGTTTGAAATTCTGGAAAGAAACTTGAATTTTTGAGTGGACCTGAAATTTGAATTTGACTTGGATTGAAAAGAAACTTGAATTTGAACATTGAAATGGGATTGAACTTGAATTGGAAATCGAAAAGAAACTTGAACTTGAATCAAAATTGGAAGAAAATAGAACTTGAAATTGAATTGATTTTGAATTGGAATTGAATTTTGAAAGTGAAACTTGCATTAGAACTTGAGATGGAATTGGCTTGGATTAGAATTGATTGTGAATAGAAATGAAATTGGTCCTTAAACGAATCCTTGAATTTCAACTAAACCATGAATTAATTCAAAAAGTGAACCGCTTGGAACCATGTTGAATAACTAACACTCCTGACCTGATCCAACAACTTGTCCTTGAAACCAAAATTTCAGCATTTTGAACTCTTCACAAAAGTCATATCAGAAATGTATTGAAATCCTGAATCAATTCCATGAGAAGTGACAACACGTCCTGGTCTCACCTTTGAAATGGCCTTGATCTAAATAGAAAGCTTAAAGTCTTCCATGACAGGAGCACGAAATTGCATAATCCGAGCGTAAAGTATTGACTAAATGCCTTGAATTTTGATGGCTCTTACATCTTCACTTTATCAGATAAACCTGAGTTTTGCACAAAACCTTGATCTGGATCCCCAAATACAAGTACTTGAATTCAATCTAAACTCTTCCTAAATAGCCACTGACACAAATGACTTGATATATGAGCTCTGTTACTACTGCACCAAGACCCTAATTGAAAAGTGAACCTGATGATTATCCACCTTACAATAAGCTGTCCTTGCCAAAGTCTGATAACTTGATACTAAAACAAACCAGCTCCTTGACCAAGATTAGGTCAAAATCCATTGAATTTAAAAACACACCACACACATAGTTGACCTGAAACAGTACCGCGCAAACATTTAACTGACACTTGCTCATCTTAAACACGAAGGCTGAGAAACCCTAATCTTTGCCTTGAGTACACACTAATGAAACGATGACTTGCTGATAACCAAATGCATGATCCAAAATCTTTGCCACAACCTGATAACTTGATATTAACCTGATAACTTGATATTAACCTGATAACTCTGCCTTGTCCTTAAATCGATCTTGTAAGACCTGAGCTTAAGCAGCAAGAAAACAAAAAGCGGAAGACACGCGCTTCGGTATGCATAATGGTTAGTCGACCTGAATGATGGATATGATGCACAGATGATGAAAATGCTATGATATGCATGGCTGGAAAATTAGGGTCAAAATTAGGGTGTAACAACTTTATTTTCCTATACCTATAACAACCCTTTTGCTTACAAAGTGTTTTCATATCCTAGACCTTTAGCAGCGCTTTTGAAAAGCGCTGTCTAAGGTGTGACTTAGACACCCCCTATAGCAGCGCTTTTATAAAACACTTTCTATTGTTTAGCCTAGGTATGACCTTTAGCAGCGCTTTTTTCCCTTTTTTTAAACTTTTAGTAGCGTTTTTGGGAAAAAGCGTTGTATTTGCAGTGCTACCAAACAACACTTTTCGCGTAGTGTACAGTTGGGAAAAGACACTCAGATTTGGATATAAATCCATGAGAAACGTAATGGTAAGACTTAAAGTTAGATTAATAATCAATAGATTTGACTTAATGCATATGCACTTGGTTAAAACAGATACTGAATAAGTTACTAATTACTATATTGCAGTATTTTCCTACATATGTTATGAAGAATATCTTAGGACTGAATCAGAAGGCCATATAGTTGGTTGACTCGGACAATGGGAGGATATACCGTGTGAAGGTTCATTCAGCCCGGCGTGACAAAAAGATTGTGAAGATGGAAAAGTTCATGGGGTGTAGCTGGTACCAGTTTGCACATTATAGGAGGCTTGAGAGGGGCGATAAGCTTCACTCCAGAATAACGATTCCACCATAAAGGTTTTATGTGTCCGTTGTATGAAGGGAAAATTGAAGTTTGTTTGAATTTTGGATGTTGGTTGAAGTTTTAGTAGGACATTAGTTGGGCTTAGTATTTTGTGAGACATTCGTTAACTTAAACTCGTTTTGCAGTATATTTTATAAGTTTTATGTAGAATTAAAGTTAATTAGTTTGTTATAGAAATAGAAAGCGGATAGTGAAATTGGTATAATGTGACGTTCTGTAATGTGAACTTGGTATGGTAATATAAGTAGTCATTTTGTAAAATGAGCCTTGGAAGACAATTTTCCCGTTTTGCTAGTTATGTTAAATTTGTTTGCAGAGTAAAGTTATGTTATGTAGGCTAACCACTACCTACTGCACTTCATAAAAATTAGTAGTAGCAGTGTTGCTGGACGTGAATAAATTTTTATACAAACATCATAAATTTATAATAACTTGAGAAGAAAAATAGAGTGAACAATATAATATTGTTAAATCTTCATAAGAAAAATGTTATTATAAATTGATTGGCATCAATTAATGGGGTCAATTTGAATAAATTGTATAAGTTTGTAGTATAAATATGTGGGTTGTATGTATATGTTGTGGAAAGATAATGATCTATAATAAAGATAATGATATTCTAAATATGATATAAAGGGAAATAGATCCATCAAAAAATGGTTTATATATTTAAGTTGATCATCGTGTGATACAAAAGTTGGGATATTGGAAAATATGATCATAAACGTTTTTGTAGAGATATTGGAAGGGTTGGAAAAGTAGGGATATAGTAAAAGAAAGGCAAGTCCATGTAAATTATGAAAAGCTGAATCATTACATACAAAAGTAGCTGAAACACTCCATGTAATTTATGAAAGTTGAAACAGGACAGGAAGAAAAGTACAAAGAAAAAGGTAAAGGCAAGGCAATCAACAAAACTGCCACACATCCCCAATCCAAACACAAGGAAGCAAGGGACAACCACTGCAGACCATGCAAGAACCATAACCCAACGGGAAAAAAAGTATAACTAAATAATAATGGTGATAAATGTCGAACAATCAATAGATCTAGCCAATGCTTTTCTGCAGTCAGTCGTAATTCGAAACACAGATTGATAATAAAAAACTAAAAACTTAAAAGGCATGTTTATAATTTAATGGAAGAGACAAGTAAGTAAAAGTAACCAAAATTTAATTTGAAAGAGGATATTAAGTTTCAATAAAACATTTAAAATAGGAATACAATTGAAGCATATTAGCAAGATTCAACATTGCAAAAATGGTAGAGGAATCCATATAGTAGTATTGGCAGTTTGTTTGTGTAACGAAGTTGAAAAATAACCTGCAATACAAACAAATATATATGAAAATTGGATATTGATGAATGAAACTTCATTATAGGTTTAGTTGGAAAACCAAAGAATCTAAATTTGCAGTGTAAAGAGAAGTCTAATTATCGACTAAACATTGTTGAAGACTTCCTTATAGACGATGTTAGCAGTGGTAGACTTCAGTTTGTTGTCATCGCTGTGTATCAAGATTTTGATACCCTTTTTTTCTAGTTACCCTCGAGGTAGCCATGTAAATTTTCCCATGACTAAAGAGATCCTTTGGAATGTAGAGTCAAACCCAATCCAAAGATTGACCTTGAGACTTGTTAATCGTCATGGAATAAGATACAATGATCGGGAAATGTCTTCTGCTTAGCTTGAAAGAATGAGGTGACTGTGAAGGGGGCCTATCCATTCATTGTTTGTATATGAATTTTCCATGACCTTTGCCACCCATAATTTCGCCTTCAAGAACGTGGTTAGCCATTCTCGTAACAAACAGTCTCGTTGCGTTGCACAATCCTTTAGCTTGATCAATGTTGCTCATAAGCATAATTGGAGTACTAATCTTCAATCTAATGTGAAGGGTTGGGAAACCCTGAAGTCCGCAGAGAGCTTAGAAACTTAGGACTAAGGACTTTCATAATGCTATTATCATGTATTTTCGAGCAATCAACTGAGTTGGAACTATAATGATCCTTGGTTTCGCCTATGAAACGCAAAAAACACAATTAATTAGATAAATAAAAGCAAGGGGTTAACTGTCGGAGTCATGGGCGGTTTTAAGGCCCGGCCAAGCTGGGCATGTGCCCGGGCTCGGCTCCAAAATTTTGCCTTCTTTTATAAAAGAATATAAAAATTGTGGCGGTTAATAAGTGTTGTTGTGGCGGTTAAAACTGCCACAATTAACGAAAATGCAGAAAAATAGTACTTTTGAATAAAATTTCTCATGTCATTATATATATTAAATAAAAAGGTGGTTTTTTGTCGTTGATAATGGCAGTTTTAACCGCCGTAATTTAAACATTTTTCACAAATAAAACATATTTTTTTTCCTTTTTTATGCAATTAAGCATACATTATATTAATATGTTTTATATGATAATATTTAAATTCAACTACATTACAAAAAGTGCAAAATTAAAATAAAGTTGCTATTTATGACCAAATTAACCAAAAACAAAAAATAAATACTTGAAAAAAATAAAATTTAACATAAAATTAGCAGCTACTAAAATTATAAAAAAAAACATGTATAGTGTTGTAAAAAAGAAGAAGAAAATAATAAATTTTATCCTCAAATAATATAAAAAATATATTAGGTCCAATTCTTCAATTTATGTTCACTCTAAATTATATGATTCAATTGATGTTAACTAGGAATTTGTATTTTAAATTTAGTTTGTAGTTACAGTAGTTAGTAAATAAAATTATGTTGTTAATTTGTTGCTAATTTCAAGAATTATTATGAATCACATGAAATGATATTCCATGTTAGTATGAGCCTCAAATTGGATATGGCTATGTTAGTTTTAAAATTCTTCCGAAATCAATTAAATTAAAAATCTTTTATTTTGATTAATAACTATTTATATATACAATATGAATTTATTGTCTTTAAATTTTTGCCCAGGCTTCAAAAACTTTCTGACTCCGCCACTGGTCGGAGTCATGAAAGAAATATGAAAAAAGGATTAAAAAATTAAGTGTATATACCGGACATCATGTCTAGAATATGATTATTGATCTTATCAACCACCTCAAGAGTGGATGCTAAAATGGCCCGACTTTTCAGGTAGTTATAAGAAGTATAACTTTGCAACAGAGAAGGATACATGTTTTCTACAATTGCTACAATGGGGTCATCAAACTGTGAAATAAGGAGATCCAGAGGAATTTCAATATTAGCATATCCATTATTCAGTTCACATATCCTACCCTCACCTAATTTTAAAAGCCAATAAATTTTTTTAGCTATTTCAAGTGAGTCTTGGGTATTGGCACCACATTGTAGTCGCATATTTTGAGTTAAAGTCAATACCTCACACAAATCACATATGTAAGATGCGTTTATCGTAGAGTGGATAATGTCAAATATATTCCCTCTTGGAGTGACCGACAAAATCTGTCTAAAATCTCCACCGAATACAACGACCTTACCTCCGAAAATTACGTCAGAATTCATATGCTTACTCATGATATCCCGTAAAGTCTTATCAATAGCTTCAAAAGTAAATTTGCTCGACATTGAGGCCTCATCCCAAATAATCAACTTTGTTTGTCGAAGTAGTTCGTCGTGGTCATCACCATAATTAATTTTGCATGTTGAATTCTCCATTGTTGGAACAAGTATTTTAAACTTTGAATGTGCTGTCCTACCTCCAGAAAATAAAAGAGAAGCAATTCCACTGGATGCAACTGTAAAAAAAATATCGTGTTTCGATCGCAATGAAGTTGCCAGTGTTTTTCACATATAGGTTTTTCCGGTACCGCCGTAGCCATGAAGGAAGAACACGCCTCCTTTCTGATTAGTTACTTCCAATATTATTTTGTCGTAGATAACGCGTTGTTTATCTAATAAATAATAAGAAACAATAGGCAATATAAATTCATGAATGTGTAATATAAAAACCAGTAGTAGGAAAATGAAGAATATACCTGTCAGTGCCATGAAAAAAGAATTGAATTCAGTTTTCATTAGAGCAGTGTCGTAACTTCTCTCGTCATAGATAAGTCTGTTTCTAAGCTGTTGAAGAACATAACCATCAGCAGATGGCATGCTTTTGAATTCAGCAAGACTCCTACGATTGACCTGAAGTAATGATTCTATTTCAATCAATGTCAAATTCTTTAACTCGTCCTCTTGCAAAAGCAGTTTTGCACAATGGGTGAAAAAGATGCAACATTAATTGTAACATAAGGGATAGTAGCAACAACTAACAAATTAAGGGATACAACAAACCAATATGGAAGAGAATGGAAGAAATACCTTGGTTATTTGCAACCTCTCTCTGTTTGTGCAAAATACCATCATACAGTAAGGACCTAGTCTCATTCCAAACATGTGCAGGTCTATTAATAGTTCTAGAAAGAAGCATAACAACAAATAATTTTCTTAGAAAATGGTTGGATCCCTAGTGACTTGCATCTTTAATGGCTCCAATGTATTCTCGATCATCATCAAGGAAATCCATAGCAAAGCATGCATCCCGAAAAGAGTCATATTGTATTTCTTCGACCTTATGAATGTCCTCATAAGTCTTTGGTCCTTTTACAACCATGAGCATCATCCTCAGATAAAACAGTTCTCCTGTTGTTGGCAGAACCCAAATCAAGCTCCCTATGGTAAAACCTTTTTCACATGGTTTCCATTCCCTTTTCCTTTTAACATAAACAAATTTGGAAAAGAATTGGCCATAAGTTAAATGTTGAGCCTCTGCAAAAGTTTGGTTTGCAATTAACCATGAAGTGAACATCGATTCTTTTACGCTAGCCTTTTCCAAAATATTTTCCATACTTTCAAAATAAGTATAGTAAAGAGGTTCTTCACCTATCAGATGGTAAAACATAAATTCAACTGCAAGCTTCCTCCCATGAATTTTGTAAGAAAATATCCTCCAACATGCCTCACTTGGGGAAATATACCTACAGTTGAGATATTCCTTGATCTCGTCAATGACGTCTTGCCCAACTGAAAAATGAATTAGATGTAAGAACAACCGTAGTCGTCATTCTGTCGTATCCCTTGTGGATATATTAAAAAAGGTATTTTATGGAAGTACTTTGATTACACCACTCCATGTTGATGTGAGCATCATACTTTTGGAGCAATCATGTGTTTTATGAGACGAAGTGCCTATTGTCTAATGAAATTCCTAATTTGACAATTGCATGAGTATGAGAACTTCTTTTGTAGAGTGGATATCCATCGCTATCAACAATTGTTTCTTCAATGAATTTTTTTAGAAAAAACTTAGAGCATATGTTTTTCTTCATGCATTGGGAAGTCAATTGGGCGAAACCTCAAGGTTTGTACATCATGTGTGATTTCATGAATTGATACAGCTTTGGATGTGTTGTACCCCAAAATTTGACCAACCCCTTTTCTTAATCTTTGGCTTATGTTTCATTGCATTCTAGCATATTGCATTTGCATAGCATATTTTCTTACAGAGGATCAAGTGTTTGTATGTGTCATATCCAAGAGAAGATCCTTATTGACCACAAGCTCAAGCAGAGGCATTGGTAGAGGTTGTTATGTGGTTGTCATCATCATGAAGATATCTGAGCTCTTAGAGAGGAGGGGTGTGCCACAACATTATCAAAGAACCATCAAAGGGTTGTCAGGGTATCCATGAGGTTTCATCATTGGTAGAGGCATGAGGTAGACGCATGTTGAGTACCTCAGAGGTCATGGTGGAGTTGGAATGATCACTCAGTTCATCTAAGCAATGCCTAGGCAAAAAGGCTGAAATTAAGGTTTCACTTTTAATTAGGATAAATTTTTTTTTTGGAGCAAGACTTGTTTCCATGGTCTTCCATATGTCCTAAGGTGTTTGGGGATGGGATATTGATCATAAATTTTAATCAGAAGGGCTTCAATTGATCAGTCAATTGAAAATCAGGAGATATGGGGAAAAAATCAAATGTGTAGTGAAAAAGTCAACTCCTGAATTTTTGAGGTCAAGATCATGATCCTCAAGTTCAATATGACCAATGGATGAAATTTGGTCAAGAATTGTTGAAAGTTGCTATTTTAGGGAATTAGGGTTTTAGAAACCTTCTATTTTTGGAATGTTTTATGGTTGAAGTAGCCATCTTCAAGGCCATTTTTCTTCATGATCAAGGTTTCAAATGGACTTGGGTCAAACATAAAAGTTGTTCCTTGTATTTCAAGCTTTCATTTGAGTACCAATTCATCATCATATGATACTTGGAGCTCAAGTTATGATCAATCAAAGTTGGGGATTCAATAACTTCAAAACTGTTAAGTTTGGACATATTTTTGCACCATTTTGCAAGCCAATTTCCCACATGTTCTTGATGTCAAGGGAAACTTTGTCCAAAATGAAAGTTATATATCATGTTTCAAGCTTTCCAAAAAGTCCTAGAAGTCCTCCATATGATTTGTGAAGCTCAAGTTATGGATGCGCAAAGTTGAGGAAAAATAAGTCAAATCCATAACTTAGAATTTTTTCTAAGTTATTGATGAACAGCTTGCATGGTATGATTTTCTACATCATTTTTCATGGTCTTCCAATCCTCAAATCAAGATGATTTCAACATGGAATTTGTTCTACTCCATGCCCTCTTTCATTTGAGCACAAGATCTAAGCAAATGGAGTTTTGTGCATCAAGTTATCAATGCTCAAAGTTGATGGTTTGAACATATTTTCAAGGCATACGTTACAAAGACATTTTGACATATTTGTAATTTAATCATGCAGCCAGATGCACTCCTCAAGCCATGCGCATGATGCTCGTCTTGAAGCACACCAAACATTTCCCAAACTAGCCAAACACCCAATGTACCCTTTTTGTCCATTTTTCAAATCCATTGCCCAAAAAAGAAAGGGACAAGCTGTCCTTTCATTCTGACCTTGGAAGCCACAACAAACATGTTTGTTTTCCCTCACAAGAAATCAACAATAAGACAAGGATGCAAGTTGCTCATGTACTTTGTTCATCATAAATCTTTGATTCACAAAAACACCATGAAAATACAAATCTGCCCCTTCATTTTTCACCATGGTAAAGCTTGCCATTTTACCCTTTTCACTTGATATTTAAGCTAAACAACAGCCAAGAGAACCCTAGCCACCACTCTACATAAAAAAAGCAGAATTTGAGCATTCTTCCAACTCTCTCAATTTTTGTGAACCATTTCAAATCTTTCAAAACACCAAAAAACTGTCTTGTGCAAACTGCATACCAGCAGCCCTTTTAACCATAAAATCACCTCAAAAATCATCCACGAAACCTCAAAATCATGTTTAGAAGGTGTTGTAACCATTAAACCAGCCAAAAACACCATAACTCAAAAAGTCAACTTCCTAGACCATGAACATTGACTTTCTTGCATAAACCAGCAAAACTCACTGCCTATATCAGTTTGGATCTCTTTGACACTTTGAACACCGCATATTTATGTTGTACCAAATGTCCAAGTCATTAAAAACTAACTGGAACACCACTTGTTAGAACTTTCATCAAGGATCTCTCATTACTTCAAGAAGAAGTAACTTCAAAGCTTGCAAAGAATTAACTTGTGGAGGAGCTATTTTGAAGCTTGCATCAAAAGGTGGATATCTTGCTCAAAGTATTTCTCAATCAAAGATAATAGCTTATTTTGGAGGTCTACAAGAGGTATGTGACTTCAAACTCTCTCATTGGTATGCATGAGTTAAAATGTCTTGAATTATTAGATCATGCTGAACTTGGTTTGTGCTTGCTGTCACAATGTTGTGACTATCATGTGAAACATATAATGAATTGATTATTTGATGTTAAGCTTGCATCTGTTTCTATTTGAACTTGGTTTTATGCTAAGATTTGGTTATGCTTGCTATCATGAAGTGGTAACTGTCATTTGAAGCAATATAGTGATTTGGTGTTTGATTGTTGGCATTATAATGGCCACACTGCTACTGTCATGAGATTTATGGATTGACTTGTTATCTTTAGCTCTCTACACATGTTGGATCTGTTATATTGCTAACCCATGAGGACAAGCTGTTTAGACAATCTAGATGAGAACAGGTTGTATGAGTTGTTTTGATTTCTGTTTGAGTTTTGTTTTTTTTTGGTTGTAAAAGCATGGTAGGGGAATTCATCATGTATGTTGTTTGAACTTTAATTTGTTGGTTATATCTTTGTTGTCTAAACTATTAAAATCTGTTTTTGCTTAGAGGTTATTACCATAATCCTGTTGGCAGCATTTGGTGTTGTGGTAGATCAACTAAGGTATAATGTTGCATCTTGAGTGCTGCCATGTCGAATACCTTTCATTTGTGAGCTTAACCTTGAATTTATCTAGCTTAGTATAGTTACACTAGGGATGTCTTTGAGGCTTGTTGATTTAAGACTTGCTGTTGGAAGTTATGTTTGAGCTATTCATTCATTGTTTGAAAGGCTTAAGTGGATAGAGGATTTGCTAACTGTCACGAGGGATAAGACCGTAGTGGCCTCATTTCTGATGTGATCCTAAGGAAGTTCTATTTGGAGCAGAGTTGGAGAGCTAGTAGTGCATCCAGTGAGAGTTTGGTTTGAGTGTCTCAAGTGCTGCCTGTTTATGTGAACTCAGACCCAGATTGGTGTAGTGCTGTTTAGATCCTCACCATGTGTATCACCACCAAAACCTGTTGTCTTTGATTGTTCTTAAGGTTTGAGTGATAACAACTCTTATGTGGCTGCTGCTAAGGTTGGTTCCACATATTAGAATCAGTTTATGCTATGGTTTCCATATGAGGAGTTTTGTTTACAAGAGAGAGCTGTTACTATAGAAAAGTCTGAATTCATGATCAGACTCTGTTGCCTTTTGGTTTTGGTACTGTACTTGCTGTCCAGTTTTTGTGAAAAGGTTTATCAACTTGGTTTTCTCATCAATTTTTCCTTAACCCCTTTGAGAATTTATCTAGGATCATCTCAATGCCTTTGTGTCTAGTTTGCTAGCTTGGCTATGATTTTGTCCTAGTAAGATTGAGAGCTCTCATCTAACAGTTTTGAGCTAGTGTGTGAGTGCGACATTGTGATGATAAAGGTTGTTACTATCATGAGATGGAGAGGGGGTTAGCTGTTGTCATCATATTTTCCACATTCAGTGGACTTTTGGTACAACAGACTGATTCACACTGTTGCTGTTAAGGAGGTTCATTTTAATTATTGAAAGTCAACTTGGCTAAGATAGTTGGATTGTGAGACTTCTGTTTTTGCTTTGTATGGTTGTAAAGCCATTGATGAAAGGTTGGTGCATTGGTTTTACTGTTAGTCCATTGTCTTGAGATTTGGTTAACCTTTATTATCATTTAAAGCTTCATTTTTAATTGTTGCATTTTTGTGTATTGAGTGCATAACTTGTGGCATTTTGGATTGAGATGTGGTTGCTGCCATTGTGCATTGCTTTAACATTATAATAATACTGCATAATCTTTTTTTTAAAACCATTTCACTTAATTGGCAACTTGATGATCATATTCTGATCCATGGCAGAAACTGAGTCTTTCCTTTAGATTTATCCATGAGAAATGTAGTTACAATTTGAACAGACCCTGTTTGATCCTGAAATACCTGTTTTGATCATCTTGTGTTGTTCATGGTCAACTTATGTTCATCATTGCAACTCATAGGCCTCATTTTGTTCTGATGACAGTTTGATTTATCTTGATGTTAAGACTCATTCCATATCACATTTGAAACATGTGCAAACTTTTGTTGGGACTTAAAATCATCTGTTTTGATCATTAAACTTCAAAATGCATTTCACCACTTTCTCTGGCATGTTCAATCGAATTTTATTGTGGGTGCATTATTTCATAAAATGGTTGATACCCTCATGTTCCTTATGAGAAAACAAGTGAGATAGACTTTTGTTTCACTAAAATTGGTGGAGAATTGAGAGAGTTTGGATTGAAACTGTTTTTCACTTGATGCTTGTTTGCCTTTGAAGCCCAACCCAGCATATGCGCATGTTTTGGGTACATATGCACATGGGGTGGCTTAATACAACGGATGTATCGCCACCCCAGTGGTTGCTTGCCTTGCCTAAAGTATCTTGCCATGCCATTGACCCCTGTTCGACCCCCAGCGGGGGCGTTTTTTGCTCTTCTTCTTGATTTTTCCATGTTTTATTTTTTTATTTCCATCTCCCTTAATGTGCACACGCGTATGGTTGGTAGGATTGGCAATGTTTTGTGCCTGCAGCCCCAAGGTCTTGAGTTCAAGCCTTGGGTGATGCATTTCTTTCTTTTTAGCATTTTGTTTATTCTATTTCCTTTTATCTTATTTTAATTATTTCTTATTTTATTTTATTTATTTTAAAAAATAGTTTTAAATGTCATAAAAATCCAAAAAATCATTTTCTAATTATTTTAATGTGTTAATTTATTTTTCATCATTTTCATTTTATTTTGTCATTTTATTTTTAATTTACAAAATAATGTACTTTGTGGTGTGTCACTTGTCCATTGCATGTTTTCCTCCCTCTATTCTTTGATTGTGGCATCTTTTCTTTGCATCCTTCGTTTGCATTGCATGTTGACTTGTCCAAGTCAACTTCCTTTCTTTCCTATTTCATTTGTGAGTGAATTATTTAGTGTTTACTTGGCCTCGTGCCATGATCCCCCTAGGATTCCTAGTCCCTCCGTTTAGGATGGGAGTAGGAGAGACATTAGGTGTTCAATCCTATGCATGACAACATTAGGGTAGTTCTTCCTTTTCATCCCAACTTTAGAAGCATTGTGTATGACAACTTTAGGGTCCAGTTTCCCCTTAGTTTGTGTCTTTCTCTTCTCATCTCCTAAACACTTCAAAACACTTAATAAAGAATAATTTTTGTTATACGCTACGAGCCTTAAGTACTTGAAGAATGATGGTTGGGTGGACTCCACTCAACTGTCTAGAGTGTTTAGCGTATGCCATTTGGGCGATATGCGACGCATTCGCTCTCGAGTCATAGTCTTTAGTGCGACATGAGTTTTAAACCATAACTCAATCCACTTCTTGTCTTAAAAAAATACAAAAAAAAACATCAAATCTTTTTATCCTTCGGGATTAATGAAAATCATTTTCAGAAAGAGTGTGTTAAGCTTTGGTTCTACCGCAAACAGGCATCGTCCCTAACTGATGGAACCACTGTTTAACCCTACTCAGTTAAAACACTTGAACCAACCTGCGGTCGTGTCAGCCCGAACTACGTTTCTTCTGATTTCTCATACCAGATGAGGATACGTAGGCATAAGACGGTGATGTCTTGGTGTCGCGGTGAAATTTTGATACCAAACTATTGATTAGCTTGAATCTTAATTCATTTGCAACCGAACTTTAATTTTTCCAAAGGAAGGGAAAAAGATCGAATTACCCACAATGCAATACAAATGCTAGAGAGTTATAGGTTTGGGGGTTGGTTAAACTTAGGGAAGGTGCTAGCATCCTAAAATTCTGTAGTACTCTACAGGAACCTCTTGTTTTATATTGTTTATTGCTAAGGGTCATCTTCTTAAGGATTAAAAGCCTAGGGGGTTTATTTCTAAGTATACTCGACAAGATATCGCATCTCGTGCCTACATATCCTGACGGGAATGGAATCAGAGTATCTGTAGTTCCCTTAAAGGGTTTGAGTAGATCTTTGATTGTGGTCAAAGTTCCTACGGGATAAGGTATGTTGATTGATTGGGTCTAGGAGAAAAGACGAGTTGTTATTTTGAAGGAGAGGACTTGACTTAGCCACCACAACTTGTAGGAAAATTGATTGTATTGTTATGAGGCAGGAGATTTATATCTCGACTGTCAAGATGACTCATGTCTTATTCTCTAATGTGTTTGAAAAGTTTGATTGAGTTGATATGTTTTTGTTTCTATGTTGTGAAAATAAAAGACAAAGATCCTCCTATTGGTAGGATCTACCTTAAGAGACCAACTTGAATGGGATCAAGGATCAACAGAGATTATGATGCAAATGATGTGCATACGCGCAAGTTTTACGTTACGCGCAAGTTTTTCCTTTGGACATTATGCAATGCGATAAGATAAATTGCGGATAAAGATAAATTACAGATAAAGTAAAAGCAGATAAGTAAACTCATACACTGACGCATGAAAGCGCTGAGTGAGCGTGTGAATTATGAGTGCAGATCGGAGTGGAATCGAAGCGGGGACGTATGGAAGCGTGCACGATTGATTAATTTGAGATATTGTTTTAGGCGAATTGATTTTAGGTGAGGTTTATGAGAAATTATATTAAAGAGTGAATTGGTTTTTTTATTAGTAAAATTTTCAATTAAGTGATTCTAGATAGAAATGATTTTAAATAAGCAAACTTATTAAATAAATTGGTTTTAGTTATTATTAAATAAAAGTTAATTTATATAAAAGGTTATTATTATGAGTAAATATGAAATGAGTTTTGATTAATATGATTAAAGATCAAAGTTAATAACTTTATATTAAATAAAATAGTTGTTATTGTTATTAGATAAAAGCTATTAAGAAAAAAAGTTTTTTTGGTAGCATAAAAAAAGAGTGCTGATTAAAATTATTATTGATAAAAAGCTGTTAAATAGATTAAAGGTTAATTAGTTAAAAGGTTATTAATTAGAAAAATATAAGACAATAAAAGAAAAAGGATTTACTAATTCATTTTAATTAAAAGATGGCTGATTAAAAAGTTAATTAATTAAAAAGTCTGATTGAATAAATGAATTAATTTTAAAAGATCATTAGCTACTTTAATAAAAACGAGTGATTAAAAAAAGGCTCAATTAGTTAATTAAGTATTAAATTAAAAAAAGTTTCAATGGGATGATTATCTTAATTGAATATATTAAATATTAGAATGATTATTAGGTTGATTAAATTAAAATATTAGTGGTGGTTAATTAGATTAAGTTGGTTTAACGGTGGGTTAAAGAAGTGTTTAACGAGGGGATTAGGGGGCCGTGCGGTTGCAGTGTGGATGTGCAGGAGAGGGTTTAGTGTGAGGGTGCATGTGTGGATCGCTGGATTAGATCAGGCAGGATCGCACGGCGATAATGGTGAGGGTGTGTGGTAAGTGTTTGTGTGCACCTATACATGATTATTACAATAGCAGAAATACAAAATAAACAAATCAAAACCCTGGGCCCTAATTTGTTCCCTCTTTTTGCTGATTCTTCTTCTTCATTTTGCTTCTCCCTCATCTCATATTCTTCCTCGCCTTTAATCCTTCCTTCTTCTCTTGTCCTTTTTTGCGATCCTCCTTGTCTGGAGAACGAGAGTCGATGGTGTTTGCGGCGGTGTGAGGATTTGAAGGCAATTTCTGCGGCGACAGCGGTTTTGTGGCGAAGGTTTGCGTCACGATTTCACGGTGGAGGAAGATAAAAGAAAATTTTCTCTGACTTTCCTCTTCACAAGCTTTTAGGGTTTTACGAATTGGGATCCTTTGGGAGGTTTCTGGATTGCTGTTTGTGAATGCTGAATTATTATGAATTGGTGGATTTTTTTCGAGTCTGTATCGCTGTAGAATTTCTCCCTTTTATAAGTTTCAAGTAAAATTTCTGTTTAAAACCCGATTTTATGGCTTTGAATGCTCAGAATATTTGTTTTTAATACTTTCTGCTTTAGTCTCAAACAACATTGAAAATCTTCTTTTTATGTCTGATTATGCCGGTATGCTTGTTAAAGAAAATCCTCTTTCACGCGATTATGCTGTAAACACTCTTTTGAATGTTTTGATTGCCTAGACATGTTGTTCCTGAAAATTAAAACCTGCCATGTTGTCTTGATTTACCGTGTTTCCAGTAGGGGAGTCTTCTTAGTTAATTTCTGCTTTAAATCTGACTTGCGAATTGTTGTTTGGCATGGTCAGTATTAATTAATTTGGGCCAAGGAAATTTAACGGCCTCGGAGTGGTTTCCTGCTAGCTGTGGCTAATGAAGTTGGTGAGTCCAAGGCATCAGTGTGTTGGAAGCAGGCCTGAACATTGAAACACGCTTGTGCTTCTAAGGTGCCTCAAGGATCCTCGAGTTATTATCAACATCCATAAGCTATCAATCGGGAATCCTCTCAGTTTCATAAGAGGTAAAGAGCAATGACCTTGATGGAACTCGATAAAACCCTCATGTAATTTTATTGACTTATCATCTTCGTTTCTTTGATACTAGAACGTCAACGGTTTTCTAAACATGGCATAACAAAGTTACACCCTGTAGGGGACGTCCATTCATGACCTCAAATACCTCAATCAATGCTCGTCTTGGCCCGAGTCACAACAACTCGTTGTAAAGGATGCTCATATGTCATCAACTTCCAATACGTCACTGTTGTCAGATACTCTGTGGTTTTGTGACTTGTCGAAGGTGTGTTTCCTGCCCAAAGTTGCTAGATTAATTCAAGCTCAATGGTTTTGATTTTTTTTTCTATCCTGGTAGCTACTTTCATAAGTTGCTCTTGCTGGATTTGAAATAAAGAGGGATAAGCCTCTGATATGTACACATAATAGTTGCTGCTTCCTGTTATAATTGGGCGTTAAGTTCATTTCTTAACATGAGTTTCTTTTTCAGGCTTCTCATTTCTTTGCCCTGTTGTGTAGGTTTTTATTATGGCTCAATTTAGACAGCATTATTGAATGGATATGTGTTGCACCCTAAAATTTGCTCAACCTACTTCATTTGGTTTATGTTTCAATTGCATTAGCATTTGCATATTAGGTCATGTACATAATTAATTCATCTGCGTAGCATAGCATGGGCAAGCCATCCAACAAGGGACCAAGTGCTATTCTTATCTCTATGGGCATATCAAGAGGTTCTTATTCAAATTCAAGCCTATCCAAGTCATCAGAAAGAAATTGAAGCTTGAGAAGTTAGTGGACCAAGCAGTGGGTTTCTCTCCTATCTTGAGGATATGTGAGGGTCATCAGAGAAGTTGTGAGGTATGAATTGACATTATGAAAGACCTAGAGGGTCATTTTGAAAGTGAGACAAGTCATTGGTGTGATTGCAAGAGCTGCAGTTGGAGACAGTCAACTAGGGTGTCATCTGGGTCAACCCTAGGTCAAATGCTTGATTGAAGGGCATCAAGGCCTGTTTGAAAGATGTGGGATGCTTCATTTGATATGTGGATATGTATGTGGTGTTGTGCCAAGGAGAAATCAAAAGAAACCAAGAAGAAGAGAAGTTTCTGAATTAGGGTTTCTGTGTAAAATCCCCTAATTTAGGTCAAACTTCCAAGCAAGATAATTCAAAATTCAAGTCTCAAATGGATCCTTGGCAAACATGAAACTTGTAGAGTATCTCAAGACCTTTAATTTGAGTGGTGGAAGGCATCAAGGAGATTTCTAGAACTCAAGCTATGGTTCTTGCAAGTTACAGGTCATCTGAGGACACTGAAATTTGTCTGTGAAAGTTACTTGATTTCCAAGCAACTTTTACCCCTCAAGGAATTTTTAAATGGATTTATGGCCAACATGAAAGTTGTTCCTCGTGATCTTAGCTTTCTAGAAAGGTATGGTATGCCTTCATATTATTGGAAGAACTCTACTTATGATCTTGGCAAGCCAAGGGTAATTTGGGAAAGTGGAATTACAGGTCATTTCAAGCATATGCCCAAAACTCCTATTTCCAAACTTCAAATGAAGAAATGTTCAACATCAAACTTGCTCCAAATGACATTTTGAGTCTAGAAAAGTGATCATGGAAGTTTGGAAATGCTCATAGCTTAGAATTGCAAAATTGACCAATTATAAAGGGAAAAGTACCTTTTTAAATGACCAAAATTGTGATTTTTTGATACAAAAGCAAAACCAAGCATATGACCAACCATTTTGAAGGTAAAGGGCATTTTAAGATCATTGGAAATATTAGTTTTTTGGTTTGAGTTCAAGAAATTGGAGTTATCATAAGTTGCTTGTAAGAGAAGATACACTTGCCAAATCAAGCTAGGACCAATGCACAAGGCAAGTAAGCATCCACACACTCTCTAATTGTCATGAAAAGAGAAATTCAAGGGATTTTGAGGGGCTGTAACAAGGCAATGCAGAACTGGTTTTGCAACTTGGCCAATTTCATTTTCTCATGCAATGATATAAACAATTTCTCATGGGATCAATCTAGCAAGTTCTAGAACTTTCCATCATCATCTATATATTCATTCTAGCTGGTCCAAAGCAAGGTTGAACTTCATTTTGATCAAAAACTCACAGTTTCACTTCATCTTGCTTTTTTGCAAATTGCTTCAAATCCTCTTAATTCTTCATCATTCCTTCAAGATTTTGTTCCCATTCTATTCAATAATCATCAGTGATCATATTGCAACCAAGATCTGAGTGGATTGGTGCCTGAATCGTGCTATGCAAGTTCCTCTTCTTCAAGTGCAAGAAGAATCGGTTAGGGTGATCCAAGTGGTTTGAGCACGAATTATTGCATACAGAATCAAGATTATGGTCAATTGAGTGATCTTGGAGCATTGTAGGCTTTGAAGTGAAGAAAATCACCATCTGTTTTCAACTCCTTACCAGGTTAGTGTTTCTCACAATTTGGCTTGATCTAGAGAGCATTAGGTAGAATTGCTAGGTTAAGCATGATCTAGATGATTAGAGGATTGTTTCTGGAGATTTTGGGACGATATGGTGAAGGTTGACATGTGAGCATGAATTCTGTTGAGGCCTAGAACATAGTGATTAAGCTGTTAGAATCTTAGGTGATTAGCTAGTTTTGATCAGTATGGCATAAGGATTGTTTTTGTATAAATATTGGTGAGTTTGGTGATGATCGAAACCTGATGAAATGTTGAATCCATGATGTTATACCTTTCGGTTTGGACGATAGAGAGAGTTTTAATGCAAACCAATACCATGGTTGTATTCTACGTGGGAAATAGGATAAGATTGGTTCTTACATCGAGTCATTTGATGGAGAGACGAGTGAGTACGCATTGATAGAAGTTTCGCGCATGGAGCTGTATTCAAAGGTTTCTGAAAACCCTAATTGTCTTGAGGAAGAAGACAATAGCATCTCCGTTGGATCAAGTGGACTAATTGACCTGGGAGAGCCATCTAACGGCCAGGATTTGAAACGAATTTGGAGGGAATTCTGGGCGTGCAAAACGCCGCGTTTCACTAACGTACCAGCATGGGCTTCATGTGGACATTGCTATCCAAACCCCCTTTCCAAGCCCAATCACGTTTTTAACTATAATTCACTGATATTCACACCGCTTCTTTTTCTTTTTTTCTTTTTTTTTTCATTTTAAATTGATTTTTCTGAATAACAAGCTGGGCCCAGGCGCTATGCTATGCGCACCCCCACATCTGGGCCCAAAGCACCAAACCAACTGCATTTAATTTCTGTTCATACCCCCCCTCATCATTTCTCAATTTAATTTCATTCCAAATTTTTTTATAACTTTGAAAATCCATAATAAATTGAAAAATCATTATTTTTTAATGAGACTTTTTTTCCCATTTTCTATTTTCTGTCAAGAAAAATATGAAAGCATAAAATTGTCATTTTACTTCATTTTTATATTTTTTTGCATATTTTACATTTAATTGTTTTTTTTAATTCTTTTAGTTGGTGCTACCAATTGTTGAATTTAGTTTAAGAGTTTCCTTTAGGATTTTCACCCCATTCTTTTTAGTACAACTAGATATGGATATTAGGTGCCTCTGGTTTTTATACCACAATTTATAGGATTTCATTTTAGGTAGTTTAGTTAGAAAATATTAGGCTAGTTAATTAGGGTTTTGCATAACATAGGTGTATTGAAACAATTTTCTTTTGGGTTTTTAGACTGAATTAGGACCTGGGACTATAGGGGTATTGAGGGTAAGCATAATAGATCCCTTAGAATAAATATTAGAAGTTTCCCCATTGTATTAATATTTTTAGTATATTTTTGTATTTGATTGATTGTATGGTGTGCCCTTTTTAGGGTTATTGTTTGATTGTGTGGGTTATTGGGCTTGCTTGGGGTATGGGGTTGAGTTGAAGACCTTGTTGTTGAAGCCCATTGAAGACAAAAGGGGTGAAGATCAATTTCAAGGGTTGATGAAGAATGTATCTTGCTTGCAGCTATTGAAGATTATAGGAACTAGGAGCTAGGTAGAGCTCTAGAATAGAAACTTGATTCACAAACATGGAAGGTCTTGCTTGCCTCCATTCTTTCTCTATGATTCAAAGTCTCTTTTAAATACTCACCTCCTTCCTTTGGAAGGATTAGTGAATGTATTTAAAAGATAGAACTTTTGAGAGAAAACTGTCTGTATCATGTTAACAGTCAGTAGGCCACCCTTGGTAGGTAACTGACTGCTTAACATCCAATTCATCTTGTTAACTGCTACTCATCTTGGAGAGTGGGGACTTGAAGAAAAGCCCTGAAAGGTTGAAGATAGAGATCTTGCTTGAAGATGAAGATTGATGCTTGCTAGAAGCTTGTAGATGTTTTGAAGATGACTTGAAGATAGAAGATGATGGAGCTTGCTGTGCAGGGTTGCTGTTTGCTGTTTATTTTTGCTGTTTATAAGTATTTGATGTATTGTTTGAGTTTCCCTGACTGTATTGTTTTCCAGTTAACCTGTTAGGTTGAAGTGAAGTTATTTCACTTTGCCTGTTGTTTTCTAGGTTCAAGGTTGAGTGGGACTCCCTTGCCTCGCTTGTATTGCTGCATTCATGCATATTTTACTGTTTTATTGTATCTGCTGTTGTTTTTCCATTTATTCCCTTAGGATCTCTGTTTCTCTCTGCGCAAGAGAGGAACATGATAGACATTAGGTCTTAACCCATGCATGATAACATTAGGTCAGTTTGGTTCCCTTTTCAACCATAGGTTAGAGTTCTGTCTCTTCTTTCTCAAAACAAACAGAAAAACACAATAAATACTTCCAACATAATAAAAGACACTTCTTCCGTAAAAGAATGTGAACTCATCAAAACGTCATTTTTGTCCGCTTGGACCAGTAACCAGGAAAACCCTTTTTCAGAAGGAGATAAAAACAACCAAGACAGACTTGTGTGGTACGTGGCCCGAACTACGTTTGCTCTGATCTTTCATGTTGTATGAAAGCACGTAGGCATAGGATGCGATATCCTAGCGAGCAACCTTCCCCTCCTTTCCGTAGGTAGGCGAACTACGTTGACTCTGATTTCTCGTTCCAGACGGGAATACGTAGGCATAAAGTGCGATACTTTGCCGAGTCATCTTATTTTCTTTTAACCCCAAACCTGTAGAGCAGATAGAATAACAATCCGTACCAGAAAACAAGCGTGGATCTCGTCGAGTACGACGGACGTGAGGGGTGCTAATACCTTCCCCTTGCGTAACCGACTCCCGAATCCAGGATTTGGTTGCGATGACCATTCCTTTCCCGTCTTTGCGGTAGGTTTACTTCGAGCGTTTCCTTTCCCTCCGTTGGGATAAATAACGCACGGTGGCGACTCTTCTGTTCATCCGGCGCCGATTTTCGCAGTAGCGACAGCTGGCGACTCTGCTGGGGATCCAACGTCCCCTGGCTGCTAAGGACTGCGATAGTTCCTTATGCATTTGGGATCCAACGTCCCTTAAGCGAGTCAATCCTAACGCTTGTTTTCCCGTCGAGGATGTTGTATGGATTTTCTTTTTCTGTATTTTACTTCCAGCATTATATTATTGTTATTATTGCTGTATTGGGGTGTGACGGGTGTTCTATGATTGAGAGATAAGCCGGACCTGGGCTTGAGTGCACTTAGAATTAGAGTGGAAAGTAGTGGGCGCGTGCCGGCTTTGCTTGCATTAGTGTCCCGCAAAATCCACACTCGGACGAGGTTCTTCTGGTTGACTTCTTTTTCTACCCTTTGGGTCGAAGGGGTTGTTGGTTAGTTGAATTGTCGACTCCGGGGACCGATCATTTGGAAGTTGGCTAAGTGAGGCCTCTTCAGGATTTGATGATGCCACTCCTTCTGGGAATCGTATCATCAACCCTGAAAGTCTGTGATGCCGACGACCGCATAGGATGCCATACCATTGTCAGTTACTAGGACACCTACCTGTGAGAGGGTTTGGGGCTATGCAGGTAACTAGACCTTCAGATACCGGTTTGTTTCTTGATTTGAAATTCAGGGTGTTTATGGACAGTTGAGGGGTCTATCAGAGACCAGATGGAGTTATGTTATGGGGTCTATCAGAGACCAGGGTTGAAGCTTTGTATTGGGTCTGTCTAAGACCAGGGTTTGAGGAATTCTGGATAGTCTATCTGAGACTTATGATATGGTTCAGGCTTCTCAGCCATGGCATTTGGTCCCTGTTGCATCGATTTGCATTGCATTGTTCGCATAACCATTATCATGTGCATTTCATTAACGTGTGTCTGTGCTGCAGGTGCATTTGCATATTCCCTGATTCTAGTGTCCGGACTTCTGATTATTGGTCATGGCTGGTTTAAGAAAGACAGTTGCATACAAGTTACCTACACCTGATGTTACTTCCCTACTTGGTCTGATGTCCCTTGCTGATGAGGAGGTCAGGAGAAGTTTCAGGATGAGTTATGGAAGACTGTTGAGACTGGTTTGCAAGCCAACCGCTGTTGAGATGAATGGGTTGTATGCATTGATGCAATTCTATGACCCTGCCTTGAGATGTTTCACATTTGCCGACTTTATTTTGGAGCCTACCATGGAAGAATACGCAGAGTTTATCGAGCTGCTGGTGCAAAATAAGGTTCCTTTCATCCATTGTGACACTAAGCCCCAGCTGGAGGACTTAGCTAAGGCCTTACACATGAACGCTTCTGAACTATTAGTGACTTCTTGGCTCGGGGTTCCAGGCTTCTCCCTCGGTTTTCTGGTTGGCAAAGCCCAAGAATATGCCAAGAGCGGATGCTGGATAGTCTTTAATGCTATTTTGGCTCTGTGCATCTACGGAATAGTGCTGTTTCCCAATTTACCCGATTTTGTGGACTTAGACGCCTTTCATCTGTTTGCTGCTGGCAACCCTGTACCCACTTTGATTGGAGATCTCTATCATTCATTGCACTACAAAAATGAAAATAGGAGAGGAAAGACTGTTTACTGTTGTGCGCCGCTGTTGAACATGTGGTTTAAGATCCACCTCCCCTTAAAGGGACCTTTTGTAGATGGTGCAACTACAGCTGATTGGCCAGAGCGCCTGATGAGACTATCTTCTGAAGACATTGAATGGTTTGACCGAGACTTGCTGGGGTCTGAGCTTATTTTCAGCTGCGCCGGATATCCTAATGTTCCTTTGATAGGAAGAAAAGGGTGCATCAATTATAATCCATCGCTGTTTGTTCGCCAATTTGGATACGCATTGAAGAACCCACCTAGGGAGGAAGAAGTGCAGGAATCTCTGGAGAGTTACTAGCCAAGCTTCATCACGCTTGGATGCGTATCAACAGAAAAGGGAAACCACTGTTGGGGAAGAATGATTGTCAGGCTTATGTACCATACAAAGCTTTGATACAAGAGAGAGCAAAACAGCTGCTAATGCCGTTTCCAGCTGCACCAGTCCATGTTCATATTCCAGTAGAGGAACCAACCACCGTTACTATGGAGGTCTACGAGCGAGTTGTAAAAGAGAAGGAAGCCTTGATGAAGGCCAATGAAGAGTTAGAAAAGGAACTGGCTCAGATGCGTAGTGAGAAGAACAAGGCTGTGCATTCTTTTCAACAGCAGACTGAGTTAGTAAACAGGCTAGGTGCTGAACTGACCGAAGAGAAAAAGAAGCATGAACGCCTGGGGAAAGAATTCAGAAGCTCTCATGATATGTTGGAGTCCAAGAAGAAAGCACTCGATGCCGCCCACCGGGAAATCTCTTCTTGCAACAAAACGTGGAATGCTACGCTAACCAACAACAAAAAGAGGGAAGACAAATTGAAGCAGCAAATCTCTGAACTCGAAGAACAGTTGAAGGCTAGCACTAAAAAGTACGAAGAGGAGGTGATGGCAAGATATAGTCTTCATAACGCATTGAATAAGGCCATCGAAGGCAAGAAAGAGGTTGTGTCTCAGAAACAGAAGCTAGAGGATCGCTTCGGCGAAGGGGCATGGGAGGAATCCGCTGGTGATTTACGATGTGTTCTCAAGCGAAGAGATCTACTTGTTGAGGGTCTGCTTACCCGACCAAGTCATCCAGAGACTAAGAGGTTATTAGAGGAGTACCAGGCATATGGGAGCACTTGACCGTTTCATGTATTAATGTGTATGCTTTATTTGCATTGTGCTGACCATCACTAGGATTGTTGGCTGAGGTCATGCCTTTTTATTGTACACTCATTGATATCGTATTCCTGACTTGATGGGTTTCTCTGCAATATATGAGGTGTTTTCTATGATTCGGCTCCGAACTTCGTATTGCTGTCACTGTCACCACACTGACACATTCGCACTAGAATCGGGGAGTGATACGCCCTAATGCACATACACATATTGCATTGCATTCACATTCATATAGCATTACAGGTGATTATTGAACTGTATCTCATTTCCTGCACCGTACAGGTCTTTTCAGGATTGAAAGTCAACGCCCGCACTGATACTCTACTCGTACCAACTGCAGAAGAGTTATGGATCAGATGCAGAATGAAATGCAGGACATGCGTGAGAAGCTGGCGCTATTCATGCAGACAATAGAGACCATTGTGAAAGGCCAGGAGAATTTGCAAGCTTTGGTGCAGCCTTTGATGGTGAGAAATGCTGGGCACGGAAATGAAGACCATAATTCTGTGCGAGTTGACACTATTCACGGGGATGGTACTCCTACACCGGTAGCTCCACCTGTGGTGAACATACCTGCTGTCAATGTGAACAACGGCGCTGCCGCCGGGAACGGTAACGCAGGAATCGATAACGAGACTGTCGTCAACAACGTTGGGTTCGGAGATGTCAATCTGGGTGGTGATAATATTGGAGGTAATGGCTTCGGTAACAACGGATTTGGCGTTAATGACCAGGGGTTTGATCATGCTGGGAAGTACGGCTTCAACGCTCAGGGCTTCGGACAGGATGGATTTGGTAATACCAATCAGGGTTATGGTGGATTCGGCAATGGGAATGGTGCTGGGATAATGTCTTTTGGACCTGCCGGAGTCGCTCCGGGGTATGGTAACAGGGGGCGGGGCCCTGTAATGAATCAGACTAGATTTGGCCGTAACAACGGGTATGATGGATACGGAACTGGGAACGGCAATTGGCTAGAGGATCAGCAAGAAGATGCTTTCTCTGGTGGAGGTTTTGAAGGTCCAATAGATGACTCTCAGAGAATCAAGATGCTCGAGGAGCAGATGAAAGGGGTCATGAATCAAAGTGTTGTGGGTTTAGATATGACCACCATGGGTCTGGTGCCTGGCCTGAGGGTACCACTAAAGTTTAAAGCTCCCACATTCGACAAATATAAGGGGGATACCTGTCCAAAGGTGCATGTGCGGTCATACTATAGAAGGATGTCGGCGTATTCAAACGATGAGAGGATGCTGATGCATTTCTTTCAAGACAGCTTGTCGGGTCCTTCCCTTGAATGGTACATGGGGTTGGAGCCAACCTAGATAAAAACTTGGAAGCAGCTGGCTGAAGCGTTTGTGGCTCATTATAAGTACAATAGTGAATTGGCACCCAACCGGGTCCAGTTACAGGGGTTGTCCTAGAAGAAAGACAAGAGCTTCAAAGAATACACGCAGAGATGGCGCAACATGGCTGCACGAGTTCATCCTCCTTTAGATGACAAAGAAATGAATGATATGTTCATAGGGACATTTACTGGTATGTTTTATGACAAGCTGTTTCATACTTCCTTGGGCAGTTTCTCGGACTTAATCTTGATGGGTGAGAAAATTGAAAGCAATATTAAAATGGGAAGATTCCAAGCTGAGGAATCCACTTCGGCTGGCAGTAACAGAAGGGCTTTCGGTGGGCGTCGTCAAGGTGATGCAAGTGCAGTATTCGGGGGCCGAGGCCAAGGCCGGGGCAGAGGTCGGAATCAGTACAATCATCCGCAGCAGGTGGCAAGTGTCACAATTCCATTTCAGTAACAACCAATACCACCACAGCAGCAGCAGCCACAACAAGGGGCACATCCTGCCCAGCGCAGAATTCAGGGGGGCAAACCAAGGAGGGTGTTTGAAACGCCTCCTTCAACGTATGCAGAATTGCTACAGACGTTACTAGGTTTGAACTTGGTGGAAAAGAGGACTATGGCGCCAGTAACAGGTACTCCTCCGTACGGCTTTGACGCAAACAAGCACTGTGAATTCCACTCCGGGGCTCCTGGCCACGACATAGAGAGTTGCCACGCGTTCAAGCATGTGGTACAGGATCTGTTGGATAGTAAGGTTATCAATTTTGGACAAGCAGGTCCGAAAATAGTACAAAAGCCCATGCCCAACCATGGGGCAAATGCTGTTTTAACTGAGGAGGGTTTGAACTTGATCGTGAATGTTGATGACCTAAAGACACCGTTGTGTGAGATAAAGAGCAGATTATTGAAAGGAGGCGTGTATCCGGGCTGCGATGAGTTTTGTTTAGAGTGTTGGACCCAAGCTGGGGGTTGTGCTGAATTGAAGAAGGGTATTCAGACCTTGATAGATGGGGGCACATTACAATTCGACAGAACGGCAGTTGAGGAATCGGCAGAGGTATTAGCGAACGAACAAAGTGAGGTAGCTACCGTGACAATTCCCCGAAAAACGATAACCATAACAGCGCCAGCCAGGCGACCGCCGATCACTATCACCAAGGCAGGACCAATCCCTTATGAGAGCACTAAGGCCGTACCCTGGACCTATGGGTTGGAAGTATACTGTGATGGGGTGAAAATTGATGTTAGTAAGCAGCCAGTTGAGGTCGTAGACAATGTTGTCGGTACCGGAGGGATGACGAGAAGTGGGAGAATTTTTATATCGCCTGAGGTAGAGGCTGAACGGTTGGCGAAAGGAAAAGGAAAGATGAATGAGGATGTCCCTGGGCATAGGAACGAAAAAGAAACGTCGTTGAAGGATGTAGAAGAGTTTATGCGCCTTATTCGTAAGAGTGATTATAAGATTGTTGAGCACCTTCAACAGACGCCATCGAAGATATCCATACTGTCATTGCTATTATGTTCTGAAGCTCATAGAAATGCATTGTTGAAAGTTCTGGATACGTCATTCGTACCCCAAAATGTTTCTGTGAATCAGTTGGAGGGGGTGTTGGTGCATGTGAACGCAGGCCAGAGCTTGGGATTTACGGACTTTGATTTGACCCCGAAGGGGAGAGAGCATAACATGGCGTTGCACGTCTCAGTTGAGTGTAGGGGCTCAGTCATGTCCCATGTACTGGTAGATACTGGATCTTCCTTGAACGTGCTGCCAAAGAAAGCAATGATGAAATTGGACATCAGGGGAATCATTTGTACGCCTAGTGACTTGGTGGTCAGGGCATTTGATGGTACACGAAGGACAGTCTTTGGATCCATAACGTTACCTCTCCAGGTAGGGCCGGAGGTTTTCGAAACTGAATTTTACATTATGGACATCCAGCCAGCATACAGCTGCCTTCTCGAACGACCATGGATCCATGGTGTTGGGGCAGTCACATCTACCTTGCACCAAAAGCTGAAATACATGGTAGGGGACAGTGTGGTCACGGTCTGTGGAGAAGAAGATATATTGGTTAGCCATCTGTCATCATTCAAGTACGTAGAAGTCGACGGCGAGATTCATGAAACACCCTATCAAGCCTTTGAAGGGTTGCGCATCAAAGACAAAGTTCCAGGGCCGAGTAAAGCGTCAGAGGTGGCCTTCTCGTCATACAAGGAGGCTCAGGCTCTAGTGAAGACTGGTGAGGCAAGAGGCTGGGGAAAGGTTCTGGATATTCCTGTGAAGATGGACAGATTTGGGCTGGGATATCAACCGTCGTCATCAACGCCTGCTGCTGGGACACCCCGTTTCAAAGGACCAATAACAATCACAGCTAGTGGAGTGTATCACGAGGCCATCAACGCTATTTCAGATTCCGAAGAAGGAGACAGTGACTGTGACATGGACGCCTGGATTCAGCCGAGCATGCCGGGACAAGGATTATGCAATTGGTCTATTCAGGAGATTGTTCCTGTGACTACCAAACAGTAATACTTTGTTTTCTTAATTGTTGAACAATCTGGTGTCTTACCCGAGGCATCGTGATTTTGCTTAGGGTCATGCTGTTATGTACGTTGCGTTGTTTAATCATTAAATAAAAGGCGTTTTTTCATGTACAAATATTGCGATCTCTGTTTTTCCTGTTTTTTGTGTTTTACAATAAAATGGCAACGTGGTTATTCGCTTTATACATATTTTGAAGCATTTAACCATTCCTTTTGCAGGATAATATTTTCAGATGACATCATTGAACCGCCTATGACTCATTTCGACTTTGAGCACCCGGTATTTCAGGCCGAAGAAGAGACTGTTGAAGATGGCGACGTTCCAGAAGAGTTGTCTTGGTTGGTAAAGCAAGAAGAACGAGTCATTCTGCCTCATGAGGAGGTCATTGAAATTATTAACCTGGGGTCGGAAGGGGTTGAAAGGAACATCCGTATAGGAGCCGCGCTGCAGAGCAACGTCAAGCGAAGACTGGTTGAAATGCTCAGAGAGTACAGTGATGTGTTCGCTTGGTCGTATGAAGACATTCCTGGGCTGGATACAGATATGGTTGTGCACCGTCTGCCGCTAAAAGAAGAATGCCCGCCGGTTAAGCAGAAGCTTCGCAGAACTAGACCTGATATAGCAGTGAAAATTAAGGAGGAGGTTCAGAAGCAGTGGGATGCTGGTTTCCTAGCTGTTACAAAATATCCCTCATGGGTCGCTAACATCGTGCCAGTGCCAAAGAAGGACGGTAAAGTGAGAATGTGCGTAGACTACCGTGATTTGAACAAAGCGAGCCCGAAAGATGATTTCCCGCTTCCTCACATCGATGTGCTGGTTGACAACACTGCCTAATTCTCCGTATTCTCCTTCATGGATGGCTTCTCGGGCTATAATCAGATTAAGATGGCGCCAGAAGACATGGAGAAGACTACCTTCATCACACCTTGGGGAACATTTTGTTACAAAGTGATGCCCTTCGGATTAAAGATTGCTGGGGCAACGTATCAGCGTGCAATGACGACTCTTTTTCATGACATGATGCATAAGGAAATTAAGGTTTATGTCGATGATATGATTGCCAAATCCCAGACGGAGGAAGGACATTTGGTGAATCTGCTGAAGCTATTCAAAAGGCTTAGGAAGTTCAGGCTGAGACTGAACCCTAACAAGTGCACCTTCGGGGTGAGGTCGGGTAAATTGCTGGGGTTTATCGTGAGCGAAAAAGGAATAGAGGTTGATCCTGCGAAAATAAAAGCCATACAAGAGATGCCGACGCCTAAAACAGAAAAAGAAATACGTGGGTTTTTAGGGAGGTTGAACTACATCGCTCGGTTCATATCTCACCTAACAGCCACGTGTGAGCCATTGTTTAAGCTGTTGAAAAAAGACCAGGCTGTAACATGGAATGAAAATTGTCAAAAGGCGTTTGATAAAATAAAACAGTATTTGCAGGAGCCTCCTATTTTGATACCTCCAGTGGCAGGGAGACCTTTGATTATGTATTTGACAGTTCTTGAGGGAAGTATGGGTTGTGTTCTCGGTCAACACGACGAGACAGGAAGAAAAGAGCATGCAATATACTACCTGAGTAAGAAGTTTACAGAATGTGAATCTCGATATTCAATGCTCGAAAAAACTTGTTGCGCGCTAGCCTGGGCCGCCAAGCGTTTGAGACAATACATGCTGAACCATACAACCATGCTCATCTCGAAGATGGATCCTATCAAATACGTATTCGAAAAGCAAGCATTATCGGGAAGAATTGCCTGTTGGCAGATGGTTTTGACCGAATATGACATCCAGTATGTCTCGCAGAAGGCTATAAAGGGGAGTGTATTGTCTGAGTACTTGGCAGAGCAGCCTATTGAGGAATATCAATCAATTAGATTTGATTTTCCTGACGAGGATATCATGTACCTAAAGATGAAAGATTGTGAAGAACCGTTGTCGGACGAAGGACCAGAGTTGGGTTCAAAATGGCAGCTGATCTTTGACGGAGCTGTAAACTCCTACGGTAGCGGAATAGGGGCAATCATCACTACTCCACACAGGTCGCACATCCCATTTACTGCTCGATTGACCTTTCCGGTTACCAATAATGAAGCCGAATACGAAGCTTGTATCATGGGGCTTGAGGAAGCCATTGATTTGCGAATCAAAAATCTGGACGTATACGGAGACTCAGCTTTGGTGGTGAATCAAATAAAAGGAGAATGGGAGACACGTCAGCCTAATTTGATACCATACATGAATTACGCGAGGAGATTGTTGCCCTTCTTTGACAAGGTTGAATTGCATCATGTACCGCGAGCAGAGAATCAGATGGCTGACGCCCTGGCCACATTGTCTTCCATGTATAAAGTCAATTTCTGGAATGAGGCTCCCAGAATTGTTATCTCCCGGCTTGATAGACCCTCCTTCGTATTTGCCATTGACGAAGCATCTGATGATAAACCCTGGTATTTTGATATCCATAATTTCTTGAAAAACAAAGAGTATCCGACTGGGGCATCCAGTCACGATCAGAAGACTCTCAGGAGATTGGCGGGCAATTTCTATCTGAATCCGGACGGTGTCTTATACAAGAGAAATCACGACTTGGTGCTACTACGTTGTGTAGACGAGAAAGAGGCGAAGTTGCTCATGGAGGAAATACATGAGGGTACATTTGGTACGCATGCTGGTGGGCACGCTATGACGAGGAAGCTGCTGCGGGCAGGTTATTACTGGCTAACTATGGAAACCGATTGTTTCAAGTTTGCGAAGGGGTGTCATAAGTGCCAGATCTATGCAGATAAGATACATGTGCCTCCGAGTCCTCTGAACGTGATGTCGTCACCGTGGCCGTTCTCAATGTGGGGAATTGACATGATCGGAAAGATCGAGCCGACGGCTTCTAGCGGACACCGGTTCATTCTGGTAGCAATCGATTATTTTACCAAGTGGGTGGAAGCGGCATCCTATGAGAATGTGACCAAGCAGGTGGTAGCCAGGTTTATCAAGCGAGATATCATTTGCAGATATGGAATCCCCGAGCGGATAATTACCGACAACGGTTCGAACTTAAATAACAAAATGATGAAGGAGCTGTGTAAGAATTTTAAGATCGAGCATCACAACTCTTCTCCTTATCGACCCAAGATGAATGGCGCTGTTGAAGCGGCCAATAAGAACATAAAGAAGATTGTTCAGAAGATGGTGGTGACCTATAAGGACTGGCATGAGATGCTACCTTTTGCTTTGCACGGTTATCGTACGACGGTACGCATATCAACCGAGGCAACCCCGTTCTCATTGGTATATGGAATGGAAGCCGTGTTACCACTGGAAGTTGAGATTCCTTCCCTGAGAGTATTACGAGATGTCCAACTAGACGAGGCGGAATGGGTGAAAGACAGATTGAACCAGCTGAGTTTAATGGATGAGAAGAGGCTAGCTTCTCTAGCATATGGTCGTTTGTACCAGAGCCGAATGAAGAAAGCATATGATAAGAAGATACATCCTCGGAGTCTTCAGACGGGTGACCTTGTGCTAAAGAGGATTCTCCCGCCACAGGCAGATCACAGGGGCAAGTGGACCCCCAACTACGAAGGGCCATACGTTGTCAGAAAAGTATTTTCAGGAGGAGCTTTGTTGTTGTCCACCATGGACGGTGAAGACTTTACGTCGCCTGTGAATTCAGACGCAGTTAAAAAATACTTTGCTTGAAATTGACCCGCTGGACAAAAAAAAGAGAGTCCAGGCAAAAATGGGGCATCCTGGCGAACCAAAAACAAAATGAAAGGTTCGGGCAAAAATTAGGGATAAAATTGAAAAAATGTACACCCGCGAAGTTGAAAACCTACAATGGGCGGCTTCGGCAAAAAAGGGTATCCCGGTGAACTGAAAACCCGTAAAGGGCGGTTCACGCAAAAGTTAGGGATTTGAAAAGCAAATGACTGCGGTCCGAATTTGATACTGCAGTGCGCATTGGTGCGGGAGAATATGCCTGAGGGGTCGATTATCAGATATAATCTCTTCGGAAGTGTGAATACCGGGAAAGCACTAGAGTCAGGCGAGTCATAGGAGGATCAGCTCATGATGTTCGTCTGCATCCCGTTGCCGACATGTGTGCAAATTTGATTTGTCATTGTATTTATTATTCTTGTGCATACTTGTATATTTGTTGTGCGTAGCTTCCTCTTTTCAGGAGTTACATCCCGTGTACAAAACTCTGCCCATTTAGGGGCCCAATCAATAAAACATGTTATTCAGTATTTGATGTTGGTTCTTTACTATTTTGTACATGACAAACGCCAAGGTTTAATGAAACTAGCAAGTGTATAACGTCGCTGGCCCTTGCCAATAATTGCTAAAACTTTGAATTAATTGAAAATAATGTCACTAACGCTAACCTGAATAGATTTGGTTGCATAGACTTGGCTTGTCTCGTTTGTGGTGTTGCAGGGTTTTTGACCATACGAGGTGGACGATCAAAAGATTGTAGTACTGACTAGAGGCTCGTAACGGAAAGACTCGATCCCCACGCAGGTCGCGCTTCATTCTCTAAAGCTGAGATGACAATGAAGGATCAAATTCGCCAGCTAGTCGCAGCTTATCCGAAGGACATCCTCCTGCAGGGTCGTTTACTCTCAACAGAATTGATGATTCCAAGATCGAAGGTTGTATTCAGACAGTGTATCCCGAGCAGAGTGGCTTAGCCTCAGAAGATTAACATTTCCTAACTTGTGAGTTGTACCCAGACAGTCCTCTCTTCCCTGTAGGGTCATTTATTCTCCCCAACGGAGTCAGTCGATTTTTCCTCAAGAGAGTCGTTTCGTCCCTAGCGGAGTTCTCTCTTTTCAGCAAGTAGTTTCTTTCCTCCCAGTGGAAATCGAAGAGAAAAAATCTTCCCGACAGAGTTGGTTGTGTGTCCTGGCATTTATTTTGCCGGAATACCGTGTGATACCCGTTCACTCCCCAGCAAGAAGTCCAACCATGATTGGCGCATTCAGCTATTCCTCAGCGAAGTTGGCTTCACTCTTCCAGCATTTATTTTGCTGGAATAATTCTGTGACGCTTGGTTATCCCCAGCGGAGTTGGCGTTGTCTTCAGCATTTATTTTGCTGAAGCGGTTTTCTGTATCCCAGCAGTTCGAGCTTGCATCTGCATTGGCATATAGTGTCATATTTGCATCTACCAAACAAAAACGCGTAGCATTTCCATGTCGAATGGAGCATTACGCCATTGTCAAACATATGCATTTTGAGACATAAGCCAGGTTGGTTAACCGATTGTTTCTAGTGTTGGTTCCCTTACAGGTGGAGGGAGTTCTTGCTCAAATTAATTACCAAACATTCAAGATCTCGGCGTGAGACGTGTAATGATAATGTCAAGTGTGACATTATTCCCCACAGAGTTGCTTGTTTAAGTTTCTCTTACCCCTCCAGCGGAGTATTTCTTCAAAATTGTTGTTATAACAATATCAAAAGATTTCGTGAATCGATTTTTGGAGGTTGTCTGGCAGTGTGGATTCAGAAAATCCCCAGGAAAGTCCTTCTCAGATTTGCTGCCATGTCAGCACTGAAAAATTGGAAGACTAGGCTCATATTGTGTCATCCATATGATTGATTGAGCCAGCTGCTGCAAAGATAGGCAGAAAACCTGTATTTGATAGAGTATTTCCCGTAGCAGAGGCGGAGTTATTTTCCTGTATTTGACAGAGTATTTCCCGTAGCAGAGGCGGAGTTATTTTCCTGTATTTGACAGAGTATCTACCCGTAGCAGAGGCGGAGTTATTTTCCTGTAGTTGGCAGAGTATGTACTCGAAGCAAAGGCGGAGTTGTTTTCCTGTATTTGGCAGAGTTAGTACCCGTAGCGACGGCGGTGTTATTTTTTCTATAATAATGACAAAATTTTCCCGCAGTGGTGGCGGAGTTATTTCCCGTAGTGGTGGCGGAGTGATTTCTCGTAGTGATGGTAGAGTGATTTTCCTGTATCGTTGGCAGGGTCATGTTTTGTTGACAGAAGTACTTCTCCCAGTGAAGTCAATAAGTTCGTTACAGTATTGACAAGATAATGCTGAAATCAGATTTGTAGATAATGTTCCCCAAACAGTTGTGCAGTTTATTTCTGCGGTTGGCAAATTTCCGGGTTCTTAGTATTCAACCGTCTGGTACCTCGAATGTCTGAAGGCTACGGGCGCTTCACCCAGTCGGGTCCAAGGCGTTTGAATAGGGGCAGCTGTTGCACCCTAAAATTTGCTCAACCTACTTCATTTGGTTTATGTTTCAATTGCATTAGCATTTGCATATTAGGTCATGTACATAATTAATTCATCTGCATAGCATAGCATGGGCAAGCCATCCAACAAGGGACCAAGTGCTATTCTTATCTCTATGGGCATATCAAGAGGTTCTTATTCAAATTCAAGCCTATCCAACTCATCAGAAAGAAATTGAAGCTTGAGAAGTTAGTGGACCAAGCAGTGGGTTTCTCTCCTATCTTGAGGATATGTGAGGGTCATCAGAGAAGTTGTGAGCTATGAATTGACATCATGGAAGACCTAGAGGGTCATTTTGAAAGTGAGACAAGTCATTGGTGTGATTGCAAGAGCTGCAGTTGGAGACAGCCAACTAGGGTGTCATCTGGGTCAACCCTAGGTCAACCCTAGGTCAAATGCTTGATTGAAGGGCATCAAGGCCTGTTTGAAAGATGTGGGATGCTTAATTTGATATGTGGATATGGATGTGGTGTTGTGCCAAGGAGAAATCAAAAGAAATCAAGAAGAAGAGAAGTTTCTGAATTAGGGTTTCTGTGTAAAATCCCCTGATTTAGGTCAAACTTCCAAGCAAGATAATTAAAAATTCAAGTCTCAAATGGATCCTTGGCCAACATGAAACTTGTAGATTATATCAAGACCTTTAATTTGAGTGGTGGAAGGCATCAAGGAGATTTATAGAACTCAAGCTATGGTTCTTCCAAGTTACAGGTCATCTGAGGACACTGAAATTTGTCTGTGAAAGTTACTTGATTTCCAAGAAACTTTTACCCCTCAAGGAGTTTTCAAATGGATTTCTGGCTAACATGAAAGTTGTTCCTCATGATCTTAGCTTTCTATAAAGGTATGGTATGCCTTCATATGATTGGAAGAACTCTACTTATGATCTTGGCAAGCCAGGGGTATTTTGGGAAAGTGGAATTACAGGTCATTTCAAGCATATGCCCAAAACTCCTATTTCCAAACTTCAAATGAAGAAATGTTCAACATCAAACTTGCTCCAAATGACATTTTGAGTCTAGAAAAGTGATCATGGAAGTTTGGAAATGCTCATAGCTTAGAATTGCAAAATTGACCAATTATAAAGGGAAAAGTACCTTTTTAAATGACCAAAATTGTGATTTTTTGATACAAAAGCAAAACCAAGCATATGACCAACCATTTTGAAGGTAAAGGGAATTTTAAGATCATTGGCAATATTAGTTTTTTGGTTTGAGGTCAAGAAATTGGAGTTATCATAAGTTGCTTGTAAGAGAAGATACACTTGCCAAATCAAGCTAGGACCAATGCACAAGGCAAGTAAGCATCCACACACTCTCTAATTGTCATGAAAAGAGAAATTCAAGGGATTTTGAGGGGCTGTAACAAGGCAATGCAGAACTGGTTTTGCAACTTGGCCAATTTCATTTTCTCATGCAATGATATAAACAATTTCTCATGGGATCAATCTAGCAAGTTCTAGAACTTTCCATCATCATCTATATATTCATTCTAGCTGGTCCAAAGCAAGGTTGAACTTTATTTTGATCAAAAACTCATAGTTTCACTTCATCTTGCTTTTTTGCAAATTGCTTCAAATCCTCTTAATTCTTCATCATTCCTTCAAGATTTTGTTCCCATTCTATTCAATAATCATCAGTGATCATATTGCAACCAAGATCTGAGTGGATTGGTGCCTGAATCGTGCTATGCAAGTTCCTATTCTTCAAGTGCAAGAAGAATCGGTTAGGGTGATCCAAGTGGTTTGAGCACGAATTATTGCATACAGAATCAAGATTATGGTCAATTGAGTGATCTTGGAGCATTGTAGGCTTTGAAGTGAAGAAAATCACCATCTGTTTTCAACTCCTTACCAGGTTAGTGTTTCTCACAATTTGGCTAGATCTAGAGAGCATTGGGTAGAATTGCTAGGTTAAGCATGATCTAGATGATTAGAGGATTGTTTTTGGAGATTTTGGGACAATATGGTGAAGGTTGACATGTGAGCATGAATTCTGTTGAGGCCTAGAACATAGTGATTAAGCTGTTAGAATCTTAGGTGATTACCTAGTTTTGATCAGTATGGCATAAGGATTGTTTTTGTATAAAGATTGGTGAGTTTGGTGATGATCGAAACCTGATGAAATGTTGAATCCATGATGTTATACCTTTCGGTTTGGACGATAGAGAGAGTTTTAATGCAAACCAATACCATGGTTGTATTCTACGTGGGAAATAGGATAAGATTGGTTCTTACATCGAGTCATTTGATGGAGAGACGAGTGAGCATGCATTGATAGAAGTTTCGCGCATGGAGCTGTATTCAAAGGTTTCTGAAAACCCTAATTGTCTTGAGGAAGAAGACAATAGCATCTCCGTTGGATCAAGTGGACTAATTGACCTGGGAGAGCCATCTAACGGCCAGGATTTGAAACGAATTTGGAGGGAATTCTGGGCGTGCAAAACGCCGCGTTTCACTAACGTACCAGCATGGGCTTCATGTGGACATTGCTATCCAAACCCCCTTTCCAAGCCCAATCACGTTTTTAACTATAATTCACTGCTATTCACACCGCTTTTTTTTCATTTTAAATTGATTTTTCTGAATAACAAGCTGGGCCCAGGCGCTATGCTATGCGCACCCCCATATCTGGGTCCAAAGCACCAAACCAACTGCATTTAATTTCTGTTCATACCCCCCTCATCATTTCTCAATTTAATTTCATTCCAAATTTTTTTATAACTTTGAAAATCCATAATAAATTGAAAAATCATTATTTTTTAATGAAACTTTTTTTCCCATTTTCTATTTTCTGTCAAGAAAAATATGAAAGCATAAAATTGTCATTTTACTTCATTTTTATATTTTTTGCATATTTTACATTTAATTGTTTTTTTTAATTCTTTTAGTTGGTGCTACCAATTGTTGAATTTAGTTTAAGAGTTTCCTTTAGGATTTTCACCCCATTCTTTTTAGTACAACTAGATATGGATATTAGGTGCCCCTGGTTTTTATACCACAATTTATAGGATTTCATTTTAGGTAGTTTAGTTAGAAAATATTAGGCTAGTTAATTAGGGTTTTGCATAACATAGGTGTATTGAAACAATTTTCTTTTGGGTTTTTAGACTGAATTAGGACCTGGGACTATAGGGGTATTGAGGATAAGCATAATAGATCCCTTAGAATAAATATTAGAAGTTTCCCCATTGTATTAATATTTTTAGTATATTTTTGTATTTGATTGATTGTATGGTGTGCCCTTTTTAGGGTTATTGTTTGATTGTGTGGGTTATTGGGCTTGCTTGGGGTATGGGGTTGAGTTGAAGACCTTGTTATTGAAGCCCATTGAATACAAAAGGGGTGAAGATCAATTTCAAGAGTTGATGAAGAGTGTATCTTGCTTGCAGCTATTGAAGATTATAGGAACTAAGAGCTAGGTAGAACTCTAGAATAGAAACTTGATTCACAAACATGGAAGGTCTTGCTTGCCTCCATTCTTTCTCTATGATTCAAAGTCTCTTTTAAATACTCACCTCCTTCCTTTGGAAGGATTAGTGAATGTATTTAAAAGATAGAACTTTTGAGAGAAAATTGTTTGTATCATGTTAACAGTCAGTAGGCCACCCTTGGTAGGCAACTGACTGCTTAACATCCAATTCATCTTGTTAACTGCTACTCATCTTGGAGAGTGGGGACTTGAAGAAAAGCCCTGAAAGGTTGAAGATAGAGATCTTGCTTGAAGATGAAGATTGATGCTTGCTAGAAGCTTGTAGATGTTTTGAAGATGACTTGAAGATAGAAGATGATGGAGCTTGCTGTGCAGGGTTGCTGTTTGCTGTTTATAAGTATTTGATGTATTGTTTGAGTTTCCCTGACTGTATTGTTTTCCAGTTAACCTGTTAGGTTGAAGTGAAGTTATTTCACTTTGCCTGTTGTTTTCTAGGTTCGAGGTTGAGTGGGACTCCCTTGCCTCGCTTGTATTGCTGCATTCATGCATATTTTACTGTTTTATTGTATCTGTTGTTGTTTTTCCATTTATTCCCTTAGGATCTCTGTTTCTCTCTGCGCAAGAGAGGAACATGATAGACATTAGGTCTTAACCCATGCATGATAACATTAGGTCAGTTTGGTTCCCTTTTCAACCATAGGTTAGAGTTCTGTCTCTTCTTTCTCAAAACAAACAGAAAAAAACAATAAATATTTCCAACATAATAAAAGACACTTCTTCCGTAAAAGAATGTGAACTCATCAAAACGTCATTTTTGTCCGCTTGGACCAGTAACCAGGAAAACCCTGTTTCAGAAGGAGATAAAAACAACCAAGACAGACTTGTGTCGTACGTGGCCCGAACTACGTTTGCTCTGATCTTTCATGTTGTATGAAAGTACGTAGGCATAGGATGCGATATCCTAGCGAGCAACCTTCCCCTCCTTTCCCGTAGGTAGGCGAACTACGTTGACTCTGATTTCTCGTTCCAGACGGGAATACGTAGGCATAAAGTGTGATACTTTGCCGAGTCATCTTATTTTCTTTTAACCCCAAACCTGTAGAGTAGATAGAATAACAATCCGTACCAGAAAACAAGCGTGGATCCCGTCGAGTACGACGGACGTGAGGGGTGCTAATACCTTCCCCTTGCGTAACCGACTCCCGAATCCAGGATTTGGTTGCGATGACCATTCCTTTCCCGTCTTTGCGGTAGGTTTACTTCGAGCGTTTCCTTTCCCTCTGTTGGGATAAATAACGCACGGTGGCGACTCTTCTGTTCAGTCGGCGCCGATTTTCGCAGTAGCGACAATATGGTAATCTTCGAAGCGGGGCCAGATGTTCTGACTCGTCTTGCCAGAAAGGGAGATCGGTTGAGTTAGCATGAAGTGGTGGTCGTGGAGTATGACTTCCTCTGAGTTTCGGTTTGGCTTTAATTCTATTTTAGGTCTTGTGTAACAATTCACATAACTGATTCTTTACTTTCTCTCACAGATTAAGTAGGTTGCCGCGACCGGAGGAGCTCTAGGAATCTTTTACTTATGGTTCTAAAGAGCTCAAATTTCAGCAAATGTCGGAGTGTCAGAAATGCGACTTTGGGCTTCGTACATTTGATTTTGTGGAGAAATTCGAAACTACAAATCGAGACCTTGGGTAAATGGTGACATGCTAGGAGTTGCAGCTTGTCTTGCTCTGGTGTGGGCAGTTCTTTTTGGGATATGCAAATGCGTGCCGCTTTGTGCGAGAAGATCAAATGATGGTGCTACTGATGCGAGGGACGATGAATTTCTCAGCATTGGCAGCAATAATTCAGTCTGTTAGCAAGCAAACTCCTCAAAAGGTCAAAGGAGGGATCATCTGAAGGGTCGCCATAACTACTTGTTATTTCTTTAATATCAACACATATATAATCACCGTGGGCTGATGGATAGTAGAGAACATGTGTAATTGGATAGAACTAAATGCCTTAAGTACCATGAAGTTCAATCCCTCTACTTCTTGAAACAAAAGTAACGAACTCTTGTAACTCTGGTAGCATATTGTATATACTCTTAATAATGAGAACAAATTTTGGACGTAATATGAGCTTTATGAGAACCAATGAGCCTTGGTAGTTCAAAAAAATCCTTGTAGAATAATCTTACTGTTCCTTTCAATATCTCTGAATTTACGTATCACCCTTACGGTATTAAAAGTAATTTGATATGTCGAGCACTTGACAAATATGTGAGAGGTCTTGGATGAAATAACATAGTGATGTTTGACTTCACGTGATTTAAAAAGTGTGACTTCAGTTGTTGCTTTTTTTAATAAGTAATCGAAAATGAAATCTTCCAAGCTCAACGTGAATTAATCTTTAATGAATAGAAAGCTAAGATTTTTAATCCATCTCAGACGAGTTTGAACAAAAGAAACGCTTAGACCCACACTCCGAATTGAACTTTAATCTCTTGTTCACAATAACCATTCTTAGAAATTCAATCCATAAGTCTTTGCCTATAAAGGAAACGTCTTGAAAAACTTCAATGATGAATAAAGTTGAAGTGTATAGGGACTTGGCGAAGTCCTAATATAATAAGTCCCTTGCTAACCAATATGGGCTCTTGTATGAATGATAAGCAAACCTAATTACACGACCCTTCAGTAATGATGCGAACAAATTCAACCATCTTTTCGTTAACCGCCTCGGGATAGCACCACCATCATTAATTCAGGAGAAAAAATGAGGGAGTTCTAAGTGTTCAAGACTCTTTTAAATCAGAATTCACCGGTTGTGTCTCAGCGGTGCTTGATTTTAAGAATTTGTAATTGAGAAAAACTATATCTGCGCAAACTGGTTAGTGATAATAAACATGCACAAAAGTAAAGAGATAACATGTAAGAAAATCCACAAGGGGGTGGAATCTTAAGGTCAAAAATTAGGGTGTGACAGATGCCCCTATTTAAGTTACTTCTATCCGGAGATATGGAGATTGAATTCTTCGTCTCGACGAGATACGAGGGACTTAAATACAAACATTGCACGGATTTTTGGCCCTAAGAAGCCACCGAATGCAAATGATTTGTAATGATATGGAGATGCAAGACAGACGGTCCTGTGGAGGAAAGATTCCATAGGGGAAAAAACTAGACACAACACACGGGAAGAACAAGCTCAACAAAGAGAGACTCCATGGGGAAATATCAACAACCATTGAGGAATCTCCAAAAATAAAGATATAATACATAATACCAAGCAAAATGGTGACCTGGATAATGGGTGAGAATCACGAAATTGAAGGATAACCTGCTACCAATGGGTGGTAGCCTAAGCAGTCGGTGATAACCAAAATGAACTTTCTTGATCGAAACACAATTTAGCTTCTTAATTGAGTATTCCATTTGAGGAGAGTGGAAAAGAATAAACCTCCCCGAGCGTCATGGTCTGGATGCCATGAGCTGGTATCAGTTTCTTGAAATAAACCTCCCCGAGCGTCATGGTCTGGATACCATGAGCTGGTATCAACTTCTTGAAATAAACCTCCCCGAGCGTCATGGTCTGGATGCCATGAGCCGGTCTAAGTTTCTTGAAATAAACCTCCCCGAGCGTCATGGTCAGGATGCCATGAGTTGGTCTCAGTTTCTTGAAATAAACCTCCCCGAGTGTCATGGTCTGGATGCCATGAGCTGGTCTCAGTTTCTTGAAATAAACCTCCCCGAGCGTCATGGTCTGGATGCCATGAGCTGGTCTCAGTTTCTTGAAATAAACCTCCCCGACCGTCATGGTCAGGATGCCATGAGCTGGTCTCAGTTTCTTGAAATAAACCTCCCCGAGCATCATGGTCTGGATGCCATGAGCTGGTCTCAGTTTCTTGAAATAAACCTCCCCGGGCGTCATGGTCTGGATGCCATGAGCTGGTCTCAATTTCTTGAAATAAACCTCCCCGAGCGCCATGGTCTGGATGCCATGGGCTGGTCTCAGTTTCTTGAAATAAACCTCCCCGAGCGTCATAGTCTGGATGCCATGAGCTGGTCTCAGTTTCTACCTGCAATGATGAAGACTCGTGAGAGCATCTTCACAGGGGATTAAAATATCATTGTAGATTGTGGAACTTTTAGTGGTAATTCATATTATAATAGAGATCGTAAAGCTTCACCGGGGATCTTCAGAAGAGATGTAAGCCGGTTGATTTAAAAATGTGTCTTCTCAAGTAAAGAGATCAAGTGTAATAAACTTCATCGAATTTCTCGGGAGATATGCCGTTTGATGGAGTTAATCTTGTGTAGTGAACTCACTGGGGAATTATATTGCTGTGGAGCATCCTTGTTATAGCTGTAAAAGCATGCATTCTTTGTAGTGTAAAGATAAGTATTTGTAATGTCTTCGACGCACTTCTTTGACGGATTTTCGGAGAGATCCTGTTTGATAAGTTGATAATCTTGACAAACCCCCTGGGGATGGGCAAAACGGCTGGAGACTGCCTTTTGTCGTTTTGAATAAGATCCGGATCAAAACAAGTTGCTCAAATAAAGAGGCCGCTCACAGTTCAGATATAAATTTTTGAGAATATTGTTGGAGAAGTATATGTCTCCAGATAATAATCTTCAAAAAGAACCTCTTGGGTAGCAAAGTGCAAAATAAATGCACGCTTAATCCGGATTCAAAAGCCTGGAGATATCCACAGTGATTGTCAAGGACCGAAGTTCACTTCGGGAAATAACCGAAGAGAAACTGTTAAACAAGACTCGACCATTGAGGCATGAACTCAAATGGGATTTAGCTAAAGCAACCGTCTTCCACGAGGATCAAAATCCGTGGGGAAATAGAAATATTGCACTTCTTCTGCCTAGGGATGACAACCCTACTTGGAAGGAGAAGACACACCCAGTCACTTGGCAATAAACACGACCAAAGCGACAGAACTGACAAATACAAAGATGCAATAATGCAAATGCTATGCTATCTATCTTTATGCTATGCGTATGCCTATGTTGACAAAAAAATGACAAGAGGCAACCGGAGATGAAATGAAATATCTCGGAATGAACATTCGACCAATCTTCCAAGATAGAAGTACTACTGGGGATAGGTGGAGAACCGGATACGGGATCTCACTTCTGCTTCAAGGCTTCAAAACTTTCTTTCGGGGAATAGAAAATATTCTGCTTGGGGACAAAACACCTTGATCTTACTTGAAGGATTGTCAAGATGAAAATCAGTTATCCTGTTGAAGATGGGAATAAAGATCTGCTGGAAATGAATCCATCTCATAATTGGAGAAATTTCATGGATAAAATAAATATCCACCTGACTGGAGAGATTTATACTGGAGTTGTAGAAGGAGATCTGAACTGATGTTTCACAGGGGATAAAATAAATATCCACTTCAATGGGGAAACTTTGGTCATCATAGTTGTTTAATATGTCCGAGTCGAAACTTCAATGTGGATGAAATAAACATCTGTTTCACTAGAGAGGTGAAGCTAATCAGTTCATTGGGAATTCTCAGGTCACCCACTAGTGTTTTCTTGCGCTGAAAATATTCGTTACAAAATTGTCACAACCCTCTTCGACTCTCAAGTGCCCCAAGTTGCCCGGTTCATGAGAAAAAAAGTCATCTTGAGAGGATTTTACAGAAAACATGTTGTCCAAATGCCCCACTGTTTTCAAACTCTCGGAGAGATTCGTTGAATCTCGACGTAACTGCCCCCGATTGACGGTATCATGACTAAGTTTTCAAAAATAGCTCTTTTGGCGAAGTTAAATTTGCACAGAACAAACCACTTGGAAATAACTTGCCCCAGGTTAGCAGAATCTTTGGATTCAAAGAAATTGAACTCTGTCGTCGATGCTTATATGCAATCCTTTTATGATATCGAGCAAAGTTGGCAGGTCAGAAATGTTAATTCCGAAACTGTTAATGCAACATACATGTCTGTCTTGAAGTTTTGAAAAGAGATATCACGGTAACTTGTGACAAAATCACTAGTTAGGATATAATTTTAATTTTATAAGGTCAATACCAAATTTGAGCATAACTCATAGGAGTCAGGAAACAATGTCTCATCGAGTATGCTTTCGAACTAAACCTTACCTCAATTAGGACTTTTGAGGGTTGTATTTGGGCTTAGTTTATGATTTGTAAAACAGAGGATAAGGGTCAAAGTATATTTGTGCCCACCTAATTTTTTTGAAGATGCTCATTCTTTTTTTTTTTGATACCCTACCCCAGGTTTAAAAAAACGAGGTTTTGATTTGGGAAAAAGAATCCTTCGTCAAGGCTCGAAAGGTTAAATATTTCTGGTGTTTAGGAGATTTGAAACAATGCCTTACATCATCAGTAGGGTTTTTATTCAAAAGCATACAACGAGAGATCCTGTGTTTTACTTCGTCATCCTCCTCCCAATTCTCTATTAGAGAAAGAGATCGGGTAAAGTCGGCATTATAAATTGCAAAAAATGATTTGAGAGTGAAATCGAATGGACTTCTTCAAGACAAACATTTTATTGCATTAATTATTCAAAATAACCAATTCTACAAGCCAAACATGCTTTTATAAATCAAAGAAATGAAATACACATAAGCAAACAGAATGAAAAGCTAGACAATCCCTTTCTCTTGGATTTTAATAAGTCTTCATATGGAATGGAGAGGCTTACAGAATCGTCTGATATGTAGCCTTCAGATTCATCTTCAGACACTATATTGATATGAGCTTCCCAAATAACCCTCGATCATGTTTACTGAGGACGAACCATGCAGAGGTAATGGGTTGTCCTGCACATTAGGATTGGAATCCTTAAATGATAGGATCCCGCACCTAATGAGTCTCTGGACGTCTACTTTCATACCAAAACAGCTCTCGATATCATGACCTGGAGCTCCCTGATGGTAAGGACAAAATCTGTCAGCTCTATATGAAGGAGGGGGGCTTCTTGCGAACCTCGGGTGGAGCTCTTGTCTGAATATGACCTTTCTAGATCAATGCTGGGAACAAATAAGCATACTTCATAGGGAGGGATCAAAGTTCATTTTCCTGTATACGCGGCCCTGATTCTGTTGAGGAGATTGTGGACTTTGTTGATACTGTGGTTGTGGTTGATAAGCTGGAGCGTTGAATACAGGTGATACTGCAGCAACCTAACGTGGCGATGAATACCTTTTTCTGAATTGCCCTCATTGTACAACATTTACATCTTGCTCTTTTTTCTTCATAAAACCGCTCCCATAGGTCTTAGCACTATTAGGAGCACTTCCCTCCTTGGCCAATCTTCCTTCACGAACTCCCTCTTCCAAACGCATTCCTATATCTACCATCTCGGTGAAGTCACCGGGTACACTTGCTACCATTTTCTCATAAAAGAACGGACCTAGAGTCTTTAGAAAAATCTTGGTCATTTCCTTTTCTTCCAATGGCGGTATGACTTGGGCGGCTAACACGCGCCAACGTTGAGCATATTTCTTGAAGTTCTCTTTGTCTCTCTGAGTCATAGCCCTCAACTGAGCACGGTCAGGAGCCATGTCCACATTATATTTGTATTGTTTGATGAAGGCTGCACCCAGATCATTGAAAGTTCGAACCTTCGTACTATCCAATCCCATATACCACTTAAGCATAGCGCCCATCAAACTATCTTGGAAATAATGGATAAGCAATTGATCATTGTCAATTTGTGCAGACATTTTCCTAGCATACATGATGAGATGACTTTGAGGACAAATATTTCCTTTGTACTTCTTAAAATTAGGGACCTTAAACTTTGGGGGAACCTTGACATTCGAAACCAAACATAAGTCAGAAGCACTCTTTCCAAACAAATCCTTTCCATGAAAAGCTTTTAATTCTTTTTGAATCTCAGAAAATTGGTCCTGAAATCCATCCATCCTTTCTTCAAAACCCACAGTTTCACTGGGTGTCCTATGGAAAATTGGTTCGTCTAGGACACATGGAGTAGTATTCATTTTCGGAGGCGTCGTAGTCATCATAGCAGTTGCAGGAATGGTTTGAACAATGGTTATGGCAGGGCCCTCAAGAACAGGTGGGCGATAGCCAGCAGAAGTGAAATGAGGAGGCATTCCCCACGGGAAACCTGTCGGCATGTTGTAGGTCACTTCAGCAACAGTAGACACCACTGGGATCGGTGTTGACACAACCTCGGAGATAACAGTCCTTGGAACATCCTGATTGTTGAGCACAGACTGGTTGGACAGAGCTTCAACTAAACCATTCAATCTCTCCAAGCTTTCTTTCGGGATTGCAACTTCATCACGGAGCACCTTGTTCTCTTGTTCAAGTTGATCCATCTTCTGTCCTCGACCGGCTCGAGTGTTGTAAGTGTGATTTAGCTTGTCTGTTAAGATGAAGCGAGAGTGAGACCCCCCAGAATGCAAAGGATGTTATGCTGATGCAAAATGCGAAATGCAAATGCAAGAATGCAAAACGAAAGGTTTCATGGAACTCAAGTATTTATAAACGTCACAGAGTACCCAAAGAAAACTCTATTATTTTTTGATATCGATTACAAATAAAAATTCTCATAAGAGTCATGACCTAATAGCTAAATAAAAGCTAATAAAGTCCTAAGGAAGTCTTTCATCGTGCTTGTTGATTTGCTCTTCTATCTGGACTTTCTTGAATATAAGTTATTCACGATCAACTTCTAAGGAGTATTTTGATAGAGGAAAATAAATCCTCCATCTCTCTTCTTTTCTTTGCTGGAAAATAAGGAGGGAATCCCTCGTTTATTTGGATCTTCAATATTGATGAAAGTCTTGATGGGATCTTCTAACTTCCTTAAGTCATCCAGGTTAGGACTCTTAAAAGATTATTTCAAAATATTTCCTTTTGTAATCCCCATTGGTTCTATAATGTTTACAAATAAACTCGGAGTTCCATGAAACCGATGCAATATGATGCTTTATGGATGCAACAAACATAGGTAAGCACATAGAGACACAAAGACAAACAAACAAGAAAGTACTAGGTTTGCAACGAGAATGGAGCAAAGGGTATACCCATTTCCAAAGGATGCAGACTAAAGGTTGATTGTACCTGTAGAACAAGGTTCTAAAGAGTTCCCAAAATCATTAGTCCATATTTCGAATATTATCAATTTCCCGACTGACTCAGTGGTTAATAATATTCTTAAGAGAACCTCTTTTGAGTGTAGTATCGCGTAGCAACTATTTCGGGACTACTCCCTCATAGTCCTCGCACTACATCCTAATAAAGGTCAAAGTGGGGTTAAAGGTAACTACGGTCCTCAGTATCATGGACTCCAATCGAAAATAGTAAAAGTTTTCACGACTATACTCGTTCAACCGAACCATTTTAGAAAGGGTCTCAACTGAGCGGTGATTCTCGAGTCAACTTGGTCGGGACTCACTCCCTATAAGCCTCGTCGAATATCTCACCATCTTATCATAATTTCACTCAAGTCTGGGTGTAGGACTTTATCTCACCACTCGAAGATATCATCCCAAAAACAATAAAACAAAATATACAAATAAGCAATTAAGCAAATATAGAACAAGCATAATAAACAAGTTAGGGAAACCCACTGAAGAGTTCCCAGTGAAGTCACCATTTCTGTCGCGGTGAAATTTGGATACCAAACTATTGATTAGCTTGAATCTTAATTCATTTGCAACCAAACTTTAATTTGTCCAAAGGAAGGGAAAAAGATCGAATTACCCACAATGCAATGCAAATGCTAGAGAGTTATAGGTTCGGGGGTTGGTTAAACTTAGGGAAGGTGCTAGCATCCTAAGTTTCTATAGTACTCTACAGGAACCTCTTGTTTTATATTATTTATTACTAAGGGTCATCTTCTTAAGGATGAAAGGCCTATGGGGTTTATTTCTAAGTATACTCGACAAGATATCGCATCTTGTGCCTACATATCCTGACGGGAATGGAATCAGAGTATTTGTAGTTCCCCTAAAGGGTTTGAGAAGATCTTTGACTGTGGTCAAAGTTCCTACGGGATAAGGTATGTTAATCCATTGGGTCTAGGAGAAAAGACGAATTGTCATCTCGAAGAAGAGGACTTGACTTAGCCACCACAACTTGTAGGAAAATTGATTGTATTGTTATGAGGTAGGAGATTTATATCTCGATTGTCAAGATGACTTATGTCTTATTCTCTAATGTGTTTGAAAAGTTTGATTGAGTTGATATGTTTTTGTTTCTATGTTGTGAAAATAAAAGATAAAGATCCTCCTATTGGTAGGATCTACCTTAAGAGATCAACTTGAATGGGATCAAGGATCAACAGAGATTATGATGCAAATGATGTGCATACGCGCAAGTTTTACGTTACGCGCAAGTTTTTCCTTTGGACATTATGCAATGCGATAAGATAAATTGCGGATAAAGATAAATTACAGATAAAGTAAAAGCAGATAAGTAAACTCATACACTGACGCATGAAAGCGCTGAGTGAGCGTGTGAATTATGAGTGCAGATCGGAGTGGAATCGAAGCGGGGACGTATGGAAGTGTGCACGATTGATTAATTTGAGATATTGTTTTAGGCGAATTGATTTTAGGTGAGGTTTATGAGAAATTATATTAAAGGGTGAATTGGTTTTTTTATTAGTAAAATTTTCAATTAAGTGATTCTAGATAGAAATGATTTTAAATAAGCAAACTTATTAAATAAATTGGTTTTAGTTATTATTAAATAAAAGTTAATTTAAATAAAAGGTTATTATTATGAGTAAATATGAAATGAGTTTTGATTAATATGATTAAAGATCAAAGTTAATAACTTTATATTAAATAAAATAGTTGTTATTGTTATTAGATAAAAGCTATTAAGAAAAAAGGTTTTTTTGGTAGTATAAAAAAAGAGTGGTGATTAAAATTATTATTGATAAAAAACTGTTAAATAGATTAAAGGTTAATTAGTTAAAAAGTTATTAATTAGAAAAATATAAGTCAATAAAAGAAAAGGGTTTACTAATTCATTTTAATTAAAAGATGGCTGATTAAAAAGTTAATTAATTAAAAAAATTGATTGAATAAATGAATTAATTTTAAAAGATCATTAGCTACTTTAGTAAAAACGAGTGATTAAAAAAAGGCTCAATTAGTTAATTAAGTATTAAATTAAAAAAGTGTCAATTGGATGATTATCTTAATTTAATATATTAAATATTAGAATGATTATTAGGTTGATTAAATTAAAATATTAGTGGTGGTTAATTAGGTTAAGTTGGTTTAACGGTGGGTTAAAGAAGTGTTTAACGAGGGGATTAGGGGGGCGTGCGGTTGCCGTGTGGATGCGCAGGAGAGGGTTTAGCGTGAGGGTGCTTGTGTGGATCGCTGGATTAGTTCAGGCAGGATCGCATAGTGATAATGGTGAGGGTGTGTGGTAAGTGTGTGTGTGCACCTATACATGATTATTACAATAGCAGAAATACAAAATAAACAAATTCTTCCCTCTGTCCGTCGATTCTTCTTCTTCATTTCGCTTCTCCCTCATCTCATATTCTTCCTCGCCTTCAATCCTTCCTCCTTCTCTTGTCCTTTTTTGCGATCCTCCTTGTCTCGAGAACTAGAGCCGATGGTGCTTGCGGCAGTGTGAGGATTTGAAGGCGATTTCTGCGGCGACAGCGATTTTGCAGCGAAGGTTTGCATCGCGATTTCACGGTGGAGGAAGATAAAAGATAAGTGTTCTCTGACTTTCCTCTTCACAAGCTTTTAGGGTTTTACGAATTGGGATCCTTTGGGAGGTTTCTGGACTGCTGTTTGTGAATGCTGAATTGTTACGAATTGGTGGATTTTTTCCGAGTCTGTATCGCTGTCGAATTTCTCCCTTTTATAAGCTTCAAGTAAAATTTCTGTTTAAAACCCGAGTTAATGGCTTTGAATGCCAAGAATATTTGTTTTGAATACTTTCTGCTTTAGTCTCAGACAACATTGAAAATCTTCCTTTTATGTCTGATTATGCCTGTATGCTTGTTAAAGAAAATCCTCTTTCACGCGATTATGCTGTAAACACTCTTTTGAATGTTTTGATTTCCTGGACATGTTGTTCCTGAAAATTAAAACCTGCCATGTTGTCTTGATTTACCGTGTTTCCAGTAGGGGAGTCTTCTTAGTTAATTTCTACTTTGAATCTGACTTGCGAATTATTGTTTGGCAGGGTCAGTAATGATTAATTTGGGCCAAGGAAATCTAACGGCCTCGGAGTGGTTTCCTGCTAGCTGTGGTATAATGAAGTTGGTGAGTCCAAGGCATCAGTTTGTTGGAAGCAGGCCTGAACATTGAAACACGCTTGTGCTTCTAAGGTGCCTCAAGGATCCTCGAGTGATTATCAACATCCAAAGCTATCAATCGAGAATCCTCTCAGTTTCATAAGAGGTAAAGAGCAATGACCTTGATTAAACTTGATAAAACCCTCATGTAATTTTATTGACTTATCATCTCCGTTTCTTTGATACTAGGACGTCAACGCTTTTCTAAACATGGCATAACAAAGTTACCCCCTGTGGGGGCCGTCCATTCATGACCTCAAATACCTCAATTGATGCTCATCTTGGCCCGAGTCGCAGCAACGCGCCACAAAGGATGCCCATTTGTAATCAACTTCCAATCCGTCACTGTTGTCAGATGCTCCGTGGTTTTGCGACTTGTCGAAGGTGTGTTTCCTGCCCAAAGTTGCTAGATTAATTCAAGCTCAATGGTTTTGATTTTGTTTGCTATCCTGGTAGCTACTTTCATAAGTTGCTCTTGCTGGATTTGAAATAAAGAGGGATAAGCCTCTGATATGTACACATAATAGTTGCTGCTTCCTGTTATAATTGGGCATTAAGTTCATTTGTTTGCATGAGTTTCTTTTTCAAATTTCTCATTTCTTTGCCCTGTTCTATAGGTTTTTATCATGGCTCAATTTAGATAGAATTGTTGAATGGATATGGTAATCTTTGAAGCGGGGCCAGATGGTCGGACTCGTCTTGCCAGAAAGGGAGATGGGTTGAGTCAGCATGAAGTGGTGGTCATGTAGTACAACTTCCTCTGAGTTTCGGTTTGGCTTTAATTCTATTTTAGCTCTTGTGTAACAATTCACATAACTGATTCTTTACTTTCTCTCACAAATTAAGTAGGTTTCCGCGACCGGAAGAGCTCTATGAATATTTTACTTATGGTTCTAAAGAGCTCAAATTTCAGCAAATGTCAGAGTGTCGGAAATGCGACTTTGGGCTTCATACATTTGATTTTGTGGAGAAATTCGAAACGGCAAATCGAGACCTTGGGTAAATGACGACATGCTAGGAGTTGCAGCTTGTCTTGCTCTGGTGTGGGCAGTTCTTTTTAGGATATGCAAATATGCGCCGGTTTGTGCGGGAAGATCAAATGATGGTGCTACTGATGCGAGGGACGATAAATTTCTCAGCATTTGCAGCAATCATTCAGTCTGTTTGTAAGCAAACTCCTCAAAATGTCAAAGGAGGGATCTGCTGAAGGGTCGCCATAACTACTTGTTATTTCTTTAATATCAACACATATATAATCACTGTGGGCTGGTGGATAGTAGAGAACATGTGTAATTGGATAGAACTAAATGCCTTAAGTACCATGAAGTTCAATCCCTCTACTTCTTGAAACAAAAGTAACAAACTCTTGTAACTCTGGTAGCATATTGTATATACTCTTAATAATGAGAACAAATTTTGGACGTAATATGAGCTTTATGAGAACCAATGAGCCTTGGTAGTTCAAAAAAATCCTTGTAGAATAATCTTACTGTTCCTTTCAATATCTATGAATTTACGTATCACCCTTACGGTATTAAAAGTAATTTGATATGTCGAGCACTTGACAAATATGTGAGAGGTCTTTGATGAAATAACATAGTGATGTTTGACTTCACGTGATTTGAAAAGTGTGACTTCAGTTGTTGCTTTTTTAATAAGTAATCGAAAATGAAATCTTCCAAGCTCAACGTGAATTAATCTTTAATGAACAGAAAGCTAAGAGTTTTAATCCATCTCGGATGAGTTTGAACAAAAGAAAGGCTTAGACCCACACTCTGAATTCAACTTTAATCTCTGGTTCACAATAACCATTCTTAGAAATTCAATCCATAAGTCTTTGCCTATAAAGGAAACGTCTTGAAAAACTTCAATGATGAATATAGTTGAAGTGTATAGGGACTTGGCGAAGTCCTAATATAATAAGTCCCTTGCTGACCAATATGGGCTCTTGTACGAAAGATAAGCAAACCTAATTACGCGACCCTTCAGTAATGATGCGAACAAATTCAACCATCTTTTCGTTAACCTCCTCGGGATAGCACCACCATCATTAATTCAGGATAAAAAATGAGGGAGTCCTAAGTGTTCACGACTCTTTTAAATCAGAATTCACCGGTTGCGTCTCAGCGGTGCTTGATTTTAAGAATCTGTAATTGAGAAAAGCTGCATCTGCGCAAACTGGTTAATGATAATAAGGATACACAACAGTAAAGAGATAACACGTAAGAAAATCCACAAGGGGGTGGAATTTTAAGGTCAAAAATTAGGGTGTGACACTTGGCGAGCGACCTTCCCCACTTTCACCCGTAGTTTTCCGAACTACGTTGACTCTGACTTTCCCATTGCACGAGGGAATGCGTAGTCATGGAGCGGCGATGCTCTATCGAGTCTCTTTTCTTTTCTTTTTCCCCGTGAGCCTGCAGCTTTGATAGTTTTACACCCTTTTAGATAGACAACAAGCGTGGATCCCGTCGAGTACGACGGACGTGAGGGGTGCTCATACCTTCCTCTTGCATAACCGACTCCTGAACCCAAGATTTGATTGCGATGACCTGTCTTATTCCCTTTTCATAGGTTTTCTCGGATCGTTTCCTTTCCCTCTCTTTGAGATAAATAACGAGCGACGACGACTCTTCTGTTTTTCCGTCGGCCCTCTTCACAGCGATGCGACAACTGGCGACTCTGCTGGGGAATTTTCCCATCCCCTATGCGAGTCAATCCTAGCGCTTGTTTGTTTTATCTTTGGGTGTGTATATATGTGCATTATGTATTTGCATTTTTATTGCTTTATTGCATTTTACTTTCATTACTGTCATATATCATGTTGTTGTGTTGGGGAGGGGGGTGTTCCATGGAGAGATAAGCCAAAACCCAGGCTTGAGAATAACCTTAGCATTAGAGTGAATCAGCAAAGGATCATGGATCAGATTCATGCCGAACTTCAAGAATTCCGTGACCGAATGGCCCAATTCATGGATATGATGCAGGGGGTCACCAACGACCAAGAGCAGTTAAGAACGTTGGTCCAGCCTTTGGTGTCAAGGGTTGAGGGGAATGGGATTCTTCACGGAGGGCTTACTGCTGTACCTCCTCCAGCTGACAACAGCAAATGTCGTCCCAACAACGGTTATCCCTCCGGGCGGAGGAAACCATACTAGAATTCCTATCCCAGTTCCAATAGGCGACGTGCAGGGTAACAATGGTCCCCGGTGGGAACACGACGAACAAGATGATGTCTTCTCCATGGGAGACCTTGGAGCAGGATTACAATCTGACTCTGATAGAAGGTTCAAGGCAATAGAAGAAAAGATGAGGAGCCTTGAAAACCAGAATGCTATGGGTCTTGATATGTCGAATCTAGGACTGATTCCAGGATTGAGAATTCCTCTAAAGTTTAAAGTTCCGGATTTCGAAAAATACAAGGGAACAACATGTCCAAGGTTGCATCTTTGCTCCTATTTCCAAAAGATGTCGGCTTACTCGGATGATGAGAAATTACTCATGCATTTTTTTCAAGATAGTCTGTCGGGACCATCCCACGAATGGTATATGGGCTTAGAGTCTGTTAATATCAGGAGTTGGAGGGATTTAGCAGAGGCTTTCGTCAAGCACTACCAGTACAATAGTGACTTAGCGCCGAATCGAGTACAACTTCAGAATTTATCGTATAGGAGTAACGAGTGTTTTAAGGAGTACGCCCAGCAATGGCGTGAACTTGCCGCCAGAGTTCAACCTCCCATGGTGGAGACATAACTGATTGATCTATTTGTGGCCACATTACCCAGAATTTATTATGAAAAATTGGTGGGAAGTATGTCTGGCAGTTTTTCTGATCTGATTATTACCGGCGAGAGGGTTGAGAACAATATCAAAATGGGAAAGATCCAAGTTGCTTTTGATTCGTCTAAAGATGCAAAGAAGCCTTATGCTGGGAAGGAAGGAGAAACTAATGTTGTATCTGCTCCAACTGCTGCTCAACAGTCAGCCCGGTACCGACAACCTTATGCTCCTCAGCAGCAAAAATATCGGCGCCAGAATCAGAATAGGCCTCGCAACAATTTGGAAAGAAGGAATGCTCCTCTTCATCCAATTCCTGTGCCGTATAGCCAGCTTCTGCCACATCTAATTCAGAACTCATTGGTGGAGCCCAAGACTCTCAAGCCGCCGCCAGAGCCAAAACCTCCCGAATATGATCTCAGTGTTTAATACAAATATCATGGAGGATCCATGGGACACTCAACTGAAGATTGCAAAGATTTTCAAGCCAAAGTGCAGCAGTTGATTAACAAAGAGTACATATCCTTTCCCGAAGGAAATTTGGTTGTGCACGTCGACCTCTCATCTGATTGAGTTTGAAGATGGCTGATCCAGCAGCAAATTAAGATTTGAAAGCCCGGTTCCCAGAAGCTGTCAATCTTTTTATCATGTCATTTCTTTGCATTTGTAGTTTCTTTTCTGTTTAAGTGCAAATTTCATTTGTAAGATGTGTTTGTGGTTGATTGATGATGAAAATGAAATGAATATGCATGTTTTGATTAAATCCATTCGTGTTCACTCAATGCTTTTTATTGATGTCAAACGCTTATTTAAGCGGAATCCGAGGGAGGATGACAAAGTTGAAAAGACGCAAAGCTTCCGATTGTATGCTTTTGAATAAAACCTCTACTAATGATGTACATGCATTGTTTCAAATCCCTAAACACCGGAGAGATAAGGAGTTAATCCCTGGTTAACCCCTTTGAGCCTAGTAGTAGGAGTTTCTTTCTAAAAACGAAAAACCCCCAATCTTAACTTGGGGTAGGGTAGGTGTCAGTTAATTTGGCCGAGCATCCAAATTGCAAAAGGGAGTGTTCCCGTTCGAGGATCAACCACACCTGTATAGGTCGTACCTAAAGGACCACAATGGTTATCCAAGGAGTGAGACAGTCACAATTCTTCCAACGAGTCAGACAAGCTGGTGTCGCACGATTTGTTCTTGAGAAAAATTAATCAAAAGAAAAGAAAAATATATAAAAAAACCCGCTAAGTCGATAACTTGAAAACAAGTGGCTTAGGCAAAAATTAGGGCATCCAGCTGGACTTCAAGAGAAGATATACTCCAAAGAGTCAGTCCAGGAAAAAAATAGGGAAATCGAAAAAATGACGAAAAAACAAGTCGTGTGATTCCAGACACCAAAGACAAAAAGCGAGTGACTGTCACTCCGAAAACTTGTGGTTTCCTAAATCATCACTCCTGTCATTCAAACTTTGAGAGATGAGTGCTTGTGTTGAATTAGCTGAATATAGGATTGAAGAACATCAAGAAGAATGGGTGAGTTAAAACAAACTTAGAGCCTTATATCCTTTCCTTCTATAACCGTGAACCTGACCAAGTTACCACCTTCAAAAGTCCTAATTGAAGCAGATTTGTTTCGAAAGCATACTTTGGTGAAGATTGCGTCGAAACTGACTCCTAAAAGGATACTTCTTACCTTGTAGGTATTGATATTAACATTTTGATAAGTGATTCATTCACTATGTTACAACTTTTTCCAGTGAACAGACTTGGATTTCAAAACTGTCATATGCATTGAAATAATATTATCATTTGTAAAACGAATTGTTTTACATGCGAGTAAGCACTTGACATCAGGAGAGCTTCTACAATGCGAAGTTTGATCGAGTTAAGATGCAAAACGCCGGAGAGCTCCGTCTAGAAGGGGCATGCTAAATGATCATATAAGGGGAGTCAGCCATTCCAAGATTCAGTTAATCTGGGGCAACCAGGTCGAGATTCGTCAAATCTCTCGAAGGCCAATCAAAGACTCCATTTCCTAAGGTCTGTTAATCTGGGGAAATTAGGTTGAGATTTGATAAATCTCTCGAAGTCAGAGGCACTTCTCCAAATTATCCAATCAGGGGAAAATTCATTTCAAGGCCGGGGCAGGCCACCCCAAGAGCACAACAGCTATCCTTATCCAAAAAGGAAATTAACTTGAAGTACCTCTTTGAGGTTCAAAGTGCTAAAGCAGTCCATATCAAACCGTTAGAGTACAGAGATATCAGGTTTCATTTTGAGGAAGTTTTTTCACAGAGATCCCACGGGCGGGGGCAAAATTGAAAGGAATTGTTCCTCTCCATATCTTCAGAGCTTATCACAGTTAGTCAACCAGGGGCGAATCCTTTCATGGTACAGATTCTGGGGCAAGCCATCTCAAGGTCGTCTCATGGCAAGCTTTTATTTTCAGGATGAACTGTCCCAGAGATCAGACTGGGGAAAGTTGAACTACACTGGGGCCGTTACTCAAACGAGTGTATTCTCCTCAGCCAAAGTTGAGTGTCGGGGAATCGTGTTGTCACCTCACCAAGTAGCCTGAACCTGTTACCTGTTAAAACTGTGTAACCAAAATCATTTCCAAAGCCCAATTCTTGTCTGGAAAACCAGAGATCGATTCCCGTCTGATACCCGAAACCAGGAGTCAGTTCTCGTCTGACCTGTTTTGTAGTCATTTCTTGTCTGACCTGTTTTTGGCAAACCTTCAAACCAATCATTGTCTGGTCAATCCTTCGGTAAACACTAGTTCCCGCCTGGTACATGTTAGTTTTTAAACCGGTTCCCGCCTGGTCGCCCATTCTTTAGCCTACTGTTTAACCAGTCCTCATCTGGAAAACACAATTTCAAAGTCCAGTTCTTGTCTGGCAAACCAGAAATTAGTTCCTATCTGATGTCCAAAACCAAAATCAGTTCGTGTCTGATAAGTCTCCATGAACTCCAGTTCTCGCCTGGTAGTCAGTTCTCATCTGACCTATTTTGTGGAACTCCAGTTCTCGTCTAGTAGTCAGTTCTCGTCTGACCTTTCTTTAGAATCCAGTTCTCGTCTGGTAGTCAGTTCTCATCTGACCTATTTTATAGAACCCAGTTCTCGACTAGTAGTCAGTTCTCGCCTGACCCGTTTTAAAATCCAGTTCTCGTCTGGAAGACTCTTTTTCATAACCCAGTTCTCGCCTGGTAGTCAGTTCCTGCCTGACAACTTAACCTTTTGCCACTAGTTCATGTCTGGTAGTCCACCCCCGAATACTAGTTCTCGTCTAGTAATTACCGTTAAAAGCCACTTTTGTTGGTAACTTGAAATAAATCCAATTACCATAAACCCGATCCTATCTATAAACCAAACGCCCAACCGTACTTGGCACACTCTAGTTCTCGTCTGGAAAACCGTTTTAAAGTCCAGTTCTTGTCTAGCATGTCATTCTTTCGAAGCTCAGTCCCCGTATGATAAGCCTTCATGGAATACCAGTTCTCATCTAGTAGACATCGTTTGAGTCCATTTCTCGCCTGGTAAATGCCAGTTGTTCAAACCAGTACCTGTCCGGTTACCTTTTCTTCAGCCTACAATGTAAACTCTAGTACTCTTCTGATGGTCGGCTGTCTTCAACACCAGTTCCTGGTTGGTGAAAAGCGTTTTAAGGTCCAGTTCTTGTTTGGAAAAACAAAATCAGCTCATGTTTAACGTAAAAAACAAGAACCCAGTTCTCGTCTGGTAGTCAGTTCTTGCCTGACCTGTTTTGAAGAACTTCAGTTCTTTCCTGGTAGTCAGTTCTCGCCTGACCTGTTTTTAGAACTCATATCTCGTCTGGTAGTCATTTCTCACCTAACCTGTTTTGTAGACTCTAATTCTCGTCTAGTAATCAGTTCTCGCCCGACTATGTTTTTGAAGAACTCAATTCTCTCCTGGTTGTCAGTTCTCGCCTGACCTATCTAATTCAGATCCATGGTTTGTTTTCCCCAGCAAAAGTCCAATCGTAATTGGCATGTCCTAGTCATCCCCAGCGGAGTTGGTTTCGTCTCTTCAACATTTATTTTGCTGAAATGGTTCTTTTGCATGTGCATTGTGCACAACATTCTCCCAAACGCGTAGCATTTCCATTTCGTATGGAGCATTACGCCATATTCAAACATGTGCATTTGAAACATAAGTCAGGTTGTTACCTCTTGTTTCCAATTGTAACCCCCAACAAAATTTCTACGGTTTCTTTTTGCGGTTGGCAAATATTTGGGTTCTGTTGTATTCAGCCACCTTTTACATTGAATGTTTGAAATCCGTTCGCTTTTCATCTCTTCAGGTCCAAGTCGCTTGAATAGGGCCAGCTGTTGTACCCCAAAATTTAACCAACCCCTTTTCTTAATCATTGGCATATGTTTCATTGCATTCTAGCATCTTGCATTTGCATAGCATAGTTTCTTACAGGGGATCAAGTGTTTTTATATGTCCTATCTAAGAGGAGAGCCTTATTGACCACAAGCTCAAGCAGAGGCATTGGTAGAGGTTGCTATGTGGTTCTCATCATCATGAAGATATCTGAGCTCCTAGAGAGGAGGGGTGTGCCACAGCATTATCAAAGAACGATCAAAGGGTTGTCAGGGGGTCCATGAGGTTTCACCATTGGTAGAGGCATGAGGTAGAAGCTTGTTGAGTACCTCAAAGGTCATGGTGGAGTTGGAATGGTCACTCAGTTCATCTAAGCAATGCCTATGCAAAAAGGGTTAAATTAGGGTTTCATTTTTAATCAGGATAAATTTGTTTTTTTGGAGCAAGACTTATTTCCATGGTCTTCCATATGTCCTAAGGTGTTTGGGGATGGGATATTGATCATCAATTTTAATTAGAAGGGCTTCAATTGATCAGTCAATTGAAAATCAGGAGATATGGGGAAAAAGTCAACTGTGCAGTGAAAAAGTCAACTCCTGACTTTTTGAGGTCAAGATCATGATCATCAAGTTCAGTATGGCCAATGGATGGAATTTGATCAAGAAACGTCAAGGGAATCATGAAAAATTAAGAATTGTTGAAAGTTGCTATTTTGGGGAATTAGGGTTTTAGAAACCTTCTATTTTTGGAAAGTTTTATGGTTGAAGTAGCCATCTCCAAGGCCATTTTTCTTCATGATCAAGGTTTCAAATGGAATTGGGTCAAACATCAAAGTTGTTCCTTGTATTTCAAGCTTTCATTTGAGTACCAATTCATCATCATATGATACTTGGAGCTCAAGTTATGATCTATCAAAGTTGGGGATTCAATGACTTCAAAATTGTTAAGTTTGGACAGATTTTTGCACCGCTTTGCAAGCCAATTTCCAACACGTTCTTGATGTCAAGTGAGACTTTGTCCCAAATTAAAGTTATAGATCATGTTTTAAGCTTTCCAAAAAGTCCTAGAAGTCCTCCATATGATTTGTGAAGCTCAAGTTATGGATGCACAAAGTTGAGGAAAAATAAGCCAAATCCATAACTTAGAATTTTTTCTAAGTTATTCATGAACAGCTTGCATGGCATGATTTTCAACATCATTTTTCATGGTCTTCCAATCCTCAAATCAAGATGATTTTAACATGGAATTTTTTCTACTCCATGCCCTCTTTCATTTGAACACAAGATCTAAGCAAATGGAGTTTTGTGCATCAAGTTATCAATGCTTAAAGTTGATGGTTTGAACATATTTTCAAGGCATATGTTACAAAGACATTTTGACATATTTGTATTTCAATCATGCAGCCTGATACACTCCTCAAGCCATGCGCATGATGCTAGTCTTGAAGCACACCAAACATTTCCCAAACTAGCCAAACACCCAATGTACCATTTTTATCCATTTTTCAAATCCTTTGCCCAAACAAGAAAGAGACAAGCTATCCTTTCATTCTGACCTTGGCAGCCACAGCAAACATGTTTGTTTTCCCTCACAAGAAATCAATAAGAAGATAAGGATGCAAGCTGCTCATGTACTTTGTTCATCATACACCCTTGATTCACAAAAACACCATGGAAATGCAAATCTGCCCCTTCATTTTTCACCATGGTAAAGCTTGCCATTTTACCCTTTTCACTTGATATTTAAGCTAAACAACAGCCAAGAGAACCCTAGCCACCACTCTCCATAAAAAAAACAGAAGTTGAGCATTCTTCCAACTCTCTCATTTTTTGTGAACCATTTCAAATCTTTCAAAACACCAAAAAACTGTCTGGTGCAAACTGCACACCAGCAGCCCTTTTAACCATAAAATCACCTCAGAAATCATCCACACAACCTCAAAATCATGTTTAGAAGGTGTTGCAACCATTAAACCATCCAAAAACACCATAACTCAAAAAGTCAACTTCCCACACCATGAATATTGAGTTTCCTGCATAAACCAACAAAACTCACTGCCTAGATCAGTTTGGATCTCTTTGACACTTTTAACACCACATATTTATGTTGTACCAACTGTCCAAGTCATTAAAAACTAGATGGAACAACACTTGTTAGAGCTGTCATCAAGGATAACTCATTACTTTAAGAAGAAGTAACTTCAAAGCTTGCAAAGAATCAACTTGTGGAGGAGCTGTTTTGAAGCTTGCATCAAAAGGTGGATATCTTGCTCAAAGTATTTCTCAATCAAAGGTAATAGCTTATTTTGGAGGTCTACAAGAGGTATGTGACTTCAAACTCTCTCATTGATATGCATGAGTTAAAATGTCTTGAATCATTAGATCATGTTGAACTTGGTTTGTGCTTGCTGTCACAAAGTTGTGACCATCATGTGAAACATATAATGAATTGATTATTTGATGTTAAGCTTGCATCTGTTTCTATTTGAACTTGGTTTTATGCTAAGATTTGGTTGTGCTTGCTATCATGAAGTGGTAATTGTCATTTGAAGCAATATAGTGAATTGGTGTTTGATTGTTGGCATTATAATGGCCAAACTGCTACTGTCATGAGATTTGTGGATTGACTTGTTATCTTTAGCTCTCTACACATGTTGGATCTGTTATGTTGCTAACCCATGAGGACAAGCTGTTTATACAATCTAGATGAGAACAGGTTGTAAGAGTTGTTTTGATTTCTGTTTGAGTTTTGTTTTTTTTTGTTGTAAAAGCATGGTAGGGGAATTCATCATGTATGTTATTTGAACTTTAATTTATTGGTTATAACTTTGTTGTCTAAACCATTAAAAGTTTTTTTTGCTTAGATGTTATTACCATAATCCTGTTGGGAGCATTTGGTATTCTGGTAGATCAACTAAGGTATAGTGTTGCATCCTGAGTGCTGCCATGTTGAATACCTTTCATTTGTGAGCTTAACCTTGAATTTGTCCAGCTTAGTATAGTTACGCTAGGGCTGTCTTTGAGGTTTGTTGATTTAAGACATGCTGTTGGAAGTTATTTTTGAGCTATTTATTCATTGTTTGAAAGGCTTAAGTGGATAGAGGATTTTCTAACTGTCATGAGGGCTAAGACCGTAGTGGCCTCATTTCTGATGTGATCCTAAGGAAGTTATATTTGGAGTAGAGTTGGAGAGCTAGTAATGCAGCCATTGAGAGTTTGGTTTGAGTGTCTCAAGTGCTGCCTGTTTATGTGAACTTTGACCTAGATTGGTGTAGTGCTGTTTAGATCCTCACCATGTGTATCACCACAAAAACCTGTCGTCTTTAACTGTTCTTGAGGTTTGAGTGATAACAACTCTTATGTGGTTGTTGCTATGGTTGGTTCCACATATTAGAATCAGTTTATGCTATGGTTTCCATATGAGGAGTTTTTTTTTTACAAGAGAGAGTTGTTACTATAGAACAGTCTGAATTCATGAACAGACTCTGTTGCCATTTGGTTTTGGTATTGTGCTTGCTGTCCAGTTTTTGTGAAAAGGTTTATCAACTTGGTTTTCTCATCAATTTTGCCTTAATCCCTTCGAGAATTTATATAGGATCATCTCAATGCCTTTGTTTCTAGTTTTCTAGTTTGGCTATGATTTTGTCTTAGTAAGATTGAGAGCTCTCATCTAACAGTTTTGAACTAGTGTGTGAGTGCGACATTGTGATGATAGGATGCAAAACTGGATTAGGGATTTCAGCATAAATAATGTTGTCAATGTCTGGCGATATAGGATAAAAGAAATGGTATAAATGTCTATAAAAGAAATGAATGAATAATCAGTTCAGTGTGAAAAAAGAGCATTAAGAGAAGTATGAAATGTTATATGATTCACATGCCAAAACTTTTCCTAATACATGACGTTTGGTGAGGTCTATCATAAGTTCATCAAACGTTATCTTGAAAACTTTGGAAACAATATTCGGCCTATTGTGTGCTTTTAAGTTTTCCTTTGAAAGCAATCACGTTATCTCAGGCCAAGTGAGGTTGCACGTAAATGTAATAAATAAATCAGAAAAACGAAGTGCACTTGAGATAGCCATACCGTCAAAGTAAAGTTGATTCATGTAACGTTTTCCCCCAACATAGGAAGACGGCAAGACAACTATTCACCCCATCTTGTTTTATTGGTTTTGTTGAGAACTTCCATGAGCCTCATTAAGTTGCCTATACTTGCCAACTTGCAGTTTGGATTAATTCTTTCTCGTCCACTCGAGATGCTCCGTTTCCATTAATGTGTATCCATCAACCAAAAATTATTGGAATAGTCTCCTTGAACTCAACAGTGTTTTTGCCTCTTCAGTTTGTGCGTGCAAGCGGAAGGATAGCCAATCATTGATGGTTTGACAATTTTGCTTCGTAACACCCTTCTGATGTATGAAGTTGTGGAGTATGCTTGACCTATATCCATCTTCACCATAAGGAAAAGTCGAAGGGTATTGATACGCCAATTAAGCTGGGTGGAATTTGTCAATCCTCTGTAATTGTCCATCACGCTGCTAAACTATAATGTCTCTTTTCGACGCGGAATCTATATCCCCAAATATTAAAGCCGCTACTTTAGACATAGTCGAGCAATTATAAATGCAACTGTCTGCGGATCTTTCAGAGATTAACCTCAGTTTTAAATCCTGATAAGTGTTATTCTTCAACATGTCTCTTGCCATGCGAAAAGCTTTAGCATGAGGGTTTTATTCATCCAACATGAATTTGAGTGTTTTACTATGGAACTGTCTATGTATTTATTCTCACTGGAAAAAAAGAAACAAATCAAAAGTTATGGATAAACCAAAAATGAAGATGTTGTGTCATTAATAGAAACATATTAAGAATGTAACCTAAAACACCCCATTTTGTTGACAATTTCATTGTCGGTGTTGTGGATATATATTTATGCATATTTAGGCTTTTGACTAATTTCAGGAAGCAAGGTTCCAATTCAATGGCATGTCTGAACATGAAACCGCAAAGTTGGTGGACCCCTTCCCCCCTTGTGTTGGATGTATCAAATTTCATGCCCAGAGAAGTGAACGAAAGCATTGCATTATAGGTGCGAATGTTGGATTAAAAACTCTTAGTATGCTGGCAGTCATGATCAAACAGAAGTTTCTGCAATTGAGGTGGTGGAGGCTTAAGCACTGGAAGTACAACTTTTCCTCCCTTGCAACACAATTTGAACTTTGGAACGGTTGAGTGTCTGGCCTTATCTGCACGCTCTTGATACCACATAACGATGCGACAATGTTGGCATTCCCATAAGAATCTCCAATGCCCGAATATTCTGAAAATAAATGTAACAGTCAAAGTTATGTTACGCCATCAGTAAGGTATAAATAAATGTTTAAGTAATATTTTGGTTGAATTAAAATTATTGTAATGATATGTAATGGGAAATCATTTGAACCTTGAGTGTAAGAACTTCCTAACGGGAGAGAGTGTTCTTCTTCATCTCTAGAACTGTTATAAATCGTGTCCTCATCACCAGAATTATCCAATTAGTTTGTGTCTGAAGTGGCATGAGTCCTAATGTTTGGCATGACTTCAATACCAGACGTTACAGGCTGCAGAATGACTTGTCGTTCAATGATACCATTGTGATGACGTGGTGTGACAGGGTTAAATTCGGTGATCAGACTAATGCTCGAGGGAAATGGTATTCTAGGCCTTTTGAATTTTTGATTGTGCAAGTGATGACGATCAGATGAATGAGTATGTAGTGTATTTGATAAGTCTTTAGTCGGCAGTGTAATTAATTGAGTTCGAGACATTGAGGCCGGAGTGTTAAATGTTGAAGAATTTCCTTGTTGAACATTGCTCTCTTTGTTGCAATGGTTTTGTTTGATTTTTTTGTTGTATATATAAAGTTTTCTTTTCTCTTTGGAAATAGCAGATGCAATAGTGTTCTTGATATTATTTGAATCCTCTATTGTAGGTTTTTATAATCCTGTTTGTAGATATTAAAATCATTATCGAAAGAAAAAGCATTACAATCTTGAATACCCTTAATATTGGGAAGGAAGTTGTTATCAGTATATGGAAAGAAGGTTAAACACAATTATCTTTAATGCTTCATGTTTTCATTATCCAGGTTGATGATAGTATCCACAACTCTCGTAAATTTGGAAAGTTTGGGAAGTTGAGTATATGTATTAGCAGATAAAAATAGTTGAAATGTGGTTGGTGTATTTGTTCATGCTTCCATATCGATTAAGGTGTTAAGTGTTAAGGACATTGCCATGAGGAAAATACATTATGCAAGTAGTCCATAAGAATGTGGCGTGTTCAATTGTTGTTAATGAAAAATGTGATGTGGAAAACAATTATTAGCAGCACATTTCATAGATGTCGAAGGAATAATAAATCTAAAAATAATAGTAAAAGGAGAGGAGTTGACAAAACCTTAGAAATACAGTCTATACACAATCTGTTGGGGAAATGTGTCTAATTGTTGGAAGGAGAGAAAGTATATAAAATATTGTAATTGAAAGTGATGACGTGATGTATTAGGTTGCAATTGAGTACCTAAGAAAATATGGAAGTAAAGTTGTAATGATGCAGGGATTTTGCAATTAAAATTAATATCACAGACCCCATACAGGACATGACATATGTATTTGGTAGGAGGAACAAATATATAAACAATGTAGTGTTTGTCCTGATTTCATTTGTGTATGGACGAATGAATAATGCAGTATACCATAAAATTGAGGTATGATACAATGTAGCATAAACTGATGGATAACATGTAAGGAATGAATTAATTCATATTATGGATATTTGAAGAAGGTATCATACTATGAAAGCATAGGGTATGGCATGGTACAAAGGTATAAAATTTGTTATGGATATTCAAATTTGGATCAAAGAATACATAATGAAAAAAAGTTGACATAATATGTAGTGCAAATATATAAATACACATTAAAGAGTCGGTGCTTAGGAGATGCATAAAAGCATTGTTTTGACATCAAGAAATTATATTATAAATTACATAGGTATCTTCATAACAAAATAAAACATTAAAGGTAGAATGTTGTTTTCACAAAAGAGACTATAGATTGGCATTCTAAGACAGCAGCAGGATGTATAATACTAATGTTCTATTGGTGCAAGCATTACTTCTCCAATTTAATGATCTTCTTAAGTTTGGTGGACGAATTTTGAGAATCGTCCAACTCATTTGATATTGCAGATGCATCAGAATCAGTTGTTGCAACCCTCTTCGAAGCAGTGGAAGGCGTAACCAGATCAAGAATAAAGTTGGAAGTAACATCAATTTCCTGAACATCATATATAATTAATAGTCAATTATATGAAGTCGATATAACACAAAATGAAATGAAAGTGAATAATTGAATGAGTTAAAGTTGTAAGTTACAACAACTAATTCCCATTCCCCTATTAGAACGACATCAGAAACGCTTTCGACCATCTAAAAAAAAAAGGTAACAAATAATTCGATTAATAGACAACATTATAAATGTGTCAAAATATAAGGAATCATATAAATAATACATCTATACATACATGCAACATGTTATCTTTTACCGGAGATATTGAATTTATCTATTTGGAAAAGGAAGACAAAGAATATGTCAGGATTAAAGTTGTCAAATCGTAGAATGAATATGTATAGTTAGATTTTTTAATGCCGGTTCAAGTGCTAGTGATGATTCAAGCTGTTTGGTGACAGTTTCATCCTGATACATGGAGACGATTGATGCATTCTTCCATGATGGTTGCCGCTTAACTTTGAATGCCAGCTTCAACCCAACCAAAGCATTAAGTGCTAAAGGGTATTCGAGCGAGTCGGTGACTCCGACCTAATTTAAACAGGTGTCATACCCCAAATTTTGACCCCTAGATCACATCATCATTCTAGGAGCATCCACTTTGTTTATCTAACCTTAACCCCTTTCAAGTTTGATCTTTGTCAAGATGCAGGTGAATTGGGGTTTCACACAGTTAGGAATCAGGGTTTCTATGGATTGATCAGTCAAGGTTTTGGATTGATCCTCCACATAATAAGTCTCTATATCATCAAGTATATCACATTGGATCAAGTATGAATCCAATTTGAGATTGTCACCCAAGAAAGAAGAACATTGTAGTACATGAACCTAAATTAGGGTTTCTTGATGAAAAGTCAACTACAACTTTCAATTTTGATCTAGAGAGGTATCCAATGAAGGAGTCATGGTCCATAAGGCTCATATGACCCAAAGAAGTCTACACAAGAAGTTTCAAGTCCTTAGGGAACCCAAAACACCGACAGTCGATTCAGAGGTTTTCGATTGTTCATTTCGTCTGACTGAAAAGTCAACCCATTGACCAACAAGGTTTTGACCCAAAATTAAAGCCAATTATGTTCCCAACATCATTTCATATTTTATCATGAAGTTTGGTGACCATTTGATCAAGAATTGAGAAGTAATCTAAAAGTCGGGAAATTAGGGTTTTGAAAAGGGCCAAGCCATAACTCCTTAACCACATATCCAAATGGAGTGGTTCAAAGCTTGTCGAAAAGGTCTCAATCAAAAATGGTATCACAACTCATGAGCATAAAATGAATGGATTTTGAGTTATGAGCAAAAACAAGGCAAGAGGGAAAAAAACATTTGGAAAATTTTCACGCTTTTTGGTTTGCAAGTCAAATTTTCAGTCAACTTCACGGGGATTTTTGACATAGTTTCACTTAGAATTTGAACTTCAAGTAAACATGAAACTTGTAGATCATATTTGGGGCTTTCCAAAAAGCACAAGAGCATTTTCTCAGCCCATATGGTTAGGTAGAATTGAAGGAAGCAAGTTGGAGGTTTATCATGTCACCAAACTAAGTGCAGCTCATGTCAGTTGATGCATAAACCATCATAGATCCTCTAACTACTTAGTTAAATTGTTACATGATGTTTAGAGACTTGTTTTATGATAGTACAAGAGGTTACCAACAAGCAAAACCAGATTTTTGGACTTTGAATTTGTTTAATCAAGAAAAGTACAACTAAGTACACCATGAAAGAGAAACTTTTGGCTCAAAACCTGCTGCAGCCTAGCTACCACATCAGTTCTATCTTCTTTTCACCTTAGCATCATCTATTTTTAGGCTGTATTGATGCTAGACTACATTGGAAACTTGTGCAATAATCAAATACAAAATCACAAGATTGATCTTGCTTGCGTTTCCCTCCAAAATGCAAAGATTGTGCAAAAAGATCTAAACTGGCTATGCCACTTGATCCCTCACTTTCCTTATAAATAGAACCTCACCCTCACATCAAAGACACATAATATCAAGCAAGAAACTAGGCTAAATCTCTCTCATCATTTTGATCTCAACCTTCTTGCAACATTGTGAGTTGGCTCCTTGAAGCATAAAAACTGTCTTAGCAAAACTCTATGCAAAACCATTTCCAGCCATCAAACACTTCTTCTAATACTTCAAATGCATCATAAATGAAGTATTGAAGTTATTCCAACCATCACTTTCACCAAAAAATCCCTCCTCCAAAAAGTCAACTGTCAAAGCCAAATAGTTTGACTTTCTGCACTTTGGAAGCTAGAACACTGTCCATCTCATTTCTAGATGTTCTAACCCTTCAAATACTACACATACAAGTTTCTTGTTCTGTCCAAACACATATTGTACTTCTGTAACCATATTTCAGAGATCTGCCCTTGGAAGTTCTTGGTTTTTACTAGCCAAAACCATCTTGCTACAAAAACAGTCATTTAGAAGGAACTTGGACCACTTGAATAGCACATTTTAAACATCTTGGTATTGCTCAAATCATCTTAATTCAACTGAGATTATTGTAGAGAAAGCTTGCTTAGGAACTCTTCAACAGGTAAGTTCTTGCAACTACCTATTCTTAGCATCATGTCTATTTTTGATGTACACTAGTTTTGAACATGTTTAGGATTTGTTTTAGGTCATGTATGAACCTTGGTTGGCTTTTGAATTTTTGTCTTGATGACTGTCATTTTGTTTTGCTTGCTAGTGTACTTGAAAACCTCATTTCCATGTGCAATGTTGTATCTCTGGTTTAGGTTAAGTGTTGGATGTTTATAAACATCATTTGTATGATGTATGTAATGTGTATGAACCATTATGTATTGTGTATCATGTCTAAATAACCCTACAGCTTTGAAAATGCAAAGTTGACACCATTTTGACCATGCTATCATGTTTTAAATTGGAAGCACTATCATCATAAACCAACATCACCATTGTTTTCCTTGTAGAAAAATACACGAGTTTGGTTTTTATTTCTTTAATTTTCATTGAGTATTCTTGAAGTTATGATGTTCATGCAAGTTAAGGTTTGGTAAGGCTTGGTTCTGGCCAAGGTGCCTTGGGCCTGCCTAGAACCGTCTTCAAGCTTATCATTTAATTTAGGGGGATGATACATTGGATGTATCACCACCCCAGTGGTTTACCATATGCGCGTGTGTTACCTTTGCCTTGCCAAAACCTGAGTTCGATCCTGGCTGATCAACTCTTTTGTGTTTTTTCCCAATTTATGAGATTTATACCATATTATCTTCTGCTTAAGTTTTACAAATATGCGCTTTAGCTAGCTTGGTAATTGTTTTAACCTGCAAGAGAGGGTGCGCGTGTTCAATCCTTATGGAAGACATTTAATACTTTTTATCACTTTGTTTTTCTTATTTTTCTTTGCAAATTAATTTAATCATAACTTTCTTGATTTTCATCATTTTTGTACCATTCCTTTTGCAAATTACTCTTTGGCATGTCTCTTTTCAATAAGTGAGGAAAGAATTCAAAAATTATCATTTTTGAAATACTTTAGTCCACTTGAAAGACATAACCTTTTTAGGGTTTTACACTTGTTTTCATGAACTTCCTTGGTTCAACATTTGATTTTCTTACTTGTTTGATCTTGAGTAAGTCACCCTTGGATACGTAACATGTTTGTATACATGTGAATCATTACTCTATCATATTTTTTCTTGTATTTATAAATGTATGAACATGAAAGCTATGTCTTGAAACTTTTGTTTGATTTGTGAGGTGTTTCTTAATGCTGTAACCTCATGAGCATAATACCTTACCCTTATTCTAATTCTAACAAATTAACTAATCCTAATTCTAACTAATTAATTATTCTAATTCTAATCTATTTTCTAAATAAAAATCTAATCTAATTTCTAATATAAATTCTATTCTAATTTCTAATTAAATTCTAATTAATTTCAAAATTAAATTCTAATTCTATTTTCTAAATAAATTCTAATTAATTCCTAAATTGAATTCTAATTATTTTTTCTAAATTAAAATTCTAATATAAATAATTAATATTAAAAATATATTATATTAACATTATCTTAAAATAAAATCATAAAACAAAAATAATGATAAATAATAAAAAAGAAAGCCACGTGTCACAAATTCATTGGGCAAAAAGGTAAAAATTTTGAAAATTCACCATTTGTCAAATAAATATGCTAAATAATAAAGATTAATCATTCTCGACGTTTTGACGAAAATATAAAAATAACTCGGATGAACATGAACAAAAATCGAGTGACAAAGGTGCTTGAAAAATTAGTTTATTTTTGCTGAAAAATACATTACGCTGTACAAGCAAGGTAAATCAAAAAATAAAGTCGGGCGAATGAAAAATTTGAAACAGGTAGGACAAATTTAGGATATGACACCCTTAAGTTCTACTTCTAAGAAATCTTAAAATATATTTTAATTTTCCCAGCAACATCAGGGTACGAGGTTCGTAAGCTCCCCCTAAGTCTAATAGTTCAAAGTTGAGTTCTTAGAACCCACCCTAAGTACCATTTTCAAGAAAACTACAATTTTTAACTTTCTTAGCAACATCAGAATACGAGTTTTCTAAACTCCTTCTGAGTCTAATAAGCTAAGGTTGAGGTTTGTTAGCTCCCCCTTAATTTTATATATAAGAAAAGTTAAAATTATTTACCCGGGCAAGATAACCACAGAAAATATTGAAAGACTAAATGAACAATACTATTAACATGTGAAGCATTGAGTCTGAAGGGTATAAATTCATATTTAAATACTTTTATATTGCTCCCCATTTTGGCACATCAAAAAGGTTAAACGAAAGATGGGACAATTAAAAATAGAAAAACATTTAAAGCAACTGAAATTCAGAAATGAAGAATCTAAAGATGGTCAGAAGTCCTTTATAGGGTTTATAGCAGTCGGCGTCAAGTAAATGCAGTGTCCCAAGATGGTCAAATATTGTTAATAGTTGGTTCACATATGCACTTGAGTGAATACTTAAAGCTCTCTATAAAATCAGATCGGTAAGGAGTCCTCAAAAGTGCATCTAGTTTTTCAAAAACTCTTCAATCACAAAATAGTTATGAAGATAAAATCTCATAACTGTATGCCTCACAAGAGTGAGAGACGCAGTATTGTAAGAGAGTTTGAATTACTGAAGAAAGTTGAATTAGTAAGAAAGAGACGTTTGGAAACCAAGGAACGTTCTGCACAACTTCAAGTAGATGCAGCAAGTGAGAATTAGAAACTAAAGGAAAATAAAGGCGCTCATAGGCTACCTACATAGCACATACTTTAGGATTAAAAGAGCACATAACTGCTTATGAAGATCTTTCTTCGATGATGAGGAAGTGAATTAATAATGGAAGGAATATGTTTGTAACACAGAGAAAGATGAGTGAAGCAATAAAAAAGACTAGTGTCATACCCTAATTTTTTACCCCTAAGATCTCACTTCATTCAACATATTCATCATTACATATGTGTGTGTCTTTAGGTATCACTAACCATATCAAATGCAAGATGTGTGTGCTTGTTTGCTTTATAGTTTAGGTGGTCCCACAAGGTCTCAAGCATATGAATTATCAAAGGATGGACATCATATTCAAACATCTCAAGTCCTTTATTCTTCCATGAAGATCAAGAGGTCTCATTCATCAATAATCAAGTACAAGACTGCCTCATCTCAAGATCAATAAGGCTCAAGACCTCAGATGCACCTAAATTAAGGTTTTTACCTAATTCAATCCCTGGTTGACTTTTGGAGCAAGGCAAGATCCACTACCTCAAGACATGTCTCAATGACCGCAAATGTATCATATTAATCTAAATAGATTGGTTTATAAGCAATGCAAAATTTCAAGTTCATCTTGTCCACGAACTATGGTTTATGATGAAACGTCAATTATACCTTTGACTTTTTATCAAGACATGACTTAATACACTCAAAAACACCTTTAGAGTCCATCCATAGTATTCAATTAGCTCAAGGGTTTGATTTCATTGAAGATTACAAAGTTCAAGTTCATCTAATAAAGAGTTAACTCCTAATCAAAGTCAAGTTTGACTTTTAACTTTCTTGGTCAAACATGGGTTCCTTAAGTCAAGAATGATGATAGTATGTGATTTTAGTCATGATCAATTAAGATAAATCAAGAAATATGAGGTTACTTGCGAAAAGAGCAACATTGAAGAATTTGAAAATTTTCTAAGTTATGAAAGATCATGATTTTTGTCCAACTTGTCAAGGCCATAACTTCCAATCCAAGTAACCATTTTCTTTTCTCCAAAGACCAAATCGAATAGTTTGTTATGTACTACAACTTTTTCCTTGAGGATGCTTTCCCAAAAAGTGCATAAATTAAGAGATATGAAGCCATGAAGTTAGAGATTCATCACTTTTTGAACTTGGACACTTAGAAATTTTCAGGCATAATCTTTCTTGTGTTGGAGCCAACTTTAAGGCCATTTTTGTCCATGATCCATATTTATTCAAGACAAACCTTGAACATCAAATTTAAAGTTTGTTATATCAGCTTTCCAAAATGGCTAAGAACATTCATTTATCTTACTTGAGCAAGAAGATATGATTTTCACAAGAAGCCTTATTGCAACTCATTTCTCAAGACAGATTTTCTACACATACTTGTGCTACACAACTTGGATGACCTTTCTAGCTGCATTTCTTCACAATATCAACAACAAAGTCATCATTCACCATTAATGATCAAAACACCAAAGGATGAGATGCAATATGAGAGAATCAAGATCAAAAGATCAGAATTGGTAGCCATGTGAAAATGGAGGCTATGTACCTTGGCACTCAAGTAATACATACCTGACATCACCTATTAGATAATAACATGTATCCTAATCCAATATTTTTCATAAACATCTGAGACATTCTCCTATAAATAAGGCTCAATTTGATGATTCAAAACACACCAAAACATAGCAAGCAACTTGTTTTCTAAGCAATTCTCCTCCTTTCCAAAATTCAAAATCCAAAGAAGTGAAAACTTGAATTCTTACTTCTAAGCAATTTCCACTCAAACCAGTGATCAAAACACTTCACATACATCATGTGTAAGTGATCCAAACACTCATACACTTTCTGTAACATCATAATCATCAACTTCATATCCCACCTTGCACCAAGCTGCAAATTGATTTGGCCAGGAAGTTCCAGAAGGTTTCAAACCAATTCAAGCATTGTAGCACACTCCTTGGAGGTCAAGGAAGTTGTTAGCATCAAGAGATTGCATCTGGAATACTTCTACCAAGGAATTCGATTTTCATTTTTCAAGGTAAGTTACTATAAACTGAACTCTATGGTTCATGCATCATTCTGGATCATTTGAGTTAAAGGCATGTTTGTCATGATGTGGTGATTGCTTTCCCTCAATTAATTTCATTATATCATGAACATATAGAATTTCATTTTGAATATTCAAATTAGGGTTCATACTGGTTTCGGTTTAATTGTGTTAGATACACTGAATATAAATGAAATTCAATGACACCATCAAATTCCTTGTGAAATTTCCAACAACTTTGGTGTTTACATCATGTCATTTGGTCGCGTATTAAGAAAGTTAGCAAATTAAAAACTGGAAGATGATGATGAAGCTCGTGGAAGAAGATGAACATGGGCATGGTGCCGTTTTTTAATGTAAAATATATTTTTACTATATTATTATTATTTTGCAAATAAATCAACGGATGTATTTCCACCCCAGTGGTTAGAGCGTGTGTTTTCAAGGTTTGTGTGTGAACAAGGTCTAGGATTCGAGTCCCCCTTGCCCCAAACCTTTTGATGTTATATTTTTTTAACATTTTTCAACTTCAAACTTAATATATTATCATCAGTGTGCATCATACTATCACCACACGCACATGGCCCAGTGGTAGAATTTTAAGCCCATGACCTTGAGGGCGTGAGTTCAAGCCTTGGTGGGAGCTTTCCCTAATTTTTTATCATTTACTTTCATGGTTTTCTTCACAAGTTCATCAAATTGTTTCACCAAGCAAAATTAATTATTTATTTTTTACAAAAACAATATTTATTTTTTTACATTTTTATTAGGTTGAAAACTAGTACTTTTTAAATTATTTTTCATGTCTTTTCATGATTCCTTTTGATTATTCTCTTGATCTAGTTGCACATGTGTGTTTGTAGAGTCATAATTTACTTTGTCTAAGTTTTGTTTGATGTACATAACATGTTTCCTTGACTTATACATCATTTAAATACCATGGTTACATATTATTTCTTTTCAAAAATACTTTGATACTTTGACTAAATTTGTTTTGGTTGAAACCTTAGGGTTTTGTTCAACTAAACTTTTGAAAACATTATGATACATGACTAGGAATTCCACTTGAGCTTGGATTCCCCAAAGCCCTTGGTTCAACCATGTTCAAATTTCTTGTTCATGTGCTCACCTTCATGAATTTCCATTAGGGTTTTGTTTACCATTGGCTATATTCATCTGGTTTTTAATTCATCTTGAATACATGCTTACTTGAACTTCTTTGTGATTGCTTCAATTGATCAAATCTTTGCTCACATTTTCAAGTATTTCCTTTATTAAATCTCGCCATGATGAAAATGTCTACTTGCTTATACTCATTCACATGTTGATATACCATACTTTATCACAATCATGTTCATTTCATCCTTGATGACTACATTTGTTTAAAAGCTTAATCAGTGTTGTCTTATTTAGTTTCTCTTGGCATTTATGTTTATAAAAAAATACACTCATCTAACTGATGCATTTAAATACTCATCCTTAGTTTAGACCTAGTTTCAACTTTAGGATTCACTTCAAACTACAACTAGTTAAAACCCTAGGGATTCCCTTTGAAGTTTTCAACTTCAATAAAATATTAGGATTCCCCTTGAAGTTTTCAACGTCATTAAAGTCAAAACCATAGCCCCTTTGGGGCTTCAAACCTCAAACTTCAAGTAAAATCATAGCCAACCTTTGGCTTTAAAATTAAAACTTTCCCCCCAGTGATGAGACATGAATCATCTCTATAGAAGATATGTCTCTTCTATTCCCTACAACATAAATCAAACTTTTTTCAAACTTTTTCCATTTAAGTGATGTAAATGGCACACTTGTTGATTCAAAATCCAATCTAGAGTCATTCTCTTATTATGGTACTAAAACACTTCTTTCATTTAAGTGATATAAGTGTCACACTTTTTGATTTTATATCCAAGTCAAGGTCCTTCTCTTAACATGTAAAGATTCATTAAAAGGAAGATATGGCATTACTCTGGATTTTCTACATCTAAGTTTAAAGCTTCTTCTCTTATTATCTTCTTTCTCAAAACGTTTGTGGTCAATAGTTGAGATATCTCCCTTAAGATGACAACTTGTCTCTTCTCTCAAACCCAACAAATCCAATTCCACCCATTAGTAGGTGGAACTATGAGCGCTATGATTTATGAACTTCCTTTTGAGAATACGTAGGCTTAAGATTGTGAGATCTTAGCGAGCATAATAATAAGTAAAACCTTTAGGTCTCTACACCGTTGTCTTAGCTTATCTCAACTTAACATACAAAACATACAAAAACATTTCCCACTCACTCAAAACAGTCAACAAATCCCCAATACATAGCAAATGTCTTAATCAACAGTAACACAAATATACACAAGAGGTTACTGTAGGATACTAAAGATACTTAGGGTGCTAATACATTACCTTAGTATAACCAACCCCAATCCTTGATCTCTTAGTGCATTGTTTTTCATTACACACACTCACGGGTTTATTCATATTTTTTCCCCTTGCCTCCTCTTGGGATAAATTAAAAGTTCACATGTAAAAAAAAGGGCGACCTCGTCGTTGAGAGGAAAATCACAATTGGTACAACTAGGATTAGGATAATTTATTCTACAATCTTATCATTTCTTATGCAATTTTTAATATTCGAAAGAAGTTTCTCTTAATTCAATTTATACACTCAGCTTATCCAGCAAAAACAAGTTTCATTTTACTTTAAATTGTCAATAATGAGTATAACACACAACTGAAATAATTAACATATAAACAACCAGAATTATGATAATTTCACAAGAATAATAACATATAACGATGTAAAGATGATAAGATCCACAAACATAAAGAAATATAAAGATTCACAACCAAAAACATAGAAAAGAGTTCTACATCCTAAACCTAAGGTTCCTTCAACAATTCCATGATTGTCTTAAGATCAGAACCAATTTATTTTTTGCCTCTCAACCACAAACTTGAGTTGAGTGTCCACTGAGAGTTGGTTGCTAGCCACTTGAATTTTCATTACCTCTTGACACTCAGCAACTGCAGTTACTTTAGCTTCAAGATTGAGTAATTGCTTTTGGCTTGTTTCGGTGACTTCCTTTGTTGAGACAATCTTCAGATCCTCAATAACCGAGTTGGCAGATCTTTTGAAGCTTTCCCACTTTGCATTATATGTTGCATAGTCAGTGGATGTGGATCCTTCTTCTATAAGTGTGTTTTCCTCAATAAATAACCCAGTATTAAAAACTTCTAACTAAGAAAGTACATGATTGGGTAGAGGCTTATGGTTAGTTATATGTTGAGATAGTGTGTTTGTATTATTTTTCTAAGTTTCACGTACAGATTCAGTTGAAATAATATTTTCTAAGGCATGATTTGATGGAGATTTATGTTGAGTAGTTTCCTGATGGAATGATGGTAAAGGTTAATTTTGGTCATTGCTTTCTGATTGTTGTTTAGACCCAGCAAACTCGGATCCATCATTGAGATAGTCTTGAACAAGTTGGTCTAAAATGGTTCTGGTGGAGCTGTTTGATGGTGAAACAACATTAATAGGCTTGGCATCCAAACCACTTCCAGTTTCACCAGAAATTGGTGAGGTTGGATTAGTCTGGATGTAAGCATCAATGTTTTGAATGGTTTGGTCAAGGGATGAAGCAGCATTGTCAGATGTTATGAGTGGGGAGGTCTTTGATAAGAAGGAAAAATTAGTTTTTTGAGGGATTATTGATAGGACATATGTTTGATTGGTTTTAACAAGTGATAGTGAGGGATACTTTCTCAGTGAATTATTAAGATTGAAGTCATGAATGGGTTCAACCTCAGTGCATGATCCTACTACTAATGAGACAAGCTCTTCTACAGCTTCTGCTTCATTTTCATTATCAGCTGGACTATCATTTAACCAATTATTGAACTCATCACCCTTCTTAGCAGATACTATTTCAACTTTTGTCTCTGGAGTAAACTTTTCTCCTTCCTTATCTTTCATACCAGTAGTGTCCTTTTTTCATGTTTCAATAAACTCTTGAGTCATCTTAACAACCTCAAGAGAGTATAAAATTAATTCTAACTTCCTTCTAAGTTGTTCTCTTAAGACTTACATGCCTTTCTTTATAACATCTGCTGAGTCCCTAATACGATATTCCTTAATCAATTCTTTAGAAATTACTTCCATACCAGTTAAGACAACAGAAGAGAACCGATTATCAACTTCTTTCAAAACCTGGGCCTTTTTTACATCCCTTACTTCTTCTTCTATCTGACTTAGTTTTGACAATTTTCTTTTCTTTGAAACAAGTATTTCTTTATCCTGATTACTACCATATCCTCCTCTAGTTTTAGTAGGAAGAATGTTAGTAGTTTCTCTGAGCTCTTCAACTTCATGTTGTAGAGCTACCTTGGAGTTTTGAGGATCCTGTTTCTTTCCATACTTTTGAAAAAAATCTTTCTTCCTCTTTCTGAACAGCCTTTTGAGCATCTCTTAACAATTTCTTTCTAACAAGCATAGAAGTAACAGTTTCTTCATCAGATTCATCATAAGATATTACCATCTTCTTTCCTTTTCTCTTAGAGCCATACTAATTTTAAGCCTTGCCAGGGAGTTGAACATGGGCTATATTCACACCACACTCCATCTTAGCCTTTTCAATAAGAATTATGATGACTTCAGGAGAGTCTTCCTTGGTCAGCATTGGAAAGTGATCTAGAAACCTTATTTTCTTATCTTTCCTAATTCTGATAGGGTTAGGAATCATAACAATGTCATTTTCCCTTCTTTCTTTCACATGGGCTAGAATTAATGAAGATAACACACTCCCATAGGCATCATCCAGGCCTTGAGTAGCTCTATAATCTGTCAATGGTTTGATCAATTTACATTGCTAAAAACGTTAAGAAAGTAGCCTTGCATAAGGTGTTGTTCTTTTGACCTTCTTAGTTGAATCCTTGATGGATTCACACATTTTAGCGAAGATGTAACCTGGAAGATATAATCTTTTTTCAGTTGATAGATACCAAAGAAACATCTTATGGTCCCAAGAAATTTGACCAGAACTTCCTTCCCGAGGAATTGAGCAACCATTCAGAATCTTGAACTAAAGATTTTGTATGATATACATGTTCTTAACCTTTCCATATTCATCTTCCTTTACAAATAAAGTCCTATTTGAAGGTGAGAAAAACACTTAGAAGGGGGGGGGGGGGGGGGGGTTGAATAAGGGTTTAGAAAAAATATGGCAATAAAAGCAACACAAGATTTTTATCCTGGTTCGTTGAACTCAACTAATCCAGTCCAGCCTATCAAGGTGATTTGCCTTTCTCCACAAGGACTTAATCCACTATAGTCAAACAGATTACAGTGTCAACCACTAAGAACAACTGTCTTAATCTTCTCAAGAAATTCTGACCATAACTTGGTCTTCTCAAGGAACCTTTTACAAATTAATGTAAACTAAACAAGTGTTTAAGATGCTTCTAAAAAGCTATATCACAAACTGTGATTTTTACACATAGATTAAGAACGAATAAAAACTATTCAGTTTTGAATAAGAATGTTTGTATGAGAGTTGTTGAATAATTTGTTCAAGATTTGTTGGCAATTCGTTAACCTTGAAGAGATGTTGAAGACGTCCTTTTATAGTGTTAAGAGTCCAATGCTTGAAGACTGTACAAGTAAGGTAGCTGTAGCCTTTTGTCTTCACATGACTTTTGCTTTCTCACAAGTAGAATGTTCAGAGAAATGCCTTTTGCCTTAATACTTGTGTCTATCACAAATAAGGAATAGTTACGTTGGAGAGGACGTTGAGAATAGTACCAAGTCTATTCACGTGCTGACATCTTTTCAAACGTAAACAACATCAGATCCTCTGATGTGCTTTTTGTTCTTCAGATCAGATTCAATGATATCAGATTTGCAGCAAAAGTGCTTTAGCGTGAGTGATCTGATTAGAGCATAACTGTTTACCAGAGCGTTTGTACTTGCAGCGTAAACTCTTCATACAAAATCTTCATTTACGCTTCAGATGCTTCTGCAGCTTCTGCTTCAGAGTCTCTTCTGGCAGCGCTCAGAGTCTTCTGATGAGTTGCTTCTGATGCTTCAGAGCTTTGCGTAACTTGCTGTTCAGATTCATTTTGCTTCCATAATGATATTTATTTTAATATCTGAAACACAAAACACTTGAACAAAATTAGAGTATATATTTTCTTAATACAAAATTCCATTAGAGTTATCATTAAAACATAGAGATATAATTAAACACCAATCTGTGTTCTAACAATCTCCCCCTTTTTGATGATGACAAAACATAGGAAATTTTTTTCAATAAAAAGGATAAATATATAACTCCCCCTAAGATCAAGAATCTCCCCCTGAAAGGAATACTCTAATAGAAGAAAATACTTCCCATTTTGCATGAGTATACTATTCAGATTAAGAGCCTGGTTAAAAACTTATGGTTACAATCCTGGTTAGAATATACTTTCTAGAATCAGAGCTTGATTTTCCTTCCAGAATTAGAGCCTGGTAAAATCTTGATTTACTTTCCAGAAATAGAGCCTGGTTTACTCTTACTGATTTTCTTTCCAAGAACAGAGCCTGGTTTATTTTCCATAAATAGAGCCTAATTAACTTCTAGGATCAGAGCCTGGTAATCAAAACTTGGTATGAATTATCAGAGCCTGGTAAACCTGGTTTGAATAAAAATCTGATTTGGGGATTCTCAGGGTAACTTCAATGAATTTTGTCAGATGATACGTTATAGTTCTGAAAGACTAAAATTCAACGTTAGATATAATTTGTTATGTCTGAATTTCATTTTAGTAACTGTTTATATTTGAACAAATAGAATTTCTATTTCTCCCCCCTTTTGTCATAATCAAAAATAAAAATTTTAAAGACAAAGAAAAGGTAAGCAAAAGAAAACAGAATACATCTGATAACATCAACAGATGTAAAACACATAATCAAACAGACATATTCATTCATAGATAATCAGAGTACATCCAAAACATGATTCAGAAAAACAGAAAAAATAACACTCAAAGTGCACAAACATAAGAACTAAGATAAACGTGATGCAAGAAGCTTAAGGATGTGGGTCATCTCAGAAGTAGATTCCTCTTGCTTAGCCATCCATTTCTGTATGTTGTCTGTCTTCTCATCTTATTTTTCCATCCAAGATTTAATTTCAGATTGACCAGCTTCCAGCACAACAATCTTGTCTTCTAGATCTGGATTCTCTTTCTTAACCTCAGAAGAAGTAGAAGGAGCAGATTCAGATGCAGAAGCAGGAGCAGAGTCAATGATCATAGCAGATGCAGATTCTGGAGGCACAGATTCAGATGGTTGGTCAATAATCATCAGAGCTAATGGATTGGTTTCTAGAGTGACTTCAGAAGCAGATTATTCAATAGTCTCAGAAGTAGCAGATACTCCAGAAGCTGAAGGTGCATCCTCAAGAAGCAATGTTGGAGATCTATTCACATTCCATAGCGTCTGTCTAACAACTTTAGCAAATCTAACCTTTGCGTCATCAGAGCAAATGGTCTTCAGATTAGAAGCTACAATGTTGAATCTGGAAATGAACTTAGTCCAGCATTCTTCAGAAGCTTCTGGATTAATGCTTGAGAGACATTCCTCCTTAACAGAGTCTAAACTCATCCTTATTTCTTTCTTGAAATTAGCAAATAAGGCATCAACATCTAATCTGGATTTAGATTTAAGGTAGGCTTCCAGAGGTGATGGTTTGGGTTGTTCAGGTGGAGGTGGTATGATAAAGGTTGGGATAATGAACAGAGGATGAGGATAAGAAGGAAAAGAAGGGTGTTCAGATGAAGAAGTGAAGGCTTTGAATCTGGATGAAGATGAATTTGGAAACAGGAACTGTTTGAAATTTGATGCAGAGGGAATGACATCAAATGGTGTAGAAGTATAGGGGATAAAAACAGAGTTTTGAAAGTGCAGAGGTTCTGATGGAATGATATCTGGTTGTTGTTTTAGATAGTCTTGAAGTATAGAGGGAAGGATAGTTGAAGAAATAGGTTTATATGGAATGGTAGATGCAGGTGCTTCTCTTCTGATATAAAAGTTTTTAAGTTTTAAACCATAAGGAAGGGGATCAAAAGGATGAGGTTTAAAAGAAGCAAATGAAACAAACTCAGATGTTCTTAGTTCATAGCCACTGAGTGAGGGGGTGAGTAAACTTTTGGTGGTAAGTCAGATTCAGATGAATCAGATGATTCAGATGAATGGCACGATGTAGAAGAGACATCAACCAGAGTTGTCAAAGGTTGAATATCTAGGATAACAGAATCAGGTATGAAAGGTTCAGATGGTTGGATAGAGTCTGGTTCAGGATTAGAAGGAATGGATTGTTCTGATTGTGGTGGTTGTTGTTCTGTTGGTTTTGGTTATGATGGTGTTGGTTCAGAAGGTTTTGAAGTTTGTGGTTCTAGTGGGGGAATTTCAGATGTATGTTGTGGTACATATTCTGTTGGTGTGGATACTAGGAGTGTAGAAGGTATTGGTTCAGTGGGAACAGAGTCAATTTGAATTTGTCGTTCAGAGACATTTGGTTGTTCAGGTTGATCAGATGTAATGGGTTCAGATGATGGAGGTGGTTGTACAGATGATTGAGAAGGTATAGAAGTTGTTTGAGTTTGAGAAAGAGAGGGGTTCATGAATAAAGCTAACTGTTGATGATTCTATTGCAATTTCAAAAATAACAGGTAAAGATGAATTAGTACCTGTTTTCTTGACAGACTTGGTTTTTACAGATGAAGCTTCTCTAGAAGCTTTTCTCTTCTTCTTCTTCTTCTTCTTCTTCTTCTTCTTCTGTAGTTCTTCAGCAGTTTTCTATTTCTTCTGACTAGCAGCTTCTTCTGCTTCTAACTGTCTTTTCTTCCTCATATTCTCCTCATAAAAGTATGGTCCAGGTTCTCTAGCCCTCTTAATCAGATCAGCAGGAACTGGAATTCCTTCTGCCTTGCATAACTGAACGTACTCAAGGATAGCATGCCTTTGTTCTTCAACAGAGAAAATAGGATAGTCATCCAAAGGAACTCTCCTCTAACTCACTATTTCTACATTGAGCTTAGCAGGTTTGGATGAAAGTTCTTCAACCACTTTCATTCTTTGCAGACTTTTCCCATTTAAAGGCTTTCCAACTAAATAAGCAAGATCCTCTGTTAATCCAGCTTCTGTCAAGTGAGCAACCAATTGATTCTCTTTCAGAATGTCTGATATCAATCTTCCCATTGGTATCAAGTTTCTGATCTTCTGGTGCTTTGTCTTAACAGTTTCTCTTGACATCTTGATGTGGCTCATCAGATGAGAGAAAAGAAGATATGGCAGATCCACTTTAGTCTTCTGACAAAGACAATACATGAAGTATAGCTGATCAGTGTTGACATAGTTTGGAGAATTTGAAGATTTTCTATGATGAATAAAACCCATGAAAATCTTAGCCCAGATCCTGTAAACTGGCTTTAAATCCTTTACCTTGTTGGAGACTTCACCAGAAGTACAGACTTCAGCATAAACATCTGACATATCAATTCGCCCAGTTGGAAAATTTGTAACTCCATCAGTTTCTTCATACCCAATGAGTTTCCTTATCAGTTCTTCAGTGATGATTATATCTTTTCCCAGAACAGAAGATACAATGAACTTAGGGTAAGTGATTGCATGGATCCAAAACTCTTTCACCAAGGAAGGATACACTGGACCCATCAGTCTGTCAAATAACTTTGTCCAACATTGAGCATCAATAACTGGACAAAGGTCATACCCATTTTTAGCAATGATTCAAAATCCACGATAGATTCACATAACACTTCAAGCTTATCAACTAGAGTAAGTAGGGTTCTCACTGGTTCCTTGAAAGCAACAGTACCCATATTTGCTGAGGAAATAACAGCCATAGTAGATTGGATTTGTTGAGATGTTGATGAAGATGTTGCCATTGTTGAAGAAGTTGCCATTGTTGTTTTTGAAGATTTAGGGTTACGAGCAGTTCTGGGTTTGGGAGAGAGATGAAAGCAATGAAACAAGAAGAAATGCATACAAAGTGTTCGTGAGAGTGAAAAGTGTGAAATGTGTAAAGTTGTGGCATTTATAGAAGAAATTAAGGCACACAAGAGACACACGTTCAACACGCTTGCACTTAGCATTTAATGAAAAGAATATAATCATTTCAAGCAATTAATGATTCTGACAATGGGAGGGAAAACGAGAAACTCAATATTCAAAAACAGTACCTCAAACGTCAATTCAGTATTGTGCACTCCACTTTTTCAAATCTAGAGTGACACGTGTTTGCTTGCATGTGCTTCTGAAACTTCTTTGAGAAATGAAAAGATGTAATACTTCAGAGTTTAAAACATTTTCATCTGAGAAAATTTTCTTCTGATAAACATTTTATTCTGGACAGAAATCCATACTTATATTTTTCAGAATAAATTTAAATCTATCTTCAGCAAGGGGTTTTGTAAAAATATCAGCCCATTGATGATCTGTATCAACAAAGTTTAAACTGATAACTCCCTTCTGAACATAGTCTCTGATGAAGTGATGTTTTATCTCTATATGTTTTGCCTTAGAGTGTAAAATAGGATTTTTAGACAAACATATAGCAGAAGTATTATCACAGAAGATTAAAATGTTACTCTCATGGATCTGATAGTCTTCTAGCTGACTCTTCATCCAGAGCATCTGAGTTCTACAACCAGCAGCAACAATGTATTCTGCTTCTGTTATTAAGAGCGCAATAGTGGGTTGCTTCTTGCTGAACCAAGAGATCAGATGACTTCTAAGAAACTGGCAGCTTCCAGAAGTACTTTTTCTTTCAACTCTGTCTTCAGCATAGTCGGCATCACATAATCCAACTAATTTATAATCATCAAATCTTCTGTAACACAAACCCGCATTAGTAGTACCTTTCAGATACCTTAGAATCCTCTTAACTGCTGTTAAGTGAGATTCTCTAGGATCTGATTGGAATCTTGCACACAGACAAACACTGAATAGAATATCAGGTCTAGAAGCAGTCAAATACAGAAGAGATCCAATCATACCTCTGTAGAGTTTCTGATCTACTTTCTTACTTACCTCTTCCTTACCCAGAGTACTTGTAGGATGCATTGGAGTTTTGGCCAACTTGCTTTCAGTCATATAAAACTTCTTCAGAAGCTCCTTCACATACTTAGTTTGATGTATGTAGGTGCCTTCTGGAGTTTGATTGACTTGGATTCCGAGAAAGAATCTTAGTTCTCCCATCATGCTCATCTCAAATTCAGCCTACATAGAAAGAGCAAACTCCTTTCCCAGTGTAACATTGGTAGATCCAAATATAATATCATCTACGTAAATTTGACAAATTAACAGATATTTCTTAAATGATTTACATAAGAGAGTTATATCCACTTTGCCTCTGATAAAATTCTTTTCCAGAAGAAAATTACTTAATCTCTCATACCAAGCTCTGGAAGCTTGTTTTAAACCATAGAGTGATTTTTTAAGTTTAAAAACATGTTCTGGAAATTTATCATTTTCAAAGCCAGGAGGTTGGTGAACATAAACTTCCTCTTCTATAATACCATTTAAGAAGGCACTCTTAACATCCATCTGATAAAGAGTGATGTTATTTTGTGCAGCAAAAGAAATGAGTAGGCGTATAGATTCTAACCTGGCCACAGGAGCATAAGTATCTGTGTAGTCAATTCCTTCTTGCTGACTATAACCTTGAGCAACTAGCCTTGATTTGTTCCTTACAACTTCTTTTTGCTCATTCAATTTGTTTCTGAAGACCCATTTGGTTCCAATAATATTGAATCCTTTTGGTCTTGGTACCAGATCCCAAACGTCATTTCTGGTGAATTGATTTAGCTCTTCTTGCATAGCAAGTATCCACTCATTATCATTCAGAGCTTCATCCATAGAAGTTGGTTCAATGATAGACACCAACCCAAAAAGTGACGTTGCAGATGATCTGAGGAAAGACCTTGTTCTGATAGGGTCATCCTTCTTTCCAATTATCACATCCTCTGGGTGAGAGGCTTTGATTCTGGATGATGATCCCTTATTATTTGGTTCTTCAGAAATATTCAAATTGTTCATCTGAGCATCCAGTGGAGTTGCATCTGGCGTTGCTTCTGGTTCTTTCACTTGAGCCTTTTCTTCCTCTGTGTATTCAGAGTCTGTGAGAATGACTTCTCTATCTGCAGAATTAACAAGTTTCTTTGGCTTTTGATTGCCAAGCTTATCATCAAATCTAACATGTATAGATTCCTCCACAATCTGTGTCTCAGTTTGTATACTTTGTAGCCTTTAGAGCGTTCAAAATACCTAAGCATGCAACACTTATGTGCTTTAGAATCAAACTTGTTCAGATTCTCTTTAGTATTCAACATAAAACATACACATCCAAAAGGATGGAAATAAGAAATGTTGGGCTTTCTGTTCCTCCACAATTCATAGGGATTCTTCTCTAGAATAGGTCTTACAGACACTCTGTTCTGAATATAACAAGTTGTGTTTATTGCTTCTGCCCAAAAATGCTTTGCCAGATTAGTCGCGTTGATCATGGTTCTGGCCATTTCTTGCAATGTTCTATTTTCCTCTCTACAACTCCATTCTGTTGTGGAGTTTTAGGGCAGGAGAAATCATGTGCAATGCCATTTTCATTAAAATATTTATCAAAATATTTGTTTTCAAATTCACCTCCATGATCACTTCTGACTTTAACAATTTTAAAATCTTTTTCATTCTGGACTTGTTTGCAGAAGTCAAAGAACACAGAATGTGACTCATCCTTGTGTTTTAGGAATTTCACCCACGTCCATCTGCTGTAGTCATCAACAATGACTAATCCACACTTCTTGCCTCTGATGGAAGCAGTTTTCACTGGTCCAAACAGATCAATATGAAGTAACTCTAATGGTCTTGAGGTTGAAACAACATTTTTAGTTTTAAAAGAAGATTTTGAAAATTTTCCTTTTTGACATGCTTCACAAAGAGCATCTGAGTTGAACTTCAACTAAGGAAGTCCTCTGACCAGATTGAGGTTATTAATCTGAGATATACGTTTCATACTAATATGCCCCAATCTTCTATGCCAGACCCATTGCTCATCATTAACAAACAGAAGGCATTTTACGTTCTGAACCTTAAGTTCTGAAAGATTGATTTTATAAATGTTGTTCTTCCTCTTTCCATTAAATAGGATTGAGCCATCCTTTTGACTAACATCCTTGCAACATTTTTGATTAAAGATTATGTCATAACCATTGTCACTTAATTGACTTATGGACAATAAGTTATGTGTTAATCCTTCAACAAGTAAGACATTAGAAATGGAAGGAAGATTACCATTGCCAATAGTTCCAGAGCCAACTATCTTGCCTCTCTGGTTCCCTCCAAACATGACGTCTCCTCCAAATCTAAGTTCCAGGCTTTGGAACATAGACCTTTCTCCCATCATGTGACGTGAGCAGCCAGAGTCCAGGTACCAAGATTAGTGTTTTGACTTTGCTGCTAAAGATGTCTGCAACATATATTATTTTGTCTTTAGGTACCCAGATCTTTTTGGGTCCTTTAGGGTTAGTTGCCTTAAAGTTTTGTCTGAACTTCTGTCTTCTGACAGCAGGTTTGTTCTGACTAACTTTAGGTTTAAACACAGGAATGTTCTGACAAGAACGAGTATGTTTAATATCATTAAGATGGCCAAACTTAAAAGTAGAATACAGAGGAGTATGCTTAATGATTAGTTTATCAACAGATGTTGGATTTAAATCTTTCTCAGAAGAATATTCATATCCAATACCCTTCCTGTTATTTCTGCTTACACCATAGATCATTGAAGCCATCTTGCTTCTCTCTAGGCTTCTTGCTAGAAATCTCTGAAAACTATAGTCATATTCTTCTAAAATGTTTTAGATTTTGACTTAGTTTCAACTTCAGAATCTTGTTGAGCTTTTTCTAATTCATTTTTAATTTTCAAATTGTTTGCTTTGAGCTCAACAACTTTTGATTTCAGAAGATCATTCTCAGATACAAGATTGATTTCAAGCTTCTTGTACTTGAGCTTATCTTACTATAGTTTTCTAACATTTCTGATAAACTCTCAATAAGCTCTGCTCTAGAAAGTTCAGAAAATACCTCCTCAGAATCTTATTCTGATTCTGATCCAGATGTTTCTGCATGGTCTTCTACATCAGCCATGAGTGTCATGTTGGCACATTTTTCATCTGAGTCTGATGAAGATTAAGATGCATTTGAATTATCCCAGGTTGCCATCAAAACTTTCTTTTTATGATCAGGCTTCCTTCTTATCTTCTCCTTCTGAAGCTTTGGGTATTCATTCTTGTAGTGCCCAGGTTCCTTGCATTCATAGCAGACAACCTCTTTCTTTCCAGATCTTCTGTGTCCAGAAGACTCTTTGGTTGATCTGGTTTCTTGAAGTTCTTGAACTTCCCCTATTTATGCTTCCAGAGTTTGTTGATCCTTCTGGGCAGTAGGGACAATTCATCTTCTTCTTCAGAAGAAGATTCTTCAAAACTTTCTTCTAAAACCTGCAAAGCTTTGGCAGATTTGTTAGACTTTAAAGCACCAAACTTACCTTTTTTTCTGGGGTTCGTCTTCTTCTAGTTCAATCTCATGACTCCTTAGAGAGATGATTAGTTCCTCTAGTGTGATCTTGTTCAGATCCTTTGATAGCTTCAAAGCAGTGACCATTGGACTCCATCTGATTGGCAAACTTCTGATGATCTTTTTAACATGATATGCAGTGGAGTAACCCTTTTCCAGAACTTTCAAGCCAGCTGTGAGAATCTGGAATCTAGAGAACATAACTTCTACAGACTCAGATTCCTCCATTTTGAATGCTTCATATTTCTGGATCAGCGCCAGAGCCTTGGTCTCCTTGACTTGAGAATTCCCTTCATGAGTCATCTTCAAAGATTCAAACATACCAAATGTTGTTTCTCTGTTAGTAATCTTCTCATACTCAGTATGAGATATAGCATTTAGTAGTATGGTTCTTGCTTTATGATGATTCCTGAATTCTTTCTTCTGAGCTTCAGTCATAAATTTTCTGTCTATCTTTTTGCCATCCCCATCAGTGGTGTGAACATAGCCGTCAATGACTAAATCCCAAAGGTCAGCATCATATCCTAGAAAGAAGCTTTCAATCCTGTCTTTCCAATAGTCAAACTTCTCCCCATCAAACATAGGGGGTTTAGTGCCGATTCTATCTTTGTCCTCATATTTGTTGTTGTTGGATGTTGAAGCTTCAACCATAATGTATAAACCAAAAAAAATATATCAAGAGTTTCCTCAACTGGATCTTTTCTGTTCATGATGAGGTGATAGTACTAACAGAACTGGAGCTCTGATGCCAACTGAAGGTGAGAAAAACACTTAGAAGGGGGGGTTGAATAAGGGTTTAGAAAAAATATGGAAATAAAAGCAACACAAGATTTTTATCCTTGTTCGTTGAACTCAACTAATCCAGTCCACCCTATCAAGGTGATTTGCCTTTCTCCACAAGAACTTAATCCACTATAGTCAAACAGATTACATTGTCAACCGCTAAGAACAACTGTCTTAGTCTTCTCAAGAAATTATGACCACAACTTGGTCTTCTCAAGGAACCTTTTACAAATTAATGTAAACTAAACAAGTGTTTAAGATGCTTCTAAAAAGCTCTATCACAAACTGTGATTTTTAAACTTAGATTAAGAACGAATAAAAACTATTCAGTTTTGAATAAGAATGTTTGTATGAGAGTTGTTGAATAATTTGTTCAAGGTTTGTTGGCAATTCGTTAACCTTGAAGAGATGTTGAAGACGTCCTTTTATAGTTCTGAGAGTCCAATGCTTGAAGACTGTGCAAGTAGGGTAGTTGTAGCCTTTTGTCTTCACATGACTTTTCTTTTCTCACAAGTAGAATGTTCAGAGAAATGCCTTTTGCCTTAATACTTGTGTCTATCACAAATAAGGAATAGTTCCGTTGGAGAGGACATTGAGAATAGTACCAAGTCTATTCATGTGCTGACATCTTTTCAAATGTAAACAACATCAGATCCTCTGATGTGCATTTTGTTCTTCAGATCAGATTCAATGATATCAGAGTTGCAGCAAAAGTGCTTTAGTGTGAGTGATCGGATCAGAGCATAATTGTTTATCAGAGCCTCTGTACTTGCAGCATAAAGTACATTCAGAGTCTTCGAAAACAATGCTTTAAAATCTTCATACAAAATCTTCAGCTACACTTCAGATGCTTCTGTAGCTTCTACTTCAGAGTCTCTTCTAGCAGCGCTCAGAATCTTCTGATGAGTTGCTTCTGATGCTTCAGAGCTTTGCGTAACTTGCTCTTCAGATGTGTTTTGCTTCCATAATGATATTTATTTTAATATCTGAAACACAAAACACTTGAACAAAATTAGAGTATATATTTTCTTAATACAAAATTCCATTAGAGTTATCATCAAAACATAGAGATATAATTAAACACCAATCTGTGTTCTAACACTATTAATTTCCCTGGAAAAATCACCTCCATCCTTCTTGTTGAGTATTACCATTCCTTTATTCTTAGCCCCAATTAGCTTAGCAGTGTTTTCTTGAGTGATGGGAAATTCTAGACTCATCACAATAGATCTAATTTCCACACCCTTGTATTCCTTCAAACTCATTTTTGTTCTTGACTTCCCTTTCAGACTTCTGTTATTTTATACATCATTCCTCTCTTCATTCTATGATGAGTACTCATCATACACTTCTACCCTTACCCAAAATCTTTTACCAGAGTTGGGTAAGTCAGTCAATTCAGCATATCAAAGAAGAACATCCATCCTTGGAATTTAAAGTAATCTTTTAACGGACATCCATATGCTTCAAAGCTGTTAAAATCCACCACTTGCTCAATGAGAAGCTTTAAATCATCTTGGTCGAGTGGAATAGTCTTCGGTTTGTTCTTAAGAGTTTTCATGGAATCCATTTTCAGAAGGCTAGTTAAAGAGGATACCATGCAGAAGGTTTTAGGGGTTTTCTAGGGTTTACAGTTAGAGCACCAAATAGACGGTGATAAATGATGTGTGTGTTGAAAATGTGTTAAGAGAATTAAATGACATTAAAGAGAATTTAAACATACACATATTTAAAACAAATTCAATTCCCTTCAAGTTCAAGTCACCAATAATTTCAAGCTTGCTGAAGACATTTCAGACAGGTGTAAAAAGTGATACATGTGTCAAAAGGAATTTTCACTCTTTGTGCATGTGAGAAACAAGGAATTCTTTATGCAAGTTTCTGAACTAGATATTTTCACAGAGATTATCTTATATCAAAAGATTTTCTACCAAAGACTTTGATTAAGACAATTTTTTGACAGATATCAGATTCAAATTCTCCATTTAGAATCAAGCAAAAATTACTATGTTCATAATTCTTTTTCAACTGAGTAACTCTTAAGACAATTACTAGGTGTATCAGTTCAGTAAAGAACTCACAATAAGGTTCTTCGCGATACCAAAGCAGTATCTCTAAACACATGAGATTTTTCGGGTGGTCGAAGCAATCCCTTATCCAATAAGGTTCTTCGCGATACCAAAGCAGCATCTCTAAACACATGAGATTCATCGGGTGGTCGAAGCAGTCCCTTATCCAATAAGGTTCTTCGTGATACCAAAGCAGTACCTCTAAACACATGAGATTCTTTGGGTGGTCGAAGTAGTCCCTTATCCAATAAGGTTCTTCACGATACCAAAGCAGTATCTGTAAACACATGAGATTCTTCGGGTGGTCGAAGCAGTCCCTTATCCAATAAGGTTCTTCGCGATACCAAAGCAGTATCTCTAAACACATGAGATTCTTTGGGTGTTCAAAGCAGTCCCTTATCCAATAAGGTTCTTCGCGATGCCAAAGAAGTATCTCTAAACATGTGAGATTCTTCGGGTGGTCGAAGTAGTCCCTTATCCAATAAGGCTCTTCGCGATACCAAAGCAGTATCTTGAACAAAACTCGAGATTCTTCGGATTAACAAAGCAGTACCTTATCCAATAAGGCTCTTCGCAACACCAAAGCAGTATCTTGAACAAAAATTGTGATTCTTCGGATTGACGAAGTAATACCTTATCCAATAGGGCTCTTCACAATACCAAAGCAGTATCTCGAACAAAACATGAGATTCTTCGGAATGACGAAGCAGTACCTTATCCAATAAGTCTTTTCGCGATACCAAAGTAGTATCTCAATGATAGATTTGCTTGTAAATTGTTGAGCAAAAGTCCTATTAGAGGAAAAGTGTTGTCCAAACTCTGCAGGGGAAAAGCCTTCAAGAAACTTTTTAAGATAACCTCTTCTTGGGGAACCATAAAAGCAATAGCTGTTGGAGACTATCATTATCAACTGCATGGTTGAAGAATGATTTGCTGGGGAACAAAAATCTTTGAACACGTGGGGTATTAACTCTTTTCAAAGAAATACTACCGCCTTCGATGGAGGAATAGTCAAGATACTTGCAAACTGATCCTGGGTCCTGCTATGCTGTTATGTCGTGCTATGCTAATGGGGATGACAATGCTATGCATTATGATGCATAAACATGCAACTGCTAGGAAAACTAATGCACCTAGGAATGAAAATGATGTGCTAATGCTTGAAATGACTATGGTATTATCCTATATGCCATGCTTATGACAATGCAAATGGTCAAGCATGCTGGGGATAAATTTTCTGCGGGGATATCACCAGGGACTGGATTTGGATAGTTGCCAAGCAAAATTGGACTTTAGTTACTGTATTTTCCAAATGAGATTGGACTTTGTTTATATGAGGATGCCAACAAGGGTGGACTTTTAGTGGTTGCCAATGAAGAATGGACTTTTAGGGTAAGTTGAAGACGCTAACTGGAGTGGCTTTTATGTAGTTGCCAATAAAATTGGACTTTGAGGATGTGCCAAGCAAGATTGGACTTTATTTGGTAATAGGATTTGACTTCCCAACACACAATATCTGTCAGCGCTATGATTAGAAGATGGATGTGGATGCTCTCGAGACACCAAGTTGCATCCTTTGCAGAAGTGGTCTACTTGTTCTTGTAAGAACCTCACTTCTAACGATATGTCATCATGTCTCATGAATGATGGTATAAGCGCCGTGACGTGACCAAAGCATTTTGATTGCACGAGCGTAAGTAACTTATCCAAAGCAAGTTGATTGCGCGAGCATAGTGACTTAACCAATGCATGTTAACCGTGCAAGCATAGTGACTTAAACGAGGCATGTTGTTGCACCCTAAAATTTGCCCACCTGTTTTCTAACTTTGACTGGCTTTTGTTTCACATTTCATCTGCATATCATCTAGTTCGATCATTTCTCGCATGCTGCCCGTGTTATCAACCGGATTGAATTTATCGGGATTACAGTCGCTTTGTTCGCATTTAAAACAATTTAAACCAATTCTAATGTTGATTTGTATGTCGAAATCGAGCGAAAGTTGTTCTCTTCCTAGTAGTTCAGGCCGTACTAATAATTTTGGGTACGTTTCGGTGTTCGCCCGTTTTTCCATTTTTATTTCGTGGCTTTTGTGATTTATTTCATTTCTTTTTATAGTTTTAGAATATTTATTTAGGTTTATTTTGTTAGAATTTTAATTTTAGAATAGATCATTTATTAGAAACTAGAATTAGATTTTTATTAAGTTATAGATTTAATTAGAATTTAAGAATTAGATTAGCATTATATTAGAATTTAGTTTTTTAATTAAGATTAGATTAGAATTATTAATAGTTAGAATATTATTAGCTTAGATTAAGTTAGCGTTAACTAGGATTTAGATTATTTATTATTAGTTAGATTAGGATTTAGTATTAGTTAGAATTAATTAACAGCATCATTATTTGAGAAACCATTCACAAAAATCAACAAGTCAAAAACAGGTGCCACGTGTCTTTCTATGGTATATATGTGTTACTGTTTGTCTCCTTCCTTGGTCGAGAACCCTAGCCGCAACCTCCTCACACTATTCATCATCATCATCATTCACAACCAACACAGAAAACTCTTCATCATCATCCAAAAACCCATTCTCCTTCACGAAATTAGCCGCTGAAAACAACCACGAACCATCTTCCTTCCTCATCCACCATTAAACATCATCCGCGAGAAACCTCACCTCCCTCAATCTCGTCTTCTCCACCTCCAACCGAATCTCCTCCATAAAACCACTCATCTAAGCCTCCGTCGATTTTCTCTCTTAGAAGAACCTTCCATCTTCAAACAGACATGAAACCATCGCCATCCCAGCTTTGTGCAACCTTCAATCAAAAACAAACCACGAAACCCATCTTCAAACCGCAACCCATTTCTATCCAAATCCGAAACCCAGCACCATGCAAAATCCTCTTCTTCCCCCTCCTTACAACCTCCTTGCAACCTCACAACAACCAAAACCCCAACCTCTATGAAACCCACTTCAAACCCGTTCTTCTATCTCCATCAACAACAACCGCAACAAACTTTAAACCATTGAAACCTATTTTCGAAAAGCTTTAACAACTCACCATCTCACTCGACCTTCATCTTCCTCTTCACTTCAATCCCAAAACCGAATCTCACCTTAAACCATTCCTAAACCTTCTTCAACCCATTTCACTTTCCACCTCCAAACAACCGCGATGAAAACCCACCACTCTATCTTCTCTTTAAAATAAACAAATGAAAACCCACTTTCCAAAACTCCAAATCCACCATCTTCTTCAACCCCTTCCGTTTTCGAACATCCACCATTAACTTTCCAAAAATCCAACTCCGGAAATGGAAACCACTCGACACCCTTTAATAAACTTCTGAAACCATTCTCATCCTCTTCAAACCTTCAACAGTCGCAAAACTTCCATCTTCAACCTCCACAAACAAAACCCTTTAGCAACCCATCTTCAAGCTCTCCAACCCAAATGCAAACTCAACCCGTCACCATAACCTAAATACTGGAAACTCCTTCAACAGAACTTCATCATCTTTAATTCATTCCAAAATAAGTTCAAAAACAGAATAAAGATGAGAGGAATGAGGAGAGACTGGATCCATTCGGCCGTGTATGGAGAAGAAGAGTTTCACTTTGCTTTTTTTTCTTCTGATTTTATTTTGCTGTTGACTTGGACTCACTAAACCATGGGACAAGTTGGACCGCACCTCTGTTTTTCACTATAGCCCCCCCCCCCTGTTTTTTTAAATGTAAATTATTTTTTCTTTTATAATTTAGTTTTTAAAAGTTTATAATATATATTATATAAATCATTTTTTTAAGAATTGTTATTATATATATATATATATATATATATATATATATATATATATATATATATATATATATATATATATATATATATATATATATATATATATATATATGTGTGTGTGTGTGTGTGTGTGTGTGTGTGTGTGTGTGTGTGTGTGTGTGTGTGTTTCTAATTTCATCTTTTAGAATGTTAATACATATTTCTCTAAGGTTAGATTTTATTGTTTTTATTGAGGATTTACTTTCGTATCTCCTCTTTTGGGTCGATGACGAGACCTCTCTTAATTTTCTGTCAAATTATTGATGAGAAACGATAGATCCAAGACCAGACTTTCTTTTAACTTTTCATTTTCGATCTTTTATTTCATCTTATTCCATTTTCGTCGCTTTTTGGCTTTTGACAAGACTTCCGTAAACCGTTATTATTCAAACTATTGATGAATAATGTTGGATCCGAGACAACCTTCTTTCTCTCCTCATTTATTCTTCTTTTTGATTTTATTTTGACTTTCCTCGATCGATGAAGTCTTGTATTCGTAAGTGTCGGATTATCGAAGTCGATAACCTTCCCGATTTCAAATATATGGAAAATGACCATTTGGGTCATTTTCTTTACTTTGGGATCGCGATAGGATGCCTTCGATTAATCGACATAATGTTTGTGATTAAGACGAGATCCCACTTTTTGGTCTATATGACACGATTAAATCGGAGAATGATCCTCAATATCATTTCTCTATCTTGTCCATAGCACGGATATCAATTACGCGACCTCCTATAGTTCAATTTCCATCCTAAGTCGAGTTACGACGTTTTAGCGTCACCAATGTCCCGATTCAACTCACCTAACACCGTTGGACCGTTTTCAAACCCGTAACCACGATGAGTGTTGTGAGTCAAGCGTTAGATACGTAAGAAATGATAAGTGGGGGGTATCTCCTCACATTGTCTAGAGTGTTTAGCGTATACCCTTTGGGCAATATGCGACGCATTCTCTCTTACGTCTTAGGATTTAGCGTTGTGCGTCCCAAACCGATCTGTTTCCCTTCCGTTTAGACGTTCCAGGCCTAGGACCCTTTTTTCTCGCATCCGTGCGATAGAGACCCATTTTCTTTCTCGCATCCGTGCGATTGAGATTCTTTTTTTTCTCGCGTACGTGCAATCGAGAACCTCTTTTCTCTCACGTCTGTGCGATCGAGAACCCTTTTCTCCCACGTCCGTGCGATCGAGACCTCTTTTCTCTCGCACCCGTGCGATCGAGACTCGTTTTTCCATAGTTGGCTGAACTACGACTGCTATGATTCTTCATTCCCTAATGAAGATAAGTAGGCATGAGGATCCCTATCCTTGACGAGCACACTAACAAATAACCTCCCTTTCTCTTGCCCTAGTGCAATCGAGACCAACCTGTTATTCTGAACCTTTTCTCTCGCCCCAGTGCGATCGAGATCTTGTCCATAGTTTCCCGAACTACGTTTGCTCTGACTTCTCATACCATATGATGATACATAGGCATAAGACGAAGATGTCTTGCCGAGCAACCTCCCCCCGTAGTTTCCCGAACTACGTTGACTCTGACTTTCCCATTGCACGAGGGAATACGTAGGCATAAGGCGGTGATATCCTATCGAGTATGTTCTTTCCGTTCACCCCCGTTTAACAGTAGTATTAGATAGTTTTCACCCATAGTTTAGACAACAAGCATGGATCTCATTGAGTACAACAGACATGAGGGGTGCTCATACCTTCCCCTTGCATAACCGACTCCCGAACCCAAGATTTGGTTGCGATGACCTTGTCTTTTCCCGTTCTTTTAGGTTTTCTTCGATCGTTTCCTTTCCTTCTCTTTGGGATAAATAACGTTCGGTGGTGACTCCTCTGTTTGTTTCCGCCGGCCCCTTTTTTCGCAGCGATGCGACAGTTGGCGACTCTGCTGGGGACTTTCCCATCCCCTATGCGAGTCAATCCTAGCGCTTGTATGTTTTTGTTTGTAGGTTTGTATATTTGTGTGTTGTATTTTTGTATATTGTTGTATTTACATTTTCCGCACTTTATCATCTTTTGTTGTTGTTCTGTTGGAGGGGATTGTTCCATTGAGAGATAAGCCCAATACCCAGGCTTGAGGATACACATAGCATTAGAGTGGAAAGTAGTGATGGACCTGTATGTTTGGCGTGCACTAGTCCTCATGAAATTCGCGTTCAAATTAGATTTTCTTTGAAGACATCCTTTCTAGTCCGTCTCGGACAGTTGAGAGGATGTTGGATCTAAGAATTGTCGACTCTGGAGACCAATCATTTAAAAGTCAGCTAAGTGAGGCCGCTTCGCTTGACCATGATTCCAAACCAGAAATGGTGAACGTATCATCGTTTCTCGAAAGTCTGTGACGCTAACGACCGCATAGGATGCCGAACCTTATCAAATTAGGTCCATACCTGTGAATGAGAGGTTTATGCGAGAAACTTGACCTTCAACCAACCCGGTATTATGGTTTTCTCTTCCAGCAGACTTATGAACTTCTTCAATTAGCAGCGCAACAATTGTTCAGAGCTTTGTGGGAGTTTTGATCCCTTGTTTGTTGCATTAGCATTTTGCATGGCATTCGCATTCCATTTTCATAGCAGGTGTTTGAGGCTGGGTTTTGTTATTCTGATCCGGTTTTTCTTCGGGATTTCAGACATTAACTCTTCAAGGAAGACAAAAGTTGACTATGGAGCAGATTCAAGCAGAGTTGAGGGAAGTCCAAAGACAAATGGGACAATTCATGGTGGACATGCAAGCTTTGTGTCAGGATCAGAAAATGGTTAAGGAGGAAGTTCATCAATTGAAGACTCAGATGGGCCTGATAACAGAAGTCATAAGAAATGTGATAAGAAAGGAAGGCGATCATGTGCCTGAAGCTGCAGCAAAAATGGTTATTCCACTCTTACCTGTGGAATCTCTCCCAGAGCATGATGTGCCTCAAAGATCTTTTGCACAACCTGAGGTTCCAGAATTTCCCCGCCAGCAGCTACCTCCTGTTCCCCGAGGCAATTCTAAGACTAGGAGGTATGCTCAGAGGCCGAAGCAGCTCGACAGAATCTTTGACCAGATCCCTATGACTTATACTCAGTTGTTGCAACTCTTGCTTCAACTTCTATTGGTTGAACTTCGGACTCTGTCTCCATTGGTTGATAAGCTACCATCAGGTTATGATGCAAGTTCCATTGTGATTTTCATTCTGGGGCACTAGGGCATAATGTAGAGAACTGCAAAGCTTTTAAGCACAAGGTTCAGGACTTAATCGATTCAAAAGAATTTGAGTTTGCGCTGAGCGGTGGTCTTATTCCTGTTACTGCAAAAGAGATGACTATTCCTGCTTTCTTCCCTATAGCTGCATCGGGTCAGGAGCGATTCTTGCAATCTATGATTTCAGAATCTCCATGTCCACAACTATTGCCTATTCCTGGGCCAAGTTTGAGAATGAAGGTGCCTGAACGTGAGGAACACCATAATCAGTACCAACAATCTCATGTTGCTCGACAACGATACTATCAACACCAAAATAAGAAGAGGTTTCGCAACAATGCTCCTCATCACCTGGTTCCTATGTCGTACAATCAGCTTCTGCCACATTTGGTTCAAAACTCATTGGTGGAGCCCAAGACTCTCAAGCCAGTTCCAGAGCCATACCCTCATAGGTATGATTCCAATGCGCAATATGGATATCATGGAGGATCCGTAGGGCGCTCAACTGAAGATTGCAGACCCCTTCGAGAAAAAGTGCAACAATTGATTGACAAAAAGTACATATCCTTTTCGGAAGGAGAGTTGGTGATGCACGTCAACCTCTCAGCTGTTTAAGTTTGAAGACTTCAAGGGTCGTCTCCTCAGTCATGACATTTTTAATTTTTGTACTGCATTGTTCGTTTGTATTTTTTATTGTTTGTTAATGCTCTGTTTGCATGTAAAACTTGTTAGTTCTTGAATGATGATCATGATGCAATGAGTATGTTTCTCTTGAAATAATCCATTCGTGTGCACTCACGTATATATATATATATATATATATATATATATATATATATATATATATATATATATATATATATATATATATATATATATATATATATATATATATATATATATATATATATATATATATATATATATATATATATATATATATATATATATATATATATATATATATATATATATATATATATATATATATATATATATATATATATATATATATATATATATATATATATATATATATATATATATATATATATATATATATATATATATATATATATATATATATATATATATATATATATATATATATATATATATATATATATATATATATATATATATATATATATATATATATATATATATATATATATATATATATATATATATATATATATATATATACACCTGTGCATTGCAACACCATATTTCTTGCTTAAACTCCTTGAGGAAGGATGATGAAGAGAAAGCACAAACTTTCTGGTTGTATGCTTTTGGATAAAACCCTGCTGATAATGTACATGCATTGTTTCAAATTCCTAAACACCGAGATATAAGGATGATAATCCTCTGTCAACCCCTTTGAGCCTAGTAGTAGGAGTTTCTTTCTGAAAACAAAAAACCCTCAATCTTAACCTGGGCCCAGGTAGGTGTCAGTTAATTTGACCGAGCGTCCAAACTGCAAAAGGAGTGTTCCCGCTCGAAGCTCAATCACACCTGTAAAGGTCTTACCTAAAAAAACCACAGTGATTATCCATCACCGACCAAGGAGTGAGGTAGTCACGACCCTTTCAAACAAGTTAGACAAGCCGGTGTCACACAATTTGTTCCGAAAAAAAGAGAATCAAAAGAAAAAAGAAGAAGCCCGCTAAGTCGATAACTTGAAAACAAATGGCTTAGGAAAAAATTAAGGCATCCCGCTAGACTTCGAAATCAAAAGATATACTCAGAAGAGTCGGTCCAGGAAAAAATAGGAAAATAAAAAAAATGATAAAAACAAGTCGTTTGACGCCAGACACCAAAGACGAAAAGTGAGTGACTGTCACTCTGGAAACTTGTGCTGAAAGGGTTTATTTTGAAGGCATACTTCAACTAGATAGCGTTCGTGACTCCCATGAGTTGTGCTGAAAGACTTCGTTGGTATTGCATGTGCATGGTGTCATTTCAAAAAATCAGTATTGCATTTTAACTAGTGACTTGTTCACCAAGTTTGGCGATATTTTTTCAACAAAAACTTCAAGAGTAGCATGTGCGTTGCATTAAAATTTTCATTCTCAAAATAAACATTTTCTGCTTGCATACATGTATTTGGCATCAATGAGGTTTACATAATGAATGTCAGTCAAGAAGTCTTATCCTGTCAAGAGGAAATCTCTTAGTCAAAGGATGCCAATCTGGGGCAGTTACGTCAAGAAGTTCCCCCAAAGATCAGTTAGTATGGGGTAGTTATGTCGAGAAGTATCTCTAAGGATCGGTTAATCTGGGGTAATCAGGTCGAGATTCGATAAATCTCTCGAAGGTTAGTTAGTCAGAGGCATTCCTTCATAGATCAGCCAATCAGGGGAAAAGTTATTTCGAAGGCTCATTTTGAAACAGATCATTTCAAGAACACGAAGTCTCCAGCAAGCTAGCATATTTGGTCATTGCCCTAATAGAGAAGTGAGGCTGACATCATCCCCTAGTGGAGTGGGTATCATCTTGGGTTATTATTTTTTCTCTCCCCGCTGAAGTCGCTAGTGGCAGTTAGTTTCCATGGCAGGTCATAGCCTGATCATTCTTCTTTCCCCAGAAGTCGTCTGTTGTTCCTGCTGTCCTGTAGAATGGAATTTGGGTTGGGATGTTGAGCAGAGTTGTGATCCCAGAGACTGTTTAGTTTGTCATCCCTAGTGGAGTTGGCTTTGTCTCTTCAACATTTATTTTGTTGGAATGGTTCTTGGCACATCATTCTTTCCCCAACAGCCCAAGCCTGCATCTGTATTTTTGCATATAGTTATCATCTTTGCATTGCATCCTCAAATGCGTAGCATTTCCATTTCGTATAGAGCATTACGCCATAAAAAAAATTCAAACATATGCATATGAAGCATAAACCTGTTTTGGTTACCTTCCGTGGTAACTTGAATCACCGTTCAATCAAGACAATGATATATCTTCAGCCTGGTTCAGTCAATTCATCTACTTATTTGCTTTTGGGTTCCAGATCATATGTCGGCCGTACTTTGTCCATTAACCCTCTTATGGTGACATCCCCAACAGATGTTTCTTCCCGTCTATCATTAGACGATGTGATTTAGGATATGATGTTCCTTCCTATCTTTCATTAGACGATGTGATCTTGGATATGATGTTTCTTCCCATCTATCATTAGGCGATGTGATATTTTGGATATTATTTTCTTCTCGTCTAGCATTAGACGATGTGATCCTGGATATGATGTTTTCTTCCCATCTATCATTAGATGATGTGATCTTTGGAGATGATGTTTTCTTCCCATCTATCATTAGACGATGTGGTTCTTTGATATGATGTTTTCTTCCCGTGTATCATTAGACAATGTGATTTTGGATGATGTTTTCTTCCCGTCTATCATTAGACGATGTGAGTTTTGGATATGGTTTTATTCCCGTCTATCATTAGACGATGTGATCTTTGAAGATGATGTTTTCTTCCCGTCTATCATTAGGCAATGTGCGTTTTGGATATGGTGTTCCTTCCTGTCTATCATTAGACGATGTGAGTTTTGGAGCAGGTTTTCTCTTCGTCAGAAGCAAGTCATCAGAAGACTCTGATCTGCTACAATGACTCTAAGTGAAGCTAAGAAGAACTTGAGTGAAGAACATACGTAAAGCATCAGAAGACTCTGGAAGTACTCAACGCTGTAAGTACAAAAGTTCTGATAAGCAAGTATGCTCTGATAAGGATTTCACGCTTAAAGCACTTGGCTGCAAACTCTGATAGAGAAACTCTGAGTGAGTTAACTCTGACCTGAACAACTAAGAACATCATCAGAAGTTCTGATGCAAGGCGTTCCAAAGTTGTTGAAGAAGATGTTGTTCAAATAAAGATCTGTTGGCATATTCCTTGGCATTATCCTAAACGACTCTTTCCTTAATTGTGCTTGACACAGGATTTCAGAAAAAAAAAAGGATTTTTCTGAACATTCCCCTTCTGAGAAAGGAAAATTCAAGTGAAAACAAAAAGAACAGAATGCACAGATTACACAGTCTTTGAGAAAATGATTTCAAAGGACTATAAAAGCAAGCATTGGCATCACTTCAAAGGTTGACGGAACTATTGACAAATTATTCAAGCGCTCATTCAAATATTCTTCAAGCTAAAATAGTTTTCATTTTAGTTTCAAAACTTGTGTAAAAATCACTGTTGTGATATTGCGTTTTAGAAGCACATCTTAAACTCAACTTGTTAGTTTATATTTGTAAAAGATTTCCTTAAGAAGACCAGGTTGTGGTCAGAATTTCTTGAGAAGACTAAGACAGTTGTCTTAGTGGTTTACACTGTAATCAAGTTTGATATAATGGATTAAGTCCTTGTTGAGAAAGGCAAATCACCTTAGTAGGGTGGACTGGATTACTTTGAGTTCAAACGAACCAGGATAAAAATACTGTGTTATTTTTCTATCATCCAAATTGTTTTAAAACCCTTATTCAACCCCCCCCCCCCCCCCCCCTTCTAAGTGTTTTTCTCAACTTCAATAGGTTCGGGCAAAATTTTGGGATAAAAATGAAAAGATGTAAACCCGCAAAGTTGAAATCCTTAAAAGGCGGCTTTGGAAAAAATGGGTATCCCAGTGAATCGAAAACCCGAAAGGGTGGTTCAGGTAAAAGTTAGGGGTTGAAAAACAAATGACTGCAGTCTGCGTTGGAACTTCATTGCTTAGTGGATTGGGAGAACCTGAGGTCCGTTTATCCGAATCATTCTCTTCTGAAGACGAAGTGTCGGGAAAGCATCATGGTCAGGCGAGTCATAGAGGGATCAGCTCATGGTGTTTGTCTGTGCCACATTGCCGACATTTTTGTACACTTTTGTATATTTTTGTGCATATCTGTATTTATTTTTGCGCATCTTCCTCTTTTCAGGGGTTGCATATGTTGTAAAACTTTGCCTATTTATAGGCCATTTATTAATAAACATATACTATTCAGTATCTCGTTTGTTTTGTTTTAGATTTTACTATTTTGTTTATGAAAATGCCCAATGTTTTGATAAACTTGCACACGCATAAACTTGCAGGCCTTGGCCAATAATTGTTAAAACTTTGAATTAATTGAACAACGTCATGAATGATGACTGAGATAGTTCCATTTGCGTATGATATCTTGTCTGTTATTCAGCTTTGCAGGGTCGTTACCCTTGGGGCAAAGAGGTATGGATGAAGTTCATTCTATCCCCGGCCAGAGTCTCATCCCCAGTAAGTGAAGTTTGCATCTCAATCCCCGCGAAGTGCATTTTCGTACTCCCCAGTGAGTTATGATTGGATTTTCTTCCCACGGGTTAATCTGCAGCCTGTTTAGGGTCGTCCCCCAACTGAGCAATCCTCAGAGGCCAGCAAGGGGCCTGTCTCTCGGTATAAGTCCAAATGTGGCATGAGTAGGTTGTTCCCACAGCAGGGTGTTTTCTGTATCTCTAGCATTTATTTTGCTGGTTCAGTTCGTTTGCATCTACGTGTGTGCATAGCATCAACCCAAATGCATAGCATTTCCATTTCGTATGGAGCATTACGCCATTTTCAAACATATGCATGTGAAGCATAGGCCAGGTTGTTCTCTTTGTTTCAGGTGTATCTTCAGAGGTTTGATCTGTTCCCTTGGTATCCAGACCCCGACTCATGTTATTCCCCAGCAGTATCTTCGGATCTCAGCGGATCATGATAAGTATTTTATGATGAATTCTTTTGTCCGTTGAGTATCCAGACTCCGGTCCATTCCCAGTTGATGGGGTTTTCCTTTTTCCGTTGAGTATCCAGACTCCGGTAAAGATGGGTGTGGTATCCAGACCATGGTAATTGATATTATTTTGCTTTTTCCGCTGGGTATCCAGACTTCGGTGAGGGCAGTGTGATGTTCAGTTTTTGATGGGTATATTTGTGATATTATCCCTTCGTCCGTTGAGTATCCAGGCTCCGGTCAATCTTTGTTGAGCATCCAGGCTCCGGTTTCTCCATTGAGTATTCAGACTCCGGTATATATTCAATTCGTGACGTATTACTTTTTCCGTCAAGTATCCAGACTCTGGTAAAGTCAGTTGGGTATCCAAACCTTGATAAGTTTTGTGATTGTACTCCTTCTCCGTTGAATATACAGATTCTGGTGAATTTCCTATTTGTGGTATATTGTTTTGTTCGTAGAGTATCCAGACTCCGTTAATTTTTGTTGAGTATCCAGACTCCGGTATTTTTCCAACAAGTATTTTCTCTTGATCCGGTTCAGACTTTGGTAATTTTCCTTCTCCGTTGAGTATTCAGGCTCCGGTCACTTACGTTGAGCATCCAGGCTCCGGCTCCTCCGTTGAGTATCCAGACTCCGGTAATTTTTGTATGGCGATGATCTCTTTTGTCCGTTGAGTATCCAGGCTCTGGTTAATTTCGTTGAGCATCCAGGCTCCAGTTTATTTTTGTTGAGCATTCAGGCTCTGATTTATTACGTTGAGTATCCAAACTCCGGTCGATTTCCAATATGTGGTAATTCCTATTGTGCACTGAGTATCTAGACTCCGACAAATTTTCCGTGATTCCAATTTTGTTGAGTATCCAGGCTCCGATAAATTTCCAGTTTATGGTATACTTCTTTTTTCTGTTGAGCATCCAGGCTCCAGTCAATTTCATTGAGCATTAAGGCTTCAGCTTATTAAGTTGGGTATTCAGGCTCCAGTTGTTACGTTTAGCATCCAGGCTCCGGTCCCTACATTGAGCGTTCAGGCTCCGGCAAATTTCATTAATTCATTTTGTTCGTTGAATATCCAGATTCCGGCAATTTGAAGTATTCCCCTTTTATAGTCTTCCCCAAGCAGAGTTACTCGTTAAGTTTCTCTTTCCCCCAGCGGGGCATGTTTGTAATAAGAGTGGTTATCTCCGGAGATTCTTGTTTGCAGTTTTATTTTCTGCGGTTGGAAAATTTTCGGGTTCTTTGGTATTCAACCGTCTTTTACCTTGATGGTGTAAAAGCCGTTCGCTTTTCACTCATTTAGGTTCAAGTCGTTTGAATAGGGGCAGCTGTTGTACCCCAAAATTTGACCAACCTTTTTCCTAACTTGGTTTATGTTTCATTTCATTTTCTTCTAGCATTTGCATTGCATATCATTTTTCATTGAATAGGGGATCAAGAGGTTGTGCATAGCAAGATGAGAATTCCCAGAATGTTGAGCTCAAGCAAGGGGTTTTAATCAAGCATGAATAGTTATCAAGTCACCAGGAAGTGGTCAGGGCTTTAGGAAAGAGTTGATGGGTTTATGTGGATTAACTCCTAACTTGGAGACCAGTTAAAGATCATCAGAGGATTGTGAATTCATAATCATGGATGTGGGATGTTGAGAAAAGCTCATTGAGTGCTTTGAGAGCCATGTTGGAGCTTGTTCAAGTTGTTGTGTCATGTGGAAGAAGCCATAATCAAAGGTGTGGCATCTAGGGTTTCCATCTGGTTAATCCTCAGTCAATTGTGAAATCAAAGGAGATTAAGACTCAATTCCAAGTCTCTATGGTCATGGGATGTTGTGTTGAGATGTCTAATATATCATTTCAAGATCAATTCAAGAAGAATCAAGAGTGTGAGAAGTTACTAAATTAGGGTTATCTCAAGATAGAAGTCTCATCTCATATTGACCCCAACATGAAACTTGTAGAGCATGTTTCTAGATTTATTTTGAGCTCTAGAAGTCATTCATCTGATTTCTAGAACTCAAGTTATGATGCTGACAAGTTACAGGTCCTCAGATGAATGTGATTTTGGTCAACAAAAGTCAACCAACTTCCAAGCCACTTTTGGCCTAGAAGGATGTTTCTCCCCACCTTGACCAAAACATGAAAGTTGTTCCTTATGATCTTAGATTTCCAAAGAGTACTAGAAGTCCTTCATCTGATTTGTAGAACTCAAGTTATGAGGCTTGCTAGGCAGGGGTATTTTGGGAAAGTAGGATTACAGGTCATTTTCATTATAGGTCCATTTCACTATCTTGCACACTTCAAATGAAAATCATTCCAACATGAAACTTGCTCCAAATGGGGTAACTTGCCCAACCAAACATCAAGGAGTCATGGATTAGCTTGGATTGGAGAATTGAAGTGTAACTTTTCATGAAGAAAGTTTAAAATCACAAAATGGAATTAATTCATTTCTAACCATTTCAAGGCATGTTTATGCATTTTTTGAGTGCCAAAGATGTAAAAAACATGATGCAAGTGTTGGATTTCAATTTTGGTACCATTTGCACGTGCAAATTAATGGCCATTTCAAGTGAAATTTCAACAATGCAATACCAACCATTTGATCAAATTGAGGAGTGATTTCAATCCACGTGATCAGAATGAAGTCCCAACAAGCTTTTTGAATAAAAAATAAGGTGAATTGGGGCTGTTGGTACGTGTGCATGAGCATGGGAAGTGAGATTGGGCATTTTCAAAATTGGGACAACCAAGCTGCAGTTGGGCCTCCATGAGTTTAGATATCCATCATATAAATTTCCTAGATGAAATTTGAGCAAAGAGAGAGGCATTTTCATGACCTAGAAGCAAGAATTCAGTGGAAAAAAGAGAGCAAAAAGTGAAACGCGAATTTGGAGATTTACTAAATTTCAAGCCAAATCAAGTGTTCAAATAGCTACTGGGAAGATTATAAAGTGATTCTGGATCGTTTTCATCAAGTTTCCTCAAGTTTTGAAGGCTCAGTGGAAGTTCTCCACTAGGTAACTTCAAATCACCATTTCTCTTTGTACATGATGCGTTTGCACTCCATTTTTGCATAATCATGATGTGTGAGCTGTGTAGTTGGTTTCTGAAGACATTTGGTTGATGTTTATGATGATTGTTGTTGAAAGCCATTTTCTGTTTGCTTTCGATTTGGCCTATGTATGAGCTTTTAGAGAAAACCAAGATGGATTTGTGTTGTATGTAGTGAGACGGTTTGAATGATGTAGAAATTTCTGTGTTTCATGAACTTTTGTTACTGGTCACCGTTTGAACTCGCCGAAGAAGATGACAGGAGCCACTGTGCTCCGGCCATCTGGTTTGTGATCCATTTAATCCCAGGCGTGCTCATGACCGTTGGATTTGTTGACCTACTTGATTTGGATTGTTATGATTTGTTTATTTTTCTTGACTAGTTTTCATTTTAAATCGTGGCCTTTGGATTTCTTTAAAATGGACGTTTGAGATTAGATCTAAGACCCCTTTAATGAAACGCTGCATTTAGCAGCCTTCATTTGGACCATTGGATTTGTGTTGGTTTGAGATGGACGTGTGAGATTCGTCCTTGGCTTGGCTTACCATGTTGCGCGCACCACTGGATCATTCTGAGTCCAACGCTTTATATGGACTTGGGCCTCAGTTTGCTATTCCCACCCCCTGCTTGAGCCGAGACTGACTTTCAACGTGAGATGTTTGCTTTCTGCACCACTGCTTTATTTATTTTATTTTCTTTTATTTTCTTTTTTTGTTTTGCAACTGTTTTGATTTAATTCCAAATAAAATACTTCCAAGCCTGATAAAATTCCACAAAAATTTATTTTAGACATTTTAGGATGTCCTTTATTTTTAGGAATTTTTTATTTTATTTTTTGGTTTTATTTTTAATTAAAAAAGGAATTATCAATTGGAAGTGTTTTAAGTGAGTTAAATCTTGACTTTTTGTGATTCTTGTTTTGTTTCTCTCATTTCCTTTTGATCCAATGACTAAAATTTAATCCTCATATTCATGATGAGTTGATTAAATTTTGAGGACCATTTTGGCCCTGTTTTGTTGACTTTAGGGTTGACTTTGGTTGCTTTTCTTTTGACCCTCGATTCTCCCATTTCAAAGTGGTACATCTTGAGGATTATTTTCTTTTGATGGTGCTTTGAGGGAATATTGCCTTAATGTTTTTGCCTCTGTTTTCTAACATCCTAACGTACCTCTTTTATTTTATTTAGTAATTTTTGAATCATTTTCCTAATTTTGAGGTAACTTGCAAGTCAAGTTACCTCCAAGGGAGGTTCATACAAGTGCATGACCTAGTTTGAGTTGGAAATGACCTTTGTGGATCCATTAAGCTCTCAACTCCTCTTTTTTCATATAATAAACATGTTGAGCTTGTTGTATGCTCATTTTTAGGTCCAAATTATGTTCATTTGTGTGCTTCTTTTGTTGCTCCCCTTTAATGTTTCCGTATGTGACTTGTTTGTATCCTTTTGTGTGGTTGCCTCTTGTGTATTCCTTCTTCTCCTTTCTTATTTGTTTCATTTCATGTGTGAATGCTTGGTTGAGATGAGCTTGTGGAGGCTACTGCCCCACACTATTTTCCTTCAACTTTCATTCTATTTGTGCATCTTATGTTTGCATTTTCATTTGCATGTTCCTTCTTCTTCTTTTTCTTTTGCTTTTCTTTGCCATGCTCCCCATAAGTTCTCTAACCTCTTGAGGTTATGATAGACATTAGATGCCTAACCATGCATGATAACGTTAGGTAGTTCCCTTTTGAATCCCAACCTTAAGTCCTCTTTGCATGATAACTTTTAGGATTGAATTAGTCTCCCATTAGTGGTCCTTTCTTCTCTTATCATCTTCATACAATCTTAATACACTTAATAAAGATAATGGATGTTGTTCCATGAGCCTTATACTTGGGAAATGGTGATTAGAGGGCCACCTCTCAATTTCCTAGAGTGTTTAGTGTACGTCTTTAGGACGATATGCGACGCATTCGCTCCTAGGTTTTAGACTTTAGTACAACATACATTATAAACACTCTAATTTAAAACACTTCTTCTCTAAAAAACACAAAACACTTCAAACCATTTTCATCCTTTGGGATCTTAATCAGGAAAATCTTTGTAGATAAAAAGAGTGTTGTTAACTCTTAGTTCTATCGCAAACGGTAACGCTTAAGTCTCTAATGGTTGAGCTGCATACACCAACTACTAGAACTACTTCTTAACCCTACTTAGTCCTAAAAACTTTTGAACCAACCTGTGGTCCTTGTTAGCCTGAACTACGTTTGCTCTGATCTTTCATACCATATGAAAGTACGTAGGCACAAGATGCGATGTCTTGGCGAGCAACCTTTCCCCCTTCACCCGTAGTTAGCCGAACTACGTTGACTCTGACTTTCCCATTGCACGAGGGAGTATGTAGGCACATAATGGCGATGCTCTGCCGACTCACTTCTCTTTTCTTTTTATTTTGTCCCTTTACCTTTAGCATAGATAGATTGATCACCCTTTTAGATAGACAACAATGCATGGATCCCGTCGAGTACGACGGACGTGAGGGGTGCTAATACCTTCCCCTTGCATAACCGACTCCCGAATCCAGACATGGTTGCGATGACCTTGTCTTTCCCTTTTCCGTCATGTTTTTTCGATCATTTCCTTTCCCTCTCTTTGGGATAAATAACAAAAGGTGGTGAATCTTCTATTTTCCGCCGGATGTTTTTCGCAGTTGCGACACTGGTGAATCGAAAACCCGAAAGGGCGGTTCAGGAAAAAGTTAGGCATTGAAAAGCAAATGACTGTTGTCTATGTTATAACTTCATTGCTTAGCGGATTGGGAGAACCTGAGGGCCGTTTATCCGAATCAATCTCTTCTGAAGATGAAGCATCGGGAAAGCATCAGAGTCAGGCGAGTCATAGAGGGATCAACTCATGGTGTTTGTCTGTGCCACATTGCCGACATTTTTGTACACTTTTGTATATTTCTGTGCATATATGTATTTGTTTTTGCGCAGCTTCCTCTTTTCAGGGGTTGCATCTGTTGTAAAACTTTGCCTATTTACAGGCTATTTATCAATAAACATTTACTATTCAGTATCTCGTTTGTTTTGTTTTAACTTTTACTGTTTTATTTGTGAAAACGCCCAATGTTTTGATAAACTTGCACACGCATAAACTTGCAGGCCTTGGCCAATAATTGTTAAAACTTTGAATTAATTGAACAATGTCACGAATGATGATTGAGATAGTTCCGTTTGCGTAGGATATCTTGTCTGTTTGTTCAGTTTTGTAGGGTCGTTACCCATGGGGCAAAGAGGTGTAGATGAAGTTTGTCTTATCTTTAGCCAGAGTCTATTTCCTCAGTAAGTGAAGAGTGCATCTCTATCCCTAGTGGATTTTGTATGCAGTTTGAGCGAGCAAGTAGCGGGTACGCTTTACTTCAGCAGTTGGTGCACATTCAATCCCCGCGAAGTGCATGTTCGTCCCTTAGCGGAGCAATCCCCAGCAAGTCGGAAGAGGGTGGTTTCCCTAGCAGATTTGTTCTCGTTTCCCTAGCAGAATGGAGGAATGTTGTTACCTCAACATTCTCTTTGCAGGAGGCCAGTAAGGGCATGTTTTCCTCGGCATAAGGCCAATTATTATTGGCATGAGTAGGTTGTTCCCCCAGCAGGGTATTTTCTGATTCAGTTTTGTTGCATCTGCATGCGTGCATAGCATCTACCTAAATGCGTAGCATTTCCATTTCGTATGGAGCATTACGCCATTTTTAAACATATGCATGTGAAACATATGCCAAGTTGCTATCTCTTTATTTCAGGCGAATCTCCAGAGGTTTGATTGTTCTTCCCTTGGTATCCAGACCATGGAATTTTTCGGTAGCTCACGCGGTATCCAGACCCCGGCTCATGTTATTCCCCAGCAGTATCTTCGGATCTCAATGGGTCATGATAAGTATTTACGATGAATTCTTTAGTCCGTCGAGTATCCAGACTCTGGTCCCTTCCCAATTGACAGGATTTTCCTTTTTCCGTCGAGTATCCAGACTCCGGTAAAGATGGTTGTGGTATCCAGACCATGGTGATTGGTATTATTGTGCTTCTTTTTGTCGAGTATCCAGACTCCGGTGAAGACAGTGTGATGTTTAGATTTTGATGGGTATATTTGTGATATTTTCCCTTCGTCCGTCGAGTATCCAGACTCCGGTAAAGATGGTTGTGGTATCCAGACCACGGTGATGGATATTATTGTGCCTATTTTCATCGAGTATCTAGACTCTGGTGAAGACAGTGTGGTGTTCTGATTTTGATGGGTATATTTGTGATATTTTCCCTTCGTCCGTTGAGTATCCAGGATCTGGTCAATCTTCGTTGAATATCCAGATTCCAGTGAATTTCCAATTTATGGTATTTTTCTTTTTTCCGTTGAGTATCCAGGCTCCGGTTACCTACGTTGAGCATCCAGGCTTCAGCTTCTCCGTTGAGTATCCAGACTCCGGTGAATTTTCAATTCGTGACGTTTTGCTTTTTCCGTTGAGTATCCAGACTCTAGTAAAGTCAGTTGGGTATCCAGACCTTGATAAGTTTTGTGATTGTACTCCTTCTCCGTTAAATATCCAGATTCCGGTGAATTTCCGATTTGTGGTATATTATTTTGTCCGTTGAGTATCCAAGCTCCGGTCAATTTTCGTTGAGCATCCAGGCTCCGGATCCTCCGTTGAGTATCCATATTCCGGTAAGTTTAATATGGCAGTGATTTCTTTTTGTCCTTTGAGTATCCAGGCTCCAGTCAGTTTTACGTTGAGCATCCAGGCTCCGGCTTTTTATGTTGAGCATCCAGGCTCCGGCTTATTTTACGTTGAGTATTCAGACTCCGGTCATTTATGTTGAGCGTTCAGCCTTTGACAAATTTCATTTGAATCATTTTGTTCGTTGAATATCCAGATTCCGGCAATTTGAAGTATTCCCTTTTTATAGTTTTCCCCAAGCAGAGTTACTCGTTAAGTTTCTCTTTTTCCCAGCGGAATATGTTTGTAATCAAAGCAGTTATCTCCAGAGATTCTTGTTTGCAGTTTTATTTTCTGCGGTTGGCAAATTTTCGGGTTTTTTGGTATTCAATCGTCTTTTACCTTGATGGTGTGAAAGTCGTTCGCTTTTCACTCATTCAGGTTCAAGTCGTTTGAATAGGGGCAGTTGTTGTACCCCAAAATTTGACCAACCTTTTTCCTAACTTGGTTTATGTTTCATTTCATTTTCTTCTAGCATTTGCATTGCATAGCATTGTTTATTGAGCAGGGGATTAAGGGGTTATGCATAGCAAGAGGAGGTTACCAAGAGTGTTGAGCCTAAGCAAGGGGTTTTAGTCAAGCATGACGGTCATCAGGTCATCAAGAAGTGGTCAATGTTCTTTGAAAGAATTAATGGGTGTATGTGGGATATCTCCTAACTTGGAGACCAGTTAAAGATCATCAGAGGATTGAGAATTCATAATTATGGATGTGGGATGTTGAGAAAGCTCATTGAGTACTTTGAGAGCCATGTCGGAGCTTGTTCAAGTTGTTGTGTCATGTGGAAGAAGCCACAGTCAAAGGTGTGACATCTAGGGTTTTCATCTGGTCAACCCTCAGTCATTTGTGAAATTAAAGGAGATTAAGACTCAATTCCAAGTCTCTACGGTCATGGAATGTTGTGTTGAGATGCCTAAAATATCATTTCAAGATCAAATCAAGAAGAATTAAGAGTGTGAGAAGTTACTAAATTAGGGTTCTCAGTGTAAAATCCTCTGTTTAGTGCCCAACTTCAAGACCACCTATCTCAAGATACAAGTCTCGTCTCATCTTGACCCTAACATGAAACTTGTATAACATGTTTCTAGATTTATTTTGAGTACTAGAAGTCATTCATCTGATTTATAGAACTCAAGTTATGATGCTGGCAAGTTACAGGTCCTCAGATGAATGTGATTTTGGTCAACAAAAGTCAACCAACTTCCAAGCCACTTTTGACCTAGAAGGATGTTTCTCCTCACCTTGACCAAAACATGAAAGTTTTTCCTCATGATCTTAGCTTTCCAAAGAGTACTATAAATCCTTCATCTAATTTGTAGAGCTCAAGTTATGAAGCTTGCAAGGCAGGGGTGTCTTGGGAAAATAAGATTACAGGTCATTTTCATTATAGGTCCATTTCACAACCTTACACACTTCAAATGAAAATCTTTCCAACATAAAATGTGCTCCAAATGAGGTCAATTTCATCACTTAACCATCTCATGTCATGGTTGAAGATTGGATTGAAGAATTCATGAAGAAACTTCCATGGAAAATGCCTTAAAAGGAGAAAATCAAATTAAATTTATTTTGGATCATTTTGTACCAAGTTTATGCATATTTTGAGTGCAAGCACATTCTAAACACAATGGCATTTTCACAATTGCAAGTTGAGGTTCAAAGTCATGACATTTCACATATTACTTCAAGTTTAAGCAACACTTTCAATCCACACCATTGAGATCAAACAAGGGATCAATCTCAGCCATTGAGGTACCTTACACCATATGCAAGCTACCTGAGCTGATTTCCAAGCTTGGCAGCCCCATTTTCGTGTGAAATTTGAAGGCTCCATGTGGAAAAAATTGAATTTCATTTTGGACTTAAACCACTGCAATTGGGCTTTCTTTTCCTCAAAATCCATCATATATAAGTTTAGGAAGCTTCACAAACCCTAAGAGGAGAATTTGGTGAAGAATTGGCTGAGAACTCCATTATTAAAGCTCAAGAGAAAGTGAAATTCGAATTTGGAGATTCACTCAATTTCAGACCAAATTAAGCTCATTTAATGCTTCCTTGAGGATTATAGAGTGATTCTGGTTGGTTTTCTTCAAGCTTCAACACCATTCCAAGGCCCAGTCGAGGCTCTCCACTAGGTAAATCATTTCTCATCGATGCTCTCTTTTTAAGCCATGTTTACACGCCATTTTTGTATGTTTGTGATCCTTGAACATTGTAGATTATTTCTGGTATGAATTGGTGGCTGTTTGTGAACTTTTGTGATTTGAGCTCCAAACTTGTTGCTTGCGTTTTGGCTTATTCTTGAGGTATTATGCTTAATGGGCATTGGATTTGAGATCTATGTGAGATGTAGATGTTTTTTGGTTATTAATTTGTTAATTTTGGTGAACTTCTGATACCAGTATATTTGCGTTTACTGTGCACGGTGGCTGTCTCAAAGTTGAAGACGACCGGAGACATTTTCCGACCACCGTCTATTTTTAAATGTTTGAATGTTGATGATGACTGCGTGGCTTGCTTAGATGCATTGGATATGTATACTTTTAATTCAACCGCCCAGATTAAGACGCACGATGCACCTTGTTTGACCACACACACACGATCACTTAAGTGTTGTGTTTCATTTAATATTCCTTGCCTGGCCATGTGTTTTGTTGTGATCCATGTGATTTGCTTACTTTCTGATCCAACGTGCCTGGTTGTTTTTCACTGTGCACCTCTGTTGACCATCTCACACATGATCCACTCAGCTCCCATTTTTGCTTATTGTTTGTTTGGACTTGGGC